>QEPC01009702.1:4822815-4864502 GCA_003113815.1 Sphenodon punctatus
CCACTGCTACACTCTTCTGCTTGATACCTGGAATTTCAGTCCATAGGGATTCGAGGGAACAGTTTGCATCCTGTAAAATTTGTATTCTACTTGCCTCAATGCTGCCCTTAACATACAGGGCCACCCCACCACCAACATGATCTCCTCTGTCCTTTCGATATATCCTGTACCCTGGTATTACAGTGTCCCATTGGTTCTCCTCATCCCACCAGGTCTCTGTGATGCCTATAATGTCTAGATCTTCATTTAGCGCCATACGCTCTAATTCTCCCATCTTACTTTTTAGACTTCTAGCATTAGCATATAGACACTTAAATGTATTATTTTTGTTGTTCTGCTTAATGGGCACGATGCCATCATTCCAACAAGTCAGGTAAGAAGGAGTTCGGAACAGTGTGGTCGTTTAAAAACACCCAGACAGAGCAGCTAAAACACCCATCTCATTTGGGTCTTATGCTTCCATGGGGATCCCGCTGGGTGATGCAGGAGCGACTGAGAATTGATTAGCCAAAAACCTTCTAATAAATTCCATCCTTCAGCGTTTAGAGCCAGCTTTGCCACTTGAATTTGAAGTAATTTGCTTGAGAGATGGCTTTGGCACAGTTTAATCCATGAACTTGGACAGCTCATGATACAGCTCTTAAATGGTCTGAAAGAGTGAAAACAGCCTGTCGGATTCTGCGTGGTCTCATCTGTGTCCGGTCAGCATGGGATTATCCAAGCAGACCAGCCTGGGGCCTGTTTTCGCCAACCCTAATGGAGGTTTCCTTGGTAGACATTGATATTTAGTACAATCCCATTTCAAAGGGTTCTGCCCAGTGAGGAAAAGCCTGCTTGGTTCCCGGGGCAGAACACGGCCACCATCTTCCAGATGCTAGCCATGCTCCCATCTTTCCGCTACTCACTGGGCTTAGGGGAACGGGGAGCTTTTTTCTGAGGGGACAACTTTGAATTGCTGGCAGCTTGAGCCTTTGGTTCTGTCAAGGGTAGTTTAATTACCTTAGTACAGCTAGACCCTTTGTTCTTATCCCATGCAGGGCTGCAGGAACTCCACCAGCACAGACGTTCCCAACCCGTTTGGGGCTTGGGCTTCAGCGTTCCTTTCACAGTACACCAATCCTTATATCATATGGCAATATAGGATAGACACCCCATAGCAATGCCCTTAAATTGATTCACACACTGAAAACCCTTGTGTGTATCCAAAGCCCAAGTGGCTGTTAATTGGATTATTATCCATTATCTCTCTAGTAATTAACTGCTATTTAATATCCATTATCAGAGCTGCAGTGTGGTCTTGGAAGGCCACTGTTCACTGAGCAACTAGGATTATTACATAACGGTTCAGGGGCCACCCTGACACCTTCTGTGTCACCCCAGCATCCTGGCACACGGCTTGGGAGCCACTGTACTAATGGAGAGACAGACCACATTCACGGTGAAACTAAATGGATTCATCAAAGCAATGATTCAGGTTTTCATGATAGTATTCACACTGCACTCCTAAACCCACTTATTAACACAGCCATCTGCCCCACCCCCATGGCCCTGTCATGATAGTGCAGAGAACGACACTTCATGCCCTTAGACACAAAGTTTTCTGGGGGAAATTCCATAGAGCTCACTTTGCGCTGCAGTCTGGGATTGATTTGCATACTGTGTTCTCCAGCCAAACACAGGAAGTGTTCGCGTTACAAGGTACTTTGCTTTGGAAAACAAAGGGGATTATCCACTCCTGAGTTTTCCAGAGCAGATACTTCTGCTCCTGAGTGCCGTCGCTTGATGTGTGAACGGTACCAAGATACAAGCAAGTTAAGAATTTAAGCCACTTTAGCTGTTTGGATGAACCTGACCAAAAACACTTCCTGAACTAAACTTCCAAATTCTAGAGCGTGGCCTTAAAGGGGGGTGGGGGGGGCACTATCCGCAAATAGGTTCCCGATTCCCACTGATTGTTGGGATGCTTTGCTGTCGGGGGGGGTCACAGGATTATATTCAGGGACCTGTGTTCTTTGCATTTTCCCCACGAGGGAAATGGGCCAATGGGGGAAACACACTGGGTCCCTGACTATATTTAAGTTTCAAAATGGGGTCCCATGGTGAAAAAGCTTAATTGCCGCTGCTCTGCAGAGTCTTTCAGCAGTTCCCCTCTGCTGGTTTTGTGCTAGCGGAAGCACTCTCTGCCACCCTGTTATCTAGTCAGGCCTTGAGCAGCGCTGGCCGGGACAGAAATGATAACACCGGCGGGTGGGCGGGCTCCCAAGGCATTTGCAAGTCTGTTAATGGCGTTGGGAGCTGTCCTTGCCTTCCTCAGAGCTGCAGGGCGATCTGGAAGGACCCAGCTGGCCTTGGCGTGTCGGTGCTTGCCCCTGTTCCCTAAGGGGGCGGGTTAGGGGCATCTTTACCTAGAGCTGAGAGAGCTGATCTGGGCAAGTCACTTCCTCTCAGCCTCCGCCTTTCAGACACAAGAAGCATTGGGACAGCCCAAACAGAGATCTAGGAGCTTTATTTCTTACTCTCTTAATGCCTGCGTTCGCACGCCATGTTGCTCCCGCTGCCGGAGTCGGAGCCCAATCCCATTACTTCTTCTTCTTTGCTCCAGGCTTGTCCTTGTCTTTCTTCCCTTTCTCTTTGCCTTTAGCTGCTTCTTCCTCCTTGAGCTTTTTAAGGATCTTGTAAGGGCCAAGAAAGCGGCGAACCATCATGCCTCTCCACCAGGCCTGCAGCTGGGAGAAAAAGTATGGGGAAGGGGGGGGATTGTTGCCAGTTACAAGTCAGGGTCTTCCCCATGCCCAGGTGCCCTGTCCCCTCTGCAGCTCCCCAGAGATTGGGCCCTGTCGCACTCTGCATCCTGAAAAAGGAAGGCTTTTGGGCTGTGCGGCCCAATAGAGATGGAGACAGTTCAGGTGATCCTTTACTGGGCCAACTGTACAAATAGTTGGTGGAATTTGTTGCCAGAGAAGGTGGTCAAGGCCAGTAGCACAGCTAGGTTTTAAAGAGGGATTGGATAAGTTCTTGGAGGATAGGTCCATTAATGGCTATTGGCCAATTAGAGTGGGGCAAATGTAATCTCGTGGCTGGGAGTGAAGAGCAGGGAACGGCTCGCCCCATTGTGACCGGTTGGGTATTTCCCTCTCAGATGTGACCGCAAATGACCACGGCCGGGGACAGGATGCTGGGCTGGATGAACCATTGATCGGACCCAGTCTGGCGCTGCTTATGTTCATATCTAGTTGGTGAGATCGTGCCAGCTTTGGGGCGACACAGGGCCCTTCCTCCTGTGCCCCTGGCATAATCTCACCAACTACACTGGCTCCAGTAAAAGAGATCAGCTGAACTACTTTGACTCTTCGACCAACACAGCAACCACCCGGCTCCGTCCCTCTCTCTAGACTAGGTGGCCCAATGACCGTCTTGTGTGCACGTCACTTGCAACACACCAGGCCAGCCCTGCTCTCTCCTGCTCACCCTTCGGGCTCCTGGATTGGAGGCAGCTACGGAGAGAGCGCCTGGGTCTGGCCCCAACGGCTGCTGTCTATCAGATTGGCTTAGCTTGGCAGCATCCTGCGGTGCACCCTATTGAAACTTGCTCAGGCTGCACAAAGGCTGGTCCTGGAAGCTTTCCAAACTAAGGGTTTAGATACTAAACTGATAGATGCTTCCAGGGAATCCGTGCTGCCTTGTCTTGGGGACCAGCTGCTCTGGTGCGTCAGCTCACTGGTTGGCTGCCTAACCCTATTAAGTTACTAGCCTGGTGCTTCAATCAAGCCAGAAAAGGTCCTGTCCTCTGCTCCTGAAGCTTTTAACGCCACAGAGGAGGAAGCACCCCAGTCTCTGTTCCTATCCTCTTAAGGGGGGGGGGGGGGAACAAGCTTTGTTGTTCTTCATTACTGGAGCCAAAATTAGACTTCCTAACTCAGTAGGTGGCAGTCATCCTTGTGCGCGTTCTACCTTGAGACAGAACTGGGCAGGGTTTCGAGCATCTGTTTGGCCTCCAGTGGAAGCCATAGCCCCTCCCGACTCTTGCCTGCTTTTGTTTCCAACTGAACTGAGCCCATCACTCGTGGATCACGCAAGATAAGATGTAACACTGCAGGCAGACTCCCAACACAGGGTAGATTTGCTTTCCAAAGAGATTTTTACCTTCAAAACACTTTCCATCTCTAGGACGTCCTGTTCTACCTTTCTCCTGGCCGCCTCCTTTTCCACCCGGTCCTCAATGATGACTTGTTCAAATAACCGACACTGCAGCAATACAGAGAGAAGCTTTCAAAACCACATTACCCAGATAGGCCTTGCATGGCTTAAAATTCCGGAGCCCCTCGGCCCTGGTTCATCCCTCATGGCTATTTCTTAAGGTTTGATCTTCAAGCCATGAGTCTTTCTCTCCCTTTGCCTTTTACATTTACTGCTCACCAAATCTGCCAAGCAAATGTTGAACACGGTTGCAAACAGCCTCTTAAAGCACTGAGAGCTACCTTGCTAATTGGATCCTGTCTTTGCTTGAACCCGCCAGGCCATTTCAGCCGAGATGCTGCAGGAAGGATGCTGCCATGTGTGGAGAAACGGGGGTTGAACGGCATCCTAAAGACCAACGGTGTTAGGGTAGGGGGGTATGGAGAGAGGAAGATGGTACCTAGCAGACCTGTTCGCTTTTAGTTGCCCTGTAACGCAGGCCTCCGCGGGGTCAATCCTGTATTGTGTGTAAAACACCCCTCAGGCTTGTATAGGGCCCAAAACCTCTGCAAGAGAGACGTGGCCTATGTCATCATTGGGGGGGGAAACCAGCAAGGCCCTGAGGATTGCCCCCGCTGGGCGTGGGGCTGTAATAACAGCTCCTATCCCCATTACACCCACACACACAAGCACGTGAATTAAGGGCTGAAATTATAGTAATACTACGTGAAAGGAGTAGTGAGGCTAGGGAGGGAAGGCTCCAGGAATTGCGGGAAGGGAATACACAGTAACACACACGTACAGACAGGAAGGGTTATCACAGGGCCCAAGAGGGTTACAGTGCTCTCCAAGTTCACCACACACACCACCCACACCAAACGTATACTTGCTCCTACCCTTCGTACTCCCCGCACTCGTACTTACTCGCACCACCTCACGCACACACCACCACGCACGCTCCGTCTCCTTCTCTGCAAGTCTCTGTACTACTCCAACGCTGGGGCCAGTCTCACAGCTATGCTGCTCACCGGCACCGCCCTAGTGAATCTGGCCCTCTTTAAATACCCCTGCGGCGGGCCCTGCCCTGTGGCGCAGCTGCTCAGAGCGTCGCAGCGCTATTCCGGGCCCCGCCCCCGATTTCCCAGCTGGGCTGTTTATCGGCGGTGCACCTGGCCCCAGCAGGGTTTCCCCCTGTCTCTTATACACATCTAGATGTGTATAAGAGACAGGCGTTTGCCGCATCTAGTTGCTGCGGCCCTGATTGCAAGCGCTCAGCGCGTCGCAACGCTCTTACCAGCCCCGCCCCCGAGCTACATGGGGGTGTGGCCTCCCGGGCTGGCGGGGAACGCCGCGGCTTGGCCGCATGGCTCCTAAAGCGTCCCCGCCCTCCTAGCTTTTCCTTCCTTTGGCCCCACAACCTTCGAGTCCTGACAAACGGATGTTAACAAGAGTGACCGTGCTCTTCTACCTCCCAAACCACTTCCATCCTGAATTTCATGAACAGGTTGGCAGAGGAGTGTGAGCAGGGAAGGGCTGTGGAGTGCCCGCTTCTGTAAACAGGATCTCATTCAACATGGGCAGTGATAGTAACAGAGCTAGCAGGCAGTGCATGCAAGAATGCTAAGCCCCTCCCAAACCCTGTGACTTCTCTTTCTGCTCGCCCCCGTGCTAGAGTTAGTCACAGACTTTGTAGAGGGGAGTTGTTGCGTTGGTTCCAAACGTAAGAGTGGAAGACCAAGACGTTCCATTGCCATCTCTTATTGCAGGACTGTCCAACATCTTGGGGATAGGGACGTCTGGGATGTGGGTGATCTGTGGGGTTTGAGGTACAGGATCAGGTCTGAGTGAGAGCCAGGAACAAGAGGAAGGCCTGGGAAGCAAGCAAGAGATGGAAGCAGGAAGAGCAGGGATGCTACCAGCAAGCCTTATCCATTGACTGGCAACCAAGTTAGGAAGCTGACAGGCTGGGCAAGGCAGGAGGTGGGGCATGGCTAGGGCAAGGCAGCAAGGCCTTCTATGGGAAGTGTCTGAGCCTGAGCCAGTGGCACAAGAGGATGTGGGTTCAAGGCTGGGTTCTGACACTTTTCTCCCCCCCGCCTTCGGCTACTTCTCCAATTGGGTAACTCTCTGCATAGACCGCCAGGAGGCAGACGAACAAAGTTCCCTGTGCGCATGCGCACTCCGAGCTATCCCGATCCCCAGTCCTTTCTTCTGCCTCAGACCGTCCAAACGCTTTTTCTGGCGCTCTATCAAGGGCGCGCGAAGTCACAGGCGGGGCCTACGGGGCAGCGTGTTTTCCCTGACGTGGTCTTGGGAACCGCTTCTGTTCTAGAGCCCTGGCCAGCTCCCTTGCGCGGCGCCTGGGAGCGGGGGAGCCACGCTCGGAAAAAAGAAAAGAAAAGAGGGCTCAGTTGAATCCCGACTGGGGCAGGCCTTCAGTTTTGCCGGCATCCCCCCGCCCAAGAGCAGACCCAGCGTGTCGGGTCCGCTCACACCGACACCGGCAGCACCACCGCCGGGCTCAGCCCCTCCCTCCCCTTCACGCGGGAGAAATGGAGACACCCGCCGAACAAACCGGAGCAGACTGCAGCAGCTAGCGGAGAGATGCAGGTCGTAACCATGTCTTCCCTAGCCAGTTCCATGGGGAAAATCCTGTCGCTGGACAAACTCTGCGAGCTCCAATCCCAAGGTAAAAGGAAAAGAGCTCCCTCTCAGGGCCCCAAATCTAATAAAAGGGGCCGTAAGACAGAACACCAAGGGGCAGGGAAAGGAAAGGGAAAAGCACCACAAGAGGGAGCTGTTTACCACCTCAAGGCAACCCCGCAATCCTCTGAGGAGAGCCCTGAGGAAGAAATGCCGGTAAGGCCCAAGCAGTCACCGGTTACTCTCAGGTCGGACTCTGACGCTGATTCCTCTCAGGGAATATCGGGGTCTGAGGAGGAAGAGTATGTGGAACCTCTTCCAGAGCCCAAGGAGAAAGATAGACAGTTCTCCCTGGCCTATAGGGATGAGTTCCTGGGCCAGGTGATCAAAACTCGGCAGTTGAAAGAGAAATCCTCCAAAGGGGATTCCTCTGACTCACAGGAGGAGGATCATAGAGACTATATCCCCTCTGTGCAGGGTAGGGACCCAGGGGTTCCCTTGGACAGGGCTTTCGAGAGATTGGTCCTAGAAGAGTGGAAACAGCCTAACAAGGCATATAAGATGAATAAAACTCTGGACTCTCTATATTTCTTCTCCAGAAAGAAGGAACCCCTATTTAAGAACCCGAAAGTAGATGCAGCAGCAGCTTCCCTGCCCAGGCAAACCGTTTTCCCCACGGAGGGAGACGTTTTCCCGAAGGATTCCACGGACTCGGTGCTCCGTAGGGCTTTAGAATCGTCAGCTTATACCCTGAAGATCAATATTTTAGCCTCGTACGTGGCTAGGGCTCAACTCTCATGGATGCAGGAACTACAGGATCCCGAAATCTCAGAAAAGAGATCTCAAACTCTCTCCTCTCGGGTCCTTATGGCTACAGCCTTCATGCCGTGACGTGGGCTGCCCGCTCAGTAGCAGGCAAGACGGAGAGTGTGGCTGAGATCCTGGCAGGGGGATATCACGGCAAAAAAAACATAAAGTATCGGGCCCCTAAAAGGGGCTTAAATTGTTTGGTATGTGCCTAGATAAGGTCCTAGCTGACGCTACCGACAAAGCCAAGCCTAAGACCCTACTACAGTTGGGCTCTAAGTGGCACTGTTTTTGTAATCAGACATTCAGAAACTCATCCAAGATAGAAAAAACTGACAATCGGATGGTTTTCCCAACCTTGTGTTAAGATCCCCCTCAATCAGGACTATAGCGTTACCATACAGCCTGGTGGCAGACTCTATTTTCTCAATAATCAAAACCCACATATCATGAGAATAATATACAGAAAAAATAGGAGGAATATAAACATTTCCAATTAACAACTCTAATCCAGAGGGGAACATACAATGAAAAATAGCGAAATGAGCCCCAAATGAATCCACCATTTTGAACTTTAGTCCAAGTGCAGAAGAGACTAGCAGGGCGAGACCCCCAACTGGGCGACCATACGCCCTAGGTGGCTTGGCCTTCAGGTTAAGTACCTCATAACCTCTGACAACAATATCCTTTACAGCCCAAGTTTCTTGCAGAAGCACAATATCAAAAATTGAAAGGAACTCCAGCCAGAAATATTCCAGCAACCCAGGACAATTTCATGGGGGCCTCTAGCACCATGTCATTTTACGGGAGACCAAGCTGGGGGTATCACCAGGGTAGTGTTCCCCCTCGCAATAAGGGGAGCCCTGGGAGGGGGAGGGATGTGCTACCAAGCTCTGAGCCAGAGGCAACTGGGGAACCGATGGACAGGCGTCGAGTGAATTTTGCCTTTCCCCACCCCTCTCACCCAACCCTGGAGAATGTAGGTCGAGGCTTAGTCTTGGCAGAGGGAAGCCCCTCCCTACTGGGGATCTAGCCCCCACGTCCAATCCCCTCTTGCTAGGTTTAGCTGCGGTTTGCAAATGGAGTCCAAAAGCCCTTGCCCCTGAAGGGCTCACTATTGGGGAGAGAGTCGTTATCTGGGAGATAGGGATCACACTAGACTGGGAAGAATGGGGGGAAATCCTCTTAGCCCTACTAGTTTCTATAGGCGCTAGAGGATACACTGGTTTACCCCTCAAGTCCTCCAATTTGGCCAAGAGATGGTCCAATTTATTTAAAATCTACCTTTGTCCTGATAGGTTGGACGTTGGAGAGGCAATTTTACCAGCCAAAACTGGTGGAAAAACCCCAGGAGAATCTACCTGAGACCACGGAGGGTCAATTTCCATACCCTTTTCCTTAGAAAGGTCAATCAAGTTTGTATTCCTAGGCAGAAGCAGTCGATTTGTTGTTTGCGGGGGCTCAGTTGCCTCTCCTTCATCTGCCAAACACCTAGCTACTGCTTGTCTCACAGGCAATTTGCTGGCTCCAAGAGCTGCATTTTGCCCTATGGGAGGGGGAACATTATCTACGGGTTTGATATTAACCACATCCATTTGGAGTACTCCTGAGATGTATATTGCTCGACTTTTCAATAATTTTTCTTTAGCGAGAATCTGTGGAATCAAGGAAGGCAAGCTAAAGGAAACATTTACCACCCATCGATCTTTAGAGCTAATAAGGTGGTCCATGGAATTAATATTATTCCGTGTCACTGGGATTCTAAGAAAGACCCTTAAATGCTCTGCTATATCCAATGGAGTATTCCAATAGGGAAAGTTCCCTGCAGCTAACGGTAACACTGTAAAAATTAAGTTGGAAGGCGAAATCGTAAGATTCCCTGAACTCCCTAGAGAGACTGGCGTGAAAGGTGCTAGTTTTGCACTAGCCTTAGGACCCAGCGATTTCCCTAAAGAATGACCAGGACCAATAAGGCTCTGGTTACAGTTCCTAAAGTCATTGGGAGCTGTATTCAGATGAGAAAATATGCCTACTAGTGTTTCCACTTTATCTGAAAGCTGATTTAAGCGAACAAACATATAACGCAGAGTTTCTGCTGTTAAAGCCACGTGATCAGTTAAAAAGTTAGATAATCTTGCTCCATTGATCGCAGCCACCTGGGAGTCTGCAGGCGGGGAGACCCTCCTTAAGAGAAGAGTGGGTCAATGCGGCACAGGAATGACCACCAACCATGGTTGGGGAGTCTACAAGCACCGAAAAACGATTGCTATTGGGAATTGCAGAAGTCGAAGTAACTCTCCCTTGAGTATGCTGTACAGTTTTATGCACTAAATAGCTCTCCATTTTTCGTTGCTTAGGCGTTTTTGGCAACTGTGGGGAAAAGGAAGATGTCTGTGCCATGGTTCTTTTGATATTTGGCATGATAAAGCGGTGCACAAATTAGTCACCCGTACCCCACCCCGCAGCCCCACAATGTCAATGGGTGAGGTGACAAATCCAAGTGGAATCTCAATACCTGACATAACCAAAAACTTCCCCTTCCCGGGATATAATAACAGCAACCATCTCCCTTAGAAAGAGCACGAAACCTTCCCCTTCACGGGGTACGGTAGCGGCAACCCAGTCTCCTATAAAGAACACACGTCCTTCCTGTTCCCGGGGTGTGGTGGCGGCGGCAGCCTTAACCCCTGATGAAAAAACAGAATACAAGTCCTTCCCCTTCGCGGCGTGTGGTGGCGGCAACCTTGTCCCCTGAAAAAACCAAGTCCTTCCCCTTTAACATCATAAAATAGCAGCAACCTTGCCCTTTGTAAACCCAGCTCCTGTCCTCTCAAGGTTTTTCAGCAGGTTGGGTATAAGGTAGTTTGCAGTGACACTAATAAAAGAATCTCCTTAACACAGGGAGTTGCCCCACCGGCGTGCCGCCCGCAGTGCTGCCAGTTCCCACCAGGGGGTTTAAAGGGCTAGTCCAGAAGTCTGCGTGCTCCGAGCAGCGTGCGTTGCTCCGTACGTGCTCCCGGCCTCCACACTACACCTGCAAGCTCCCTCTCGGCGGGAAATTCTCTGCACTCGCCCGCCTTCTCCAGACCTAAAACGCTCAATGTGTTGGTGGTTAGGCCCAGAGACCTTCCAGACAGGAACCCCTCTATCAGAACCATCCAGAGCAGTGGTGATGACAGATGCCAGCCTCAAGGGGTGGGGAGCTCACGCGGGCTCCTTCTCAGTGCAGGGCCGGTGGTCCAAGAGGGAAGTGGACCAGGGAATAAATTTCCTGGAGCTGAAGGCAGTATGCCTAGCCCTGAAGCAACTTCTTCCAGTGCTACCCTGCAGGCACCTGTTACTATACAGGGACAACACAACGGCCAAGGCCTACCTCAATCACCAAGGGGTTTTGAGATCCAAGATCCTCAATGTGGGAGCGATCAAACTGCTCGTGAGCTCAGAAACATTTCCTATTGCTAAGGGCTCTACACATCAGGGGTCGGGACAACTACTGGCTCAGTCGTCAAGCGGTCGACCCCCACGAGTGGGCTCTGGACAAGACAGTATTCGCAGACACAGTAAGGACGTTTGGGTGCCCTCAAGTTGATACGTTCGCCGATCGGAAGAATACACCGCTCCCGGGGTTCATGTCAAGAACACCTTGCAAGGAAGCAATAGCTACCGATGCCCTGAACCAAACCTGGCCCCAAGCTCTGCTATATGCCTTTCCTCCCTTTCCACTGATTCGGAGAACAGTAACGAAGATTATCAAGGAGCAAGCACAGGTGATTCTCGTAACACCTTGGTGGCCAAGAAGGCCATGGTCTTCGGACCTAATAGAACTGAGTCACCATCAGTACGTGAGGCTGCCCACTCTTCCCACCTTACTATCTCGGGGACCCGTGGTGTGCGACAATTTACAAAATCTAAAGGCAACAGCGTAGAAGTTGAACGCACAGCGTTGAGGAAACGAGAATACTCGGAGGTGGTCCTGTCTACTTTGCAGCTGTCTAGAAGACCAGAGACTAGAAGGAGCTATAGGGGTACTTGGAAAATCTTCACCCAGTGGGCAATAGCAAGAGGCCAGGACCCTTGCAAAGCAGGGGTCTTGGAAGTCTTAGAATTTCTGCAACGGGGCCTAGACAAGGGGCTCAAACCTAACACTCTGGCTAGGCAGGCAGCCAGTTTATGAGGGCAGCTAGACTTCTTTCCCCTCCAGTGGTTCATAGGTGCCCTTTGTGGAATTTAAATTTGGTCCTGGAAGTGCTTACCAGGCCTCCCTTTGAGCCCCTTAGACATGTCTCACTGTACTTTTTGTCCACCAAGGTGACCAACTTGGTGGCTGTCACTTCGGCCAGAAGAATGTCAGAACTCGGGGCTCTCTCTAGGGAGGAAAATCTTTGTTCTTTCCAAGAGCAATCAGTCACACTGAGGTTAGATCAGGTGTTTATACCTACGGTCAATTCAATCTTCCACAGGGCTCAAGAAATAGTGTAACCATCCTTTTGTCCTAAACCATCTCACCCAAAAGAAAAGGTCTGACACACCTTGGATGTGCGTAGAGCACTGAAGGTTTACCTAGCTAGGACACAGGGGTCTAGACAATCATCTGCCTTATTTGTAAACATCAGGCCGGGATATAAGGGCACAAAAGCCTCAAAGACGTTAATTTCCAAATGCGTCAGACAGTGTATAGTGGAGGCATATAGGGCCAACGGTAAGATCCCTCCCCTTCAGATCTGGCCTCACTCGGTTGGGAGGGCGGCTACCTCGTATGCTTTCAAGGCCAGGGCTTCCTACGAGGAAATATGCAAGGCAGCCACGTGGTCATCTATCCACACGTTTGTCAAACATTAAAAGTTAAATACCTTCAAATCAGCGGACGCTGCTTTTGGTAGAAGGGTGCTACAAGTGGTACGGGACTCTCTCAGTGCTCTTTGTTCCCACCCTTAGAGAGAGGATTTGCTCGGGTACATCCCGACAGGAGAAGTAGCCGCAGGCAGGGGGAGAAAAGGGAATTGGTCACCTACCTTTGGTGAATTATTTTCTCCCCTGCTCTCCAGATACTCCTCCGGCCCTCCCTACCAAACAGCAGGGACACATGGGGAGTACAGGTATTTTTTAGAGAGTTATACACAGTTGAGATGTTTTTTAGTAGTCGTTACAGGGGTGGTTTCAACCCCGTTTGGCTTAACTTTTTTTTTGGGGGGGGTTGCCCTTGATGTTCAGTTTTGTTTTCACATGCAGTGGAAGCGTAGCTTGGTCCTCGGCTTGGGAACGAACTAGGGATCGGGATAGCTCAGAGCGCGCATGCGCACAGGGAACTTTGTTCTTCTGCCTCCTGGCGGTCTATGCAGAGAGCTACCCGATCGGAGAATTATCCGGACAGCAGGGGAGAAAAGAATTCACCAAAAGTAGGTGATCAATTCCCTTGCCCACTGCACGCCAACAATCCACTGGCGAGTGTGTGTGTGTGTGTGTGTGTAAAAGCTCAGACTTAATGTGAACTATCCCAAGTTAAACTTGCAGAGTTTGGAGGAGTTATTGCACTACATCATTCTGGACCAAATATTTAGAAAATACTGATACTGAATTCAATCCGATTTTCAGGCTGTGGGCCAGGTGGATTCGTTCGACGGGCTGGAAGTAGCTTGTGGGCCGCTGGCAGGACAGTCCTGTTTTATCAGACCAAGTACTTTGGGTGAGAATATTTAAGCTTTCAGGCGACACGCGGCCCTTTCACGCTCCTTGGCTTCTGTGACCTAACCGGGGGGGGGGGGCGAGGAGGGGGTGCATTTTGTGACTAGATCTTTTTTCCTCCTGGAAAAACTAAATAGAACTACTCCTGGCTCCTGAATTATTCGCTCCCAAAGTACCTCTATGGAAAACAGCGCCCGCAGTTCTGTTCCTGAGTCCGGAATCGCACGCAGG
Source organism: Sphenodon punctatus (assembly GCA_003113815.1). Taxonomy (NCBI): domain Eukaryota; kingdom Metazoa; phylum Chordata; class Lepidosauria; order Sphenodontia; family Sphenodontidae; genus Sphenodon; species Sphenodon punctatus. Next base: position 4,836,355 of record QEPC01009702.1, read on the forward strand.
AGAGAGGATGCGCTCCTGCGCGCCTCCCTGCAATGTCTCACCTGCCTCTTCTAGCCGTTTAGTCCCGCGCGGTCCCATTTCTCAGTGGGTCTCTCTCTCTCCTGGAGAGTGTAGCAATTCCCAAAGGGGAAGCATCCAAGAGCTTTGCGAACTGTTCCAACGTTTTGTTGGAAATCGGTACACTTTGTGTCACCCCTAATTTGCATAAATTTGAATGTGGTTATGAAAATTTGTAATAGCCCATCGGCTAATTTAGGGGCTGAGATGGTAAAAAAACAGAAGGATGTCTCTGTGTACACGTAGGGTTGTATGTGCTGGACTGATGGTTCATGTTAAAACTCAGCCTGTTAAGTCAAAATTCTCAAATGTGTACATTGACCTTGGCTCTAAAATTTTAATTTTAAAGACATTCAGAGGATCCCAGGTGGAAACAGGGACAGTCCCTTTCAGTATGCTAAAGAATCAGCTCTCTCACAAACACACACCTTTCCTTTCTTTTTTTAGTTTTCATCTTGATCCCAGGCACACAGCCCCCTCCTGCCTGGGTGTTCCCTTTCTTTGATAGCCCTGCTTATCCCAAGCTTGCTAAAGTGACAAAAGGTGCCCCACTCCCAGCAGCAATGAACAAACAATAACCACAGCCAGATTAATGAGGTGCTAATGACCCCCTTTGTCAGCTCACCCCAGTACAAACCTTACACTGCAAGGAACCGGGTACAAGATAACAAAACTCATTACTGTACAGGGCAAAAAGGTATCGCTGAAGGGAATGCTATGAATTGCCAGCTTGTTGAGCTGTCCATTGCCTCTACCTGCTTTGCGAGCTCCTGCAACGTAGCCAGATCAGCAGCTTTGGAGGCTTTCAGAGAGTTCAGCTGCTGCTGTTTGGACTCCGTGTCCTTCTCGTACTTATCCATCCAGTACTCCAGCTTCTCTTCCAGTTTCTGATTGGGGGAGAGAACAACACTTAGCTCAGGGGCCACGATCTGGAGTAGCCACATGGAGGTTTGTGGATCCTGGCCGGGGGTCTCTAGATAGAATGGAAATTTCCCCTCACAATGAAAGAGACACCACGCTAGACCTGCAAACTGCAAATGGCCCGTGCATTGCAGAGTCCCGTTCCTTGAAATGCTAGCGGTGAGAAATGGGGGTAATCGGGAGGGCACAGGGCCACGTCTCTTACAGACTGTTGGATGGGGAAGTCGGGGGGGCGTCAGGCCCAGGGGCCAAATACGTTCTTTGACAAGTTTTTATGTGGCCCCTTTCCAGTAACCTGGATCTGGTCCTTGGATCCAGTTCCCATCTCCAGCCATTGAAACTGAGCTCAGGGTCAGGGAGCCAGAGATAAGGGCAGGCACTCAAGGATAGAGGACAGATCCATGGCCCAAATCCATGATCTTTGCCCTCCTTTTCTTGAGTGCACCCCCCCGCCCCTGACTTGTAGGCAGCCCTCGGAGCTAGTATGAATTGTGTCAAAGTGGCCCTTGGCATGGAAAAGGCTCCCCACCTTTGTACTAAGTGTTTCCTTAATCCACAGTAAATTTCAGTGCAAAGCTTTTCCTCTCCCACCAAGCACTGGAGAAACTGGGTTGCGAGATACACACGGCTCTCTTACCGACTGGACTTCCACCAAGCCTGACTGCCTTGTGCTTAATCTACCTCGAGGTGGGAAATCTTTTTCCTCCCGGGAGCACTTTGAAAATGAGTGCGAGCTCTGAAGGTTGCACACAAGTTGGATAGGGGGGTGTCCTTAGGGGTGTGCTCTGGGTTGGATAGGGGTGCGCTTTGGGAAAGGTGGGTCCAGATCATGCGTTTGTGCCATGGGTCAGTCCTCTATCCTTGTGTGCATGACCTCCTCTACGCTCACCCTGAGCTCAGTCTTTGACGTGTTTGGGCCGAGGAACTGGGGCCGCGTAATGGGCTGTGTTTGGCTCCCGGGCCTGAGGTTCCCCACCCCTGGCCTACATCTTCATCAGCAGGGGGGCCCGTGCAAGTAGAGTTCTCTCGTACGTTTTGCCGTCTCTTCTGGCAGAGGGGGCACCCACAACAGTTAGACGTTGAGAGTTTGGGATTAAAGAAAAGTCCACCGTCCGCCTTGCTATGAATTTTGGGAAAGCCCAGCCAAATTTTGAGGAAGCTCAAATTCTGAGTGTCGGCTGGTTTTGCTTGAAGGCCAAGGACCTGTTTCTCGGTTCCCTTTTGTGAAGCTGGGAACAGGCTCCTTAGCATGGAGCATTTCTTAGGTTGCTAATTGTAGCCTTGGGACCAAAGTGATTTTGCTAAATTGCTGCTTTAAGAGCTAATTGGAAATGCTGGAGTAACTCACCATCTGCTGTTGCTTGAGGAAATTTTCAATCTCCATGTGGACTCTAATCTCCTGATCGGTTTTGATCCTCATTTTCTTTGATCGATACAGACAGAAAAGATGGGAGGTTTTCCCGGCACGTGCAGACATCCGCGCGGCGAGCGGGAGGTAAATCGGCAGCACGTCTCAGATTTGGGGGCGGTGGGAGGGAGATCAGGCATCCCCCAACTTCCACAGGACAAAGATGGTTCAGGGCAGGGCTGGTCTCTGCGCAGCTGGGAGCATGTGGCCAAGGCAGCCCAGTGGGCGAACGGGGACCACTGCTCGACCAAGCCCCTATGTAAGGACCAGGGCTGGACCCTGCACCCACCAGGCCCTGGGGATGGTGATGAAGGCTTTCCCCAGCGCGGGTCAGGCCACGGCCACGGCCCCAGCTTCCTGCCTGACTGCCCTATAAAAGGCAGGTGTGCAGCCACAGGAAGTTGAGTGGATCATCTGTCTTCCCCTTTCTGGCCCCCCAAGTTGTTCCTGTTTTATGCTGGCGGCGGTGCTTGCCCTAGCCCCGTATTTGATATGCTTTCGGGGGCTCTCTCTGCTTGCCCTGGACCTAGCTTGTTTTGGACCCGCTCAGCTCTCTTTGTTTGCACTCGCTCGTGCCTGTGCTTTGATTCTGTTGCTGTAGCCAATCCTTCTGCCCCAGAAACCGGTCCTTTCGTCCATCTGCCTGTTCCTGATTTACTGGATAGGCTGACGGATCCTGCACCTACTCCCCTGAACCTGATCCTGCCATGACTCTTTGGATCCGGCTCCCCAGCATGTTCCTGACATCCTGCCCTGACTACACGTTTCATGGACCAGTAAATAAATATATATATATATTCTATAGATAAAAGGGTGCATAGAACCCATGTGAAAGATGCCACCAAGTTGCCTTGAGTGAAGGTCCTGAGCACGGTCACTAGGGGTACTGTCGCAGAGCTGGGCTCGTCCACCTAAAGTTCTCGCAGGATTAGGGCCCCATATACCCAGACTTTTGGGGGATTAGCTTATAAATCACTTTATTTATGCAAGTCTCCACCACAATTAAGTATCTCAGTGAGGTTTAGCACCGCCCCCTGCGGGCTGTCACCTTCCACATTAGGCCCCCACTACCCCTGGCTATTCCCAGTTACTGGGTTCCACTCCCCGTGGCACAGGGTTTTATTTATTTATTTATCCATTTATATCCCGCCCCTCCTGAAAACCGCTCAGGGCAGCTGTTGCCACCTAGGCACATTTTTAAGGAACACTACGGTGCCAATGCAGCCCCTGCATCAAGTGTTCTTTTCAAAATTGCATCGGTGGCAACCGTCCAGCGTGACCTATTCAGGGTTACGGAGTCAAGCAGCTGCCTTCAGGCTGGCAAACCCCACTCTCCAGCTGCCCCCCTGCAGCCTCTCAGACTTGTCTCTATTCATCTCTTTTCCCGGGGTCCATGGAGCCAAACCCTTGGGTTTTCCCTCCGCTGGGGAGAAATCTCTCTTGGGACTCTGCTTCCCCCAGCAGTCCTGCTGTCTCTCCCTGCGCTGAGTTAGCTCCCAGGCTTGGCTCTCCTCTGGGCTGGCTAGTGCCACACCCCCACGCAGCTGCTCAGTAATGAGGCGCTCTCCTGCCTTCTTTACAGCACCTGCAGCTCTGATCCTGCTGCCAGGTGTCAGCGCTAACTGCTTTAAAGGACTAGTCGCTCGCAAGCACCCTGGCCTGCCAGTTACCAACCCAGAGCTTCCATCAACTCCAAATGAAGCCCTGATCTCTTCAGGCTGCCTAGGGGTGCCTGCAGAAATTAGGGCTTAAGGGGCAGGGCTATTCTAGGAAGGGGTGGGGCAAAAATGATCTCCCAACTGCTTCCAGTGTGGCCCCACCCCACTTGGGCTCAACAGCTGATGGGAATGTGGTAACTCGAGCAGATTCCCCTGGGATAGCAGAGAAACCCAGCCCTGCCAGGTGCACTTCCATGCTCCACTCCAGAGCCCTCGCTTGACTCCCCTTTTCTAGGGGTGGTCACTGAAAACCTTCCTGTGAGTTGAGATCTCTCTCTCCGCAGTTTTGGGAGCAGGGGAAGGCCTTAGAGGCCGCGTATCAACCAACAGCTGGCTCGATGGGAGCCTGTATTGCAAGGCACGCTCTCTCAGCTCCTGGAAGAGGTGCGCGCTGCTGCCTGTTAAAGCTTTGTCTCTTTTCCAGAAACGTTTGGGGATGTCAGCGTGCCACTTTGTCGTGAGCCTCGTTGGTTCCCTGGCATTCAGCCCCCTCTACCCTATTCCTGGTTTCGGACCCGGGCCAGACAAACACTTGCCTCGATCTCGTTGAGTAGACTCTCCTCTGTACTCCTGCATTTCTCATGGGTCTGGGAGACCTGGAGCTCCGTGTCTTTCTTCACATAGCGATTCTCCATGTCGGTTTTGGCCTTCATCTCTTGAAGCTGGTCTTTGAGGTAGGCGATCATCTCGTTCCGGTTCTGGGGGAGGAACAGGAGAGATGGTGACGATGATGATTCCAGATACGAGCAGGATTGAACTCCCTATCTTAGTCACGTGTCTAAAAGTCACCTGGAGAGAGACTGTATGGTTGCTGCGTTGGTCCCAAGTGGCAGAGATGGAGACGAGGTGGTTTGAATTATCTTTTATTGGGCCAGCTGCTGTTGGTGAAAACGAGCGGGCTTTCAGGCCGTACAGAACCCTTCCTCAGGCATGTAGCATAGTCAGAAATATAGATTCTAACTGGCTATGCTACATGCCCTGTGTGACCCGAAAGCCCGCTCGCTTTCACCAACAGCAGCTGGTCCAATAAGAGATCATTCAAACCACCTTGTCTCCATAAACGTCACTTGAGAGAAACCTCTGAGCTTCTGTAAGGAAGTCAAATCAACCCACAGCGGGACCCCTTGTTCCGCTGCCTCTCGTGCAGCCCCGTAGCTTTCTCTATGTGCAAGCAGCCCCAGCGACGCGCACGAGCAGCGACATTGTAGGTGATGGAACTGCCCGCCTGCATCATGCTCGCACAAGGGTTTGCAGCATCAGAGGCTGAGCTGGGAACTCATTCAAGGATCCCACACTGTCAAGCGCTAGAGAATTATCCCTGTTCCATTAACGACAGGGTGAGTTTCACTGTGGTGTAGTGGCTAAGGTGCTAGGGGAAGCCAGGGTTCAAATCCTGCCCTAGCCATGAACTCACTATGCGGTCTTGGGCAAGTCACAACCTCTCAGCCTCAGTTCCCCATCTGTAAAATGGCAGCGTGTGTGTGTCTTTCCCAGTGTTCTCCTCACTCGGGTCCATCTTATATTGTAAACCCAACTGGGCAGGGACCTTTCATCTGTGACTGTAAACGTGCTGCGTACGCCTCGTAGCGCTATAGAAAGAGGAATCTTGCTCGGTCCATAGGGGCCGTTGCTGGCAGACACAAGGCTTTCTTTTCTTTGCAAGGTAATCGTGGGGCACAAGAACAGCTTTTGTTTTTGTTAAAGGCCTGCGCGAGTCAGTAGAGCCCAAGCAATGAGCCGCCAGCACGCCTTCCTCGCTCCCTGTCCTTGCAAGGGGAGAGCAGGGTTAGCCAGGCCCCGAGTGTGTTTCAAAAATGCCCCACTGGCAAGAGGAAGACCCAGCCGCTCGAGGTGCTCAGCTGCTCTCTCACATAAGAACACATTTGGAAATAGAGAAGGGAATGGGATTTGCTTGGCTTGTTCTTCAAAGTTAACTTTACGTGGAGATGAACGACTCGGGATTGTAACCGAGGGGAAATCTCCGTAACGAGAAAAGCACGCGGCATCATGCAAAGAATTTCGAGGTCGTAAAAGCACCCTCCGCTGTTCTCCTCCGGGCCTCGCGCATCTGGTTTCAGTCCGTGGGCCACGTGCTTTTGATTATCTCATTAGTTCCTTCCTGTTTGTTTTTGCTATCGTCAGCTGCCAGGCAGGTATTTCAGTGGCGGGAAGCCTACGGAAAGGCACGCGTCTTGCCTGAAGCCCCAGCCTGCGCCTCAAGTGGGAGAAAGCCGTGTGTCTAAACGCCAACGCTGCATGAGTCACTCTTCCGAGAAGAGTTTGGAACAGGCAGCGGGGAATCCGCTGGTCCCTCCTCGCTCTGTAGAGGCATAGAGAGCAGTCTATTTATCTCTCTCTTCCCCAGGGGATCTGAGGCTTGGCTGATGTAGCTATTAGGGGCTTGAAAGTCATACATCAACAGGTTTTTTTTTTTAAAGTTTTCCAAACATTTAAGATCGCTTTCCAGCCCAAGCTGTCGTCTGACTTGAGCCTGGCTGTTTTATAATGAGCAGACACATGGCCTTTCTGCTCCGCCATGTGCTTAGATGCCTCTGCTGTTTTCTTCTGTCGAAAACACAGAGAGGTGCAGAAGGGAACTGCCTGGGGGAGCTGTATTTTCTGCTGACAGGAGGAGGCCGTTGCACAGTCCGAATAAAAGGAAGAAACTGGGCTGTGGGGTGGCTGGAATAGTGCCACTGACAAGGAAATCAGCAGGCCTCTGCTTGCTATTGTAGAGACGCTGCTGCTGCGTGGGAAAGAGTTGAGAAGAGATTGGCCAATCGGAGATCTGCTCGGGTTTCCGGATGCTCCAGGGGATGGGCATAAATTATGAACTTGCAAGAAATAGGTTCTGGTTTTTTCCCCTTATTCCTAAGCAGCAGAGAACAGCCAAGGAGCAACGTGCTTGGACTTAAGAGGAGAGAGTTTTCAGAGCCTTGGAGTGATTTCAGATGTTACAGCCGGGCGCACTGACCACGGGCCGTGGGGTGGTGCGGACCACGGGCGGGGGTGAAGGGGTGCGCCAACAGACGTTCACCCCTTTGCCCCCGGCTGTGGGGACCGCCGAACCACGGCCCACGGTCAATGCGCCTGGCCGTAATGTCTGTTCTGCAAACCTCCCCCACCCCACGGCGGGGGCGGGGTCACGCGACGCAGCGTGCAGCCGCACAGCCCCGCCCCCTGTGCTCCCCGACCGACCGCCCTCCTCGAGACAGGCAGCCGCAGCGGCCTATCTGGCCGCTCCCGCCGCCGGGACCCCGGAACGCGGTGGAGGTAAGGTAACACACATTACTTTTCCTTCACCGCGTTCCGTGTTCGCCGCCATGGTGCGGGAGAACAAAGCGTGGTTAGATTCACCGTGGGGGGTGGTTGACTGAGGTGAACATCTGGATGCGCGCAAACAGACGTTCACCTTCGTTCACACACACCCCACACCACCCCAAGGTTGACTGAGGTTGACGGTGGTGATTTCAGACAAACGTAACGTCTGAAATCACCCTTGGTTTCTGGTGCAGTTCGGTGTATTCAGGGACAGGGCTCATGGACTAACCCAGTGAAATTCAGAGAAGCTGGGACCCTGACAGGAAGCACAGAGCCCCGCCATCTTGGTGTGCAAACAACAACAGCACTTAGCAACAACAACAAAAACCCCAGCCTTGTCCAACTTGGCTCCATCCAAAATTGCACGGGATTGGAGCACCCTCTTTTACTACTGCAGGGAACAAGTCGCTGTGTTTTTTAAATTGGTGCTGGATAGCCCTGTGGGTGAGTTTTTTAATAATAGCTTAACAGAGCCTAAAATAAAAACATGCCACGAACATACCTGGAATAAAGAGGGGGTTTAGCCTGCCTTGTGGCTGCTGTGACTGACGGCTTTACTCCCTTAGACCCATCTGTTGTCACTGTTGAAAATTCTCCATAATCAACAGTACAAGTTTTTCTTTTGCAAATTAGCTGGCCAGCTCCCAAGTCATAAGAGCCTCCGAAACTCTTCCCCAGTGAAGTGACTGTGAACGATTTTCTCCTGGGGGACGTGTAGTTCTGCTCAGGGACGGGGGAGGAAGCAGAATTTGAAAATAGCTTCATTTTGATTTGGTATCTCAAACCCCATAAGGAAAACGGGGGAAATTACTTTGAGTTGGAAGGAACATGGAGCCTGCAGATTATCTAACAGAAGCCAATGAGAGAGATGGATCAGAGGGACCAACAAAGCATAGGTCAAAGGCCTCTTTGATCCACAACAAAGGCAAAGGGGGTCAGTGAAGGGCCCGGCCTCCCCTGCCCTTCCGTGCTGTGTGAAAAGAGAATCCGGTAGAAAAGGCACCCAAGCCACCTGGGCTACAGGAAGCCAGTTCTGTCTGGAGGCCCTGGGGTCACTAAGGAAAGAACCAGCAGAAACGCCGGACAAAAGCCGCTCCGACAGAGACCGCTGTAAACTCACCCGTTCCTTCTGATGGCCAAGTGAAGGTTGGGGGATGCTGAAGTGACTCTTAAGGCGTTGGAGGTGAGGTCCTAGCGGCAGTTCTTTTGCACCATACGCTTGGGTTGCAAGCCCTTTGGGGCAGGGACTGTTTGTCAGTTTGTTTAGTGCCCAGCGCAGTGGGGACCTTAACAGTAACTGGGATTCCCAATAAACATTGCATTTTCCATGCCAGCTGCTCCCATTCTCTGGGATCTCCTGGCAGTTTCTGATCTGATCTCTATTTCTCATAGCTTTCACTCTCCTTGAGGAAGGAGCTGGATAGAACTGATCGTTGCTGAAGAAGTAATTAACAGGACCCTCACTCTTGTCCGTATTATTTTTTCCTAAAGTAACTAGCCCCATGTCCCAGAATGATAAAACGGGGAGGGGGCATTTTGTAGTTGATGGCAGAGCTTCCCAACCAACCCAGGCCTGATCAGTTTCACCTCCCCTCTCCGGCACGCTGCCTTCAACGGAAAACCACCTCACCTCCAGCTCAAGTTCCTTTTCCTTATTGACATCTTGCAGCTGTTTCTGGAGAGACTTTATCTGCTTCCTCCCCACCTCCTCCCTAGGAGAGAGAGAGAGGAAAGAAGAATTCCCCCCAGCACCTTGGATACCACAAAAGAGATCCTGATTCTCCTTTTCCCTGCCCCTTGCAGAACCCAGCCCAGTTGGTCCTGCTTGCTCCGAGCGCGGCTTCTAACTGCAGTCGGAAGGGCTTTGCGCACTACCTGTTGCTTGTTGGCCATGTAGCAGGACATCAGGGAGGCAACAGCTTGGAAGGGCATGAACTGGGATTTCCCTGCACAGCTGTGGACTTGGTAACTTAGTCCACAACGGAGAGAAGTGTGCTTCTGAAGCAAAGCAGGGGGACCAAGTGGGAGAACAAATGGATAAACCAGAGACTTGTCAGAACCCCATAGGGAACGCTAAAAGGGTTTTGTCTATTGGGGGGGGGGGACAACGTTGAGAGCCCAATCCTGTACCTGTAGAAGGGCATTTTCAGACAAGACACTCCCCACGTTACAGGGCACCCATAGGGTAAAACTGCAGCCCTGCAACACGTATAGTCGGTGGGTGGAGAGTGTCTTGTGTGAAAATGCCTGAAGTCAGTGGCAAAATCTCTACAGACTCCAGTAAGGTAGAATCACAGTCCAAACCGGCAGTCATTTTCAAATGAGAGAGAGAGGCTAGTTTATATTGTTGAGTGAATTTGGGGGGGGGGGGGGGTCGGGGTCTGAAAGCCCCATTTAAAATAGTATCTGTATAATGTTTGGTTCACACGTACATTTTGTTCTGATCTCTGCATCTGAAATTTTATTTCCCAACACTTGGCAGAAGAATCTGATCTTTAAAATACATCCATTACTTTGTAAAGCGCCAGGTACACTGCTGGCACTATATAAATGCTTGCTAATAATAATAATAATACATTAATAATCACACTTTCCCACTTCCTGTTCCCAATTATTATTATTATTATTATTATAAATATTTATATAGCCATTCAGGCAGATGTGAAGTCTCAGGTGCGTGTGCTTGGCTTGGTTCCTGTCTTACTATAACTTTCCTTAAGGTGTTATCCTCTAATTTCTATTCTATGTACTAAAGAGAGAGCATGTGTACCTGGATGTCTCGAGAGAGAACCGTTTCTACATTAGTCTGTTTGACAGGACCTTACAGCGAGGTGTTGGCCAGCTCCCCTATATTCTCTCTTGAAGTGTTTGTGAGAAACAGACTGTCTGGCTATTGAGTTCCATGCTCTCCTTATCACCACTTTTTAGCTAATCCGTTGGCAGTTAAAACCAAACAAGTATAGACTGAGAGAGGGATACAGGGCTTCCCCCACCCACCCCCAAGAGCGGAGGCTGTTTTTAGACAAGCGTCTCCCTCACCATCATGCCTGGGGCAGGGCTGCATAGGACGCCAATGCGGCCCATGCAACAGGCAAGATGGGGGGGAACCGCGTGTCTAAGAACACCCCGTGGGTGGAGCGGGGACTAGACACATCTGACAGGCAGAGTATAAACTGAGGTGCCCTTTTCAGATGTAGAAACTGGCCTGTTTAATTTCAGCTAGAAATGACGGTGCCTGTGGAGTGCCGATGAAATCCAGGCACGCAGTACCGGAACCCCCAGCATTCCACTTGCCGTCGGTCATGATTCGGCCCCGATTCTTCTAGCTCAAGGGAGCCCCGTTATGCTTTTGAGTGACGGCTCCCTTGAGACATCGGACCTTTCACGCGGAGGCCTTGCCTTGGCTGGGGATTTCCCCCAGTAGATGGTCACTCTTCACCCTGGGGGCAGCAGCCCCTGAGAGAGGAAGGCTAGACTGCAGCTTGCCTTGGGGGAGCTTGGACCCAGAGTGCGGATTACAGCCGGTGGAAGCTTTGCCTGCCATGGTGTATACCAGATCCTCAGGGCAGCCAAGGCTCCACTCCAGGGCTGAGAATCTCAAACCAAATGCAGCCCGTGGCTAGTTTTTATGTGAACCTGTTCCAGTTCCTGGATCTGGCCCTTGGATCCCATTCCTATACCCAGCGCTAAAAGGCTGAGCTCAGGGGAAGGGAGCAGAGAGGAAGGCCTGCACACGAGGAGGGGTGACAGATCCAGGATCTGGGCCCTCGTTTTCCTGAGTGCGCCCGGCACTTCCCAATGTCTGCGCAGCCTGTCAGAGCTTGTACTAATAGTCAATGTGGCCCCTGGGAGAGAAAAGGTTTCCCACCTTCGCTCCAGTCCTTCCAGTAACTTCTCTCTCCCCCTCTCTGAAGGGTCTGCAAAGTACTTAGTAGCACTTGGCCAGAAAACGTTGGGTGCTCGTGCACCGAGAGAGCCAGCGTAGCCTAGTGGATAAGGTGTTGGGCTTGGGAGACCAAATCCCGGTTTGGCCATGAGCTCCTTGGGCAAGTCCCTCACTCTCCTCCTCATCCGTAAAACGGGAATAATACCGGCCTCCCCCCGGGTGATTCGATAACGCGTGTAAAAGCGCACTCAGCGCTGAAAGCACGACCGAGAGGATAAATAATAGCGTGCGGACTGAGATGGAGCGGCCTTTCCCCCACGGGGCGCTGGGAAGGTGCCTGAGGCTGCTTTCACCTGCTGACGACCGTGCAGAAGCTGGTCTTCTTTGCCTTCTCTCTCTCCACGGCTTGCAGCAGGCTCCGAAACGTCCCCCAAATCTGCAGCTCCTGCATGGTATCTGCAACCACGTCGCTTGCATGCTGCCTGTCGGGGAGAACCAGGGAGGTGGGGACACAGCGAGCAGACAGGAGCCCAATGCTGGTTTCTGGAGTTTTGCCACCCTTTATTATCCAGTGCTGAAACACCCCATTAAATAGGATGCCCTGCTTCTGTTCCTTGGGTCCTCTCACCGCACTGCGTTCCCACAGCCTCTGTAACCCACCTCGTGCAGCTGGAGTGTTTGGGGGTTGTGGGGCAAGGGGCTACGGCACTAGCTTCAAAGGCAGGAATGGCATATATAAAAAGCAACTCCCATAGATGGCTGATGAGAGCTAGGAGCCTTTCATTGGCTAGTTCAGAGGCAATGTAAGACATATCTGTTTGGCCAGAAATTTGGCAGGTGGAGATAGGGCCTGGACAGTTGTTTTAAAAGGGGATTTTTTATATTTTGACACTGTTCTGTGTGTGTGTGTGTGTACATACACACACATACTCCATGGGTCCAGCTGAAGCCTCCTGTTTCCCTCCCTTCCCAGCAGAGGGATAAGTGCAGGCAAAAATGAATTCTCGGGGCCCAAGTCTGCCCCAGTTGCCACACCACCTGCCCCAGAACTTGTCAGAGCAGAGAAACGAATTCTGTTCTCCGGCTAACAACCCAACCGCTGGACTAACTTGCTTCTCTCCATCTGAACAGAAACCAGGAATTCTTGGGATTGAATCTATATGATGATCAGCTCCGGGGGGCAGGGAAGGAAGCTCATTAATGAAAGTCAAATCAATCAGCCAGCGTTTTCCTGGCTTTTGTTTCCAATCGTGAAATGGCCAGCATCAGCCTTTTCCTGGTCTTTCACATTTGAGGGTGCATGCTACTACTGACAACATTTCCTGCCCCCCCCCCCAAATTTAATTGTTGGGGCCTGTGCTTTAGCAAGCGACACCCCCCCACCCCCACAAATTAAGCCGTGTGTGTGTTTGATAGAGAGAGAAAATTGTGATGATCCCTGCCCGGAGCCTATGTGGGAAGGCCTGGCTAGAAATCTAAATAAATCCATGTCAGCATAGGCCACATCCAGCTCAGTTAATAATCAGGATGAGGCCTTGTTGTGCTGCGTGCTGTACGGACATGCACAGAGACGTGCACTTGGCCCCTTCTGCCTCTCTGAGTCCGTGTTGCCTGTTCTCAAGTCAACAGACCTGCTGCCTGTTCGGGACTTTTCAGGCCACTTACTTAGGAAACTTGGGGACCAGATCCTCAAAACACTGCAGCAGCTTCCTTTCAGTTCAGTGGGGCTTTGAGGATCGCGGCCAAAGGCTATGCTCCTGAAACCTCGTTTGGGCTGTTCCAGAATTGCAGCCTCGATTGTGGGATTCAGGTTAGGCTCCATGGCTCAGACCTAGGTCTTGGCGCACTCTGCTTTTGGGCAAGTCAGGATGGAGTCTGCTGCGAGGGTAACGCTGTTGGGGGTCATGAAACCCACTGACTCAAGAGAAAATGGCAGGACGGTGAAACCAACTTCATGTGGGGGTCTGATCCTTTAGCTGTTGAGTGCTGGCGCTAATCCTTAGGGCCAGGAGAAATCCCATTCATTTGAATAGGGCTCACGCCAATGCCAAACTGTGAGAGGTTGACACCCTATATATACTTGCTAGAGAAGCCTTGATTCCAAACATTATTTAAAAACCCATTATCTGTGGTTCTAGGTTGCCAGTTTGAGCCTCTTTCATGCTGGTTGTGACCAGCAATCAGAGTTGTTGGCTCTAAGAGAAATCAGCAGCCTCTGCACGTCTTACCAGGCAGGGATGCTAAAGGCCATATTTGAAGCTGGTGAGAGGCAGCCTGTCCCAACCGTTCTGAGAGACTCCGGCCTTCAATCCCCCTCCAGAGGGGGATGCTCCCAGTTGGGGTGAATGATGCTCTCCTCTGGGCTGGGGAAAGGAAGGCTGCTGTGGGAATGGAGACCAGGCATGAGTCTCCAGGCCCCTCTCTCTAACACGCACAGACCCTGGTCTCTCACCTGTCGGCCTGCACTTTTTTGAGGTTCTCGGCTGACATCGCGCTCTGTTTGGCGGTCCGGCTGAAGAGGTGATTGGCCTGTTTCAGGTCCCTGCTCACCTCCTGCAGCTGCTGCCCTAGTTCCACGCACTTCACCGACGTGGAGGGCAGCTTTGGCCGGTTCTCTGACCTGGCTGACATCAGCTCTTCGTATCTGCCCCCCAGCGCCTTCTGGCGCTTAACGATATCGCTGATCTCTTGGCCATCGATCTGAATGGAAAGAAGAGAGAGGTGTGTCTGAACTCTGCATGATGGACAGGAGGGAAGAAACCCCAGTCTCAGGTGCCAGTCTGTCAAGGGAGAGGACACTGTGGAGAGAGACCCAATGACTGAGTGGTTATCAGGGCTGGGTCGCAAACCCACAGCGCTGGGCTTGGGGGTGTGGTGAGTCTTTCCACAGCGTCGCTGGCTGGCTTTGGCAAGGGACCTTCTTGCATGTGTCTCTCCTTGTTGTCTGTGACCTCGCCCATCGGCTTCCTGATTGGTTCCCAGCCTTATAGAAGGCATGCTATGAGCAAGAGCAAGTTGGTGGAGCATCTCCCCGTATCAGTGCCCCAGCCTGCACGTTGTGATTCTGGGGATGCTCAACCCCCTCAGGTTGTACCACTCCTTGTGTCTCGCGAAACTTTGTCCCTTTCTGCATTTCCCCTTTGTCTGCCCAGCCTGCCCTCTCTTCTTCCCGGTTTAGCTACTGCTTGTGGTCTCTGGCTGGGTGGGATATCTCCCTCCTAGTCTCTCAAGCCTGGTACTCTCTGCTTTTGTGTAATAACGCCCCACGCTTCCACAGGGGAGAGGGGATGAGAATTATGCCACGGCCCGCTAGTGAGGGGAGGGGGGGGAGGGTTGTGTGGAGTGGGGTGAAGGGGTTAGAGAGAGGGTTAGTGGGTGGGGTTGGGGGTCTTAAGATGATGTTTGCATTATATTTTTTGCCTTTTTATAATGGCATTGTTAATATCTTTGTTTATAATATTGTAATTCTGTTTAATCTTTTTTTTAAGCCGCTCTGAATCCTTTTGGAGAAGGGCGGGATATAAATAATTTGAAATAATAATAATATTCATTAATGTATTTATTTTATTGGATTTGTATGCCGCCCCCTCATGCCTATGGCGTCTCGGGGTGGCTTCCAACACAGCATAAAACAATTTATCACGATAAAAACCAATCTACAATATTATCATTAAAAACAAGTTTAAAACACCCCACACACAAAAATTCACCCCAGCCTCCCCTCCCCGGCTCCGAAGGCCTGGGAGAACAGCCATGTCTTGCAGGCCCGACGGAAGGCCAGCAGACTCGGGGTCAGCCGTGCTTCCTCTGGGAGGAAGTTCCACAACCGGGGCCCAGCCACCAAGAATGCCCTCTCCATTGTAGCCCCCTGCTTTACGCGGGGGACCTCCAAGAAGGTGGCCCCGGTGGAGCGGAGTCCGTCCTGAGTCACGGAGGGCGAGGCGGTCCCTGAGGTATCCAGGACCAAGACCGTACAGGGCCTTATAGATCAAACTCAATGCCTTGAATCTGGCTCGGCACGTTACAGGCAGCCAGTGCAGTGCATGGAGCACCGGTGTTATGTGCTCTCATCGGCCCGTCCCTGTTGGGAGATGGGCCGCTGCATTCTGCATTAGCTGCAACCTCTGGGCCAGCGTCAAGGGAAGCCCCACGTAGAGCGCGTGACAGTAGTCCAGCCTCGAAGTGATGAAGGCATGGATCAAAGTGGCCAGGTCAGGTCTGGAGATGTACCGGCACAGACTCCACACCAGATACAGCTGGCAGAACGCCGCCTTCACCACCACATCCACCTGCTGATCTAGACGGAGACCCACGTCCAATAACACCCCCAGACTCCGAACCTGCTGGGCCACGGAGGGACGCACCCCCTCAAGAGGGGGCACCACCTCCCCTGCCCGGCCTACCACCATCACCTCCGTCTTATCGGGATTGAGCTTCAGTCTGCTCTGCCATAACCAACTCGCCACGGCCTCCAAACACGGCGATAGCACAGAGACGGCAGGGTCTGGGTCGGCTGAAAAAAGAGAGGTAAGGCTGGGTGTCAACACCATATTGGTGGCAACGCACACCAAACCCTCTCACGCTCTCCCCCCAAGGGCTGCATATATATATATTAAACAATAAAGACAGGATTGAACTTTGTTCAAATATAGTTCTGCATGTTACCTGGTGGTTTGTCTCTCCCTACCGGTGTATCACTGTCTTAAGTTAATGATAGTTCTGAGCCCTCAAGCACCTTACCTGCCTTGTGCCAGTGTGCCCTGTTCTAGTTTGGTATGGTTTGTCCTGTCCTTCACATTTGGGGGTGTTTCTCCAGTGTCTCAGTGGTCTGTTGTGCCTTCCATTGTTCTAGTGGTTGGTGTTCCCTTGCTTGATCTCCCCTCCTTTTCTGCATCTTACTTACATTGGAGATTCCCTGTCCCTGCCTATTCCTCTACCCGGCTCTCCAGGAGATATTGTGGGCCAGGCCTTGGAGAGCTCTCCTTCTCCAGAGTTTCCCTGTGATGATCATCAACTTACGTCTTTGAGCATGCAGCCACACAATCCCGAGGGAACGCCTACCCAGCTGCGGTATTCACCTCCTGGGTCTCCTATCTCTGTTCTTGCTTCAGTGCTGATGATATCTGAAGTCTTCTGGTCCTCCTGTTCCTGTCTTCTTGCCCTTCTCTGGCCCCAGTTTTTCCCCCTGGGGCCTGACAGTGGTTGGCAGTTGACTGCATCCCGGAAGACTTTCAAGATCTGCTTGGTCTCTCACTAGATGACCTCCCTAGTTTGGACATGGTGCTGGCCACATTGCTCCCTTGTGGACCGTAAACCACAGAAACTGGGATGCCTTAACCACACTTAGCCTGTGGGGCTGCACGACTCGGGACAGATTTTGACAACGTTGATGATAATTAACTAGATTTGAATGGTGCATGCATGCAGCAACTGATGGGATGAATTAACTACCACTCCAGAGAACCAGAGGTTTTGAACTGACCTACCACGGCGAAGATTGGAAACAAGTGAGAAAATTATTTATTTATTTGAATTTATAATTTCCTGTAGGTTCAGGGAGGCTTACAAACAAACAAAAAAATAGCAATAAAAACCACATAAAATACCAATTAAAATGCACCCCCCAATCCCTATCCCCACCAGCCTGGCCAAATAAATAGATCTTCTATTCGGGAAAGATTTCCCTTTGCTCTGCTTCTCACTATCTGCACTGTCCTGTTATCCGAGTGTGAGGTGCTGCTCTCTGCAGTCAGTGGGCCCAGGCAGCAGTGGTTTATTCAGCTGACGAAATGTGGAGGTGGAGGGGGAGACTGTAATAAAAGAGTTGGAAGGGAAACGCTGTAAGAGTGGCAGCCACTGTGACAATGAGCTACGCTCAAATGGGTCTGTTATTTCTGGCAATCTCCGGCTGGAGTTTGGTGAACAAAAAAGAGAGGGAGAAATCCCGGCTCCGCTTAAGTTAACATGTGTTTTGCTGTTGCCTTTAATGGAATAAGAATTTAATGAAATAAAAATTCTAAAAAATAGTTATAAAAATAAAAAACGTGTATTTCACTGTTGCAGAGGATATGTGTGCCTGGCTAGGTAAGAGTGACCGTTGGCTGTGGATGGCAAATATAGAAACAAGTAGATAAGAAAGTAAAAATATGAAAACGGCTTTAAATGAGACCGGGCTGGTTTGAATGGCACTCTCAGGTTATCTTCCGAACGCCTGGAGCAGAAACCGCTCCAACAGAATTCAGCATAAAAGGGCTTGCTCCTGTGAGCACTTGCTTTCAAGGTAACTACCCGCTAACTCACTCTAAACCCCTTCCTCCCGCTCTCTATGTTCACATGAACACAGGACTATGTTCACATGACTTATCTCTCCAAATAAGTGGGGTTAGCAATGTGGGGGAGGCTACTATTCCAGGGGGCATGCTTGTGTGTATCTTTCAGGGGAATTACCTCCTTCCATACAGTCCTAGCACCCTTCAGCAATTTCTCCTTGTTTTTCCTTCAGACATCACTGTCTCACCGAGGAGTAACTAACCAGAGTAAAGAATGCTCATGAGAACACACTCTTCCTTCCGAGCACTCTGCTGCGTGCAAAATAATTGCTCGGCTAGTTTAGCTGCAGGCAGGCTGGCTGGCTCATCTGCTGGGATTTAAACACCATTCCAAGCAACCATCAAGGCGCAGAGAGTTTGTAAATCAGATGCAGGAGTGTCTTTTGTTTAGTCTGCTGGTGACTTGTTTATTGCTGCGCTGGGACCCAAGGAGGCTCTTGCATTAAATTCAACAAATAGGCACGCGTCCTTCATCTTCACAGCCTATAAATTAGGCAAAGCACACGAGTCACCTGAACTAAAATGCTAAGCTGAGCTGAGCATGACCAGTCCTATCTAAAATACCATTTGTATAGATTTTTGGAGGTGGTAGCACTGTGCATGGCTTTCATTGGCACTACTGCAAAGTAAGCATGAGTATGGGGGGAAGAATGTCCCCTGGCTTCAGTCCTTAGCATTGTGGCTTCCTCTCCTGGTGTTTACTGCTGGCTTTTGGTAGCTTCCCAACTCCCCCTTCAGAGAAATGAGAACCCATCAAGAGGAGGAGGTGAGGCAGCTCTTGGATTTCATTCCAGGCAAAGAACGCCCTCTACTGTATCAGCTGGAATTGTTCATGGTCTGCCTTCAAGCCAGGCTTCAGAGTTTGAATTCTGCCAGATGTTCCATGATGGACTTCTTGAGTACAGAAGGCTGGCACGGAAGAATGTGAATTCAAGTCCTTTTAAAAATTACAAATAATTCTTCTCATTCTCTTCTTGTGTTTTGAACATGACACACAAAATGGAAGGAGCCAAGCGTAGATGAGATGAGCCTTGACCATGATGCTTTGGCTAGTAATTTAAGGTCCTTCCTCTCCAGAAAGAAGCGTCAGGAATGGAACTGAGCTGCCTTTGGGCAGGAGGGACGGAATACAAGTTTTAAATAATTTTAAAAAAAAAAAAAAAAAAAAACTGGAAATTGTTTCCTGTCTTAGTTGTGAGCTAAGAGAGTGACGGAGACGTAGTAGTTCAAATGATATTTTATTGGACCAGCTGTCACCGGGTTCCGGAAGGAAGGGGAAGGGAAAAGGCACCTTCAGTCTCCTTGCACGCCAATGCTCACGCGCACACCCTGGCTCTGCGCTCTGGGAGGAACGGTCGAGGAATTAATGCCCGTCAGGATAGTGATTGGACCGGCTGGCCTCAAAAAGACCAGGTCCCTATCGCCATAGGGCGCAGCGTGGCTGTAGGGAGTCTGGGGCCACAATCCAGACGCACTGCTTACAGAACCCACAGCAGCCAGGGCAGGAGGGAAGGCAGGTGCAGTGCCGGTGGGGGTAACCGGGACAGGGGACCCCGAGGGGCAAGGGATCCAGTGTTAGGAAATAAATGAGGGGGCCGTGCCTCAATTTACCCCAAACAAGATCGAAGGTTGCCAGTAAACATGCCAAAGTATGTGGGTACAAGTCTCTTTTATTGGATAGACACTTAACATCTGGACAGGGCAGTGTTACCAGTTACAAACCCCAGTGACCCAGGGTATCTTACGTGTCAGAGGCCACGGGCCGAGACGCAGGCTGGTTCAGAGGAGAAGGCCCAGCAGGCAGCTGGGCAGTCTCTCTGGATCTTTGAGAATGTTATTTAGGGTCCAAGGCCCACGAGGCTCACTGCAAGACTAGTAGCCCCAAGGACAAAGGACAGGGGTCTGGGCTTTCCCTTTTACAGCTCTATTTATTAGGGATACATGTTGCAGGGTCCCCTCTTTGATCCTACCAGGTGCAGGAATAAGCTGACTTCATCTCATTAAAGCTACTTTCACTTTTGGGGGAGTTTCTCCTTCTCCGCTGCTTAATTGCCGGTCTGGCCCTTTGAGGTTATCTATCTCTTTCAAGTCTTCTTTATTGGAGATAGTGGCCATCTGGGGTCATTGGTACGGCCTTGGAAATGCATTCTTCTTGCTAGAGTGCGAGTTATTTACGATTCTCCTTCTTATGGGCCTCCTTTGTCTGTGCCAGCCTGAGGTCTATCTTTCAAGTTAGCTGAACTTTGTTCAGGCCTCATGCAGCCTGTGTCTCTGACCATGGCCGATACTGCCTGATCAATTCATAATAACCAAACTGCTTAATCAATTCCTAATACCAGGAAGGGTCTTACACTCGGAGGGGGAAGCAGAGCAGAACCCAACTGGGGGGGGGGTAGTCTCTTCTTTCACACAGCTTCCACACGCACTCTCACCCGTCACTCACACCCAGGGAAAAGGCAGGGGTCCAACGAGTAATCCAAGCAATATCAACAACACAAACACAAAGGCAAGCACGTAGCTCTCTCTCGGGGCTGGTTTCTCCACCGCAGTCACCAGCGCCGAGTGTCCCTCGGCGCCTGTGTTTATCCTGAAAGCCCTGCGCCCCCGCCCCCCGCGTGCCTGCAGACGTGCAGAGCGGCGCACAGGGGGCGTGGCCATGTCAACCGCGTCAGATGGCCCCACACTCGCATCCAGCGCATCCAATGGGGCCGCCGGAGTGAGCCGCGATGGGGGGAGCGCCTCCGGTGTTGCCGTCGGTACACAGGCCAGCAGCACGGCCGTATGTGGTACCGCGGAGGGGGAGGGCACAATGCCGGGAAAATCCCAAAGTTCGCGGGTCCCCCCCCACGGGCGCCGGTAGCAGAAGGGAATGACACCAAGTTACTTCATCATATTCACTCCCACCCATGTCACTGCCATACCACCTCATATAGACCTGTCCTGCATTTGCTTAGTTTATGTGTCTGACTTGCTACAGGCCTGAGGAAGGGCCTTGTGTGGCCCCAAAGCTTGCATATACTCACCAACAAAAGTTGGTCCAATAAAAGAGATCATTTGAACGACTTTGTCTCCATCTTTTACATTTGAATTGTGACCAACACGGAAACCACAGTCTCCCGGTAATCCGGTGAGATACTGGAAACTCATTTTGCTTTCCAGATTCCTACATTGACTTTGCCTGAGGAAAGGCCCAGTGTGGCAAAAAAAAAAGTTGCATCCGCTCATCAACAGAAATTGGTCCAATGAAATTATATTTGGGACCAACGTGGCAATCTCACTCTCTATACAGCTCTCGTCTCCAGGCACGTTGGCCTAGGCTGCTCCACCAACACCAAGCTTCTCCTCTGGGCCTTCCCTAGGCTGCCTTGAATGCATAAAACCCTCTCCTAGGAGCTAAGATGCTTTTCCCCTCTCCTCAAGAAACACTGAGGCCGTGACACCCCTTAAAACCAGCCAATTAAAGATGGCCATGTAGAGTTGTGGTTGGAAAGGGTTGGAACTTTTCAAAAGTTCTCGGCACTGGCTCAATTTTGCCTCAGTGTGACGCTGATAGGAGTTTCACCATGGACTATTATGGAAGTAGTATTAGACCAACACTGAGTGTGTCCGGAGCTCCCCACCCTTCCTCTGGCCAACTCTCTGTGCGGTCGATGGTCCTCTCAGGCTGCCACTGGGGCTTCAGTGGCACTACTCCAGAGTCAGTGGTTTGTGGACCGCGGCTGTCAGTTGTCAAATCTTGGCCCGAGGGGTTCATCATGCCATCGTTGACATTTGTGCAATACTTGTGGCCACTTGCACTCGTGCTGATTTTCACATGAGAGTCTACCTCACGCAAAGGCAGCATTAAGGTAAGATTCCTGCTGGGCCCACATGCCCGTGTTATTTTCTTTCCTTTTTCGCCAGCGCAAAGTTACGTGACCTTAAGGGATCAGTTATTAAAATTAACTGATTCGTGCACACGTTACAGCGCTAGCCTCTACACGTTAATTGTCGCGTAAGTTAAATTCACCGCAAGCGCACATTCCAAGCTTGCGTAATACAGAACTCAGGTTACTGTCAGAGAACTGAAACTGCATACTCCCTCCCTCCGAATCTCTTCCTTGTAACTAAGTGAAGCACGTGCACTAGCATCTTCTCACACTCCTGCATGTATTCTTGTCTCTCCTGATGTTCACTTCTCCCTGGTCTCTCCCTTCCTGATGGTAAGCCCTTTGGAGTAGGGACCTTTCTGTAACTACTGATTGTACGGTGCTAGGTACATTGCTGGTGTTATATAATAAATAATAACACCCTGACATCTGTGATGAAAATCACAGGAATTTTCTTGATGAATGAGTAAAGGTGCAAGTGCCCATGTTACGAAGTCTCCCGTCGGATGTAAATGAATGTGAACTAGTGTTACGCGTGCAAGTGCCCTTAGCACCGCAGAGCTTTGTCTCTGGTTAGCGTCTCTGGTGCGGTCTTAATGTGAAAGATTAAAATCTCATGCCCACAGCACAAGATAACCCTATATACTATGATAGGGGTGACTAAAGTTCCCACCTCCAAGAGGCACTTACCAAAATCTTAATACGGCCAGAGCCACTGAAAGCCATGCACAGTACCGGCACCTCCAGAAATCTATACAAATGGTATTTTAGATAGGACTGGTGACTCTCAGCTCAGCATTTTAGCTCAAGTGGCTCGTGTGCTTTGCCTAATTTATAGGCTGTGAAGATGAAGGATGTGCGTGCCTGTTTCCTGAATTTAATGCACGAGCCTCCTTTGGTCGCGGTGCAGTAATAAACAAGCCACCCACAGACTAAACAAAAGACACTGCTGCGTCTGATTTACACCGACAGGTGCACACACAAACCTCTCCTGCTTCGTGATTGCCTGATGGGGCTCTGCGGTCCTTGCTGCTGTGATTCAGGTGTCAGACACGTGGCCATTACGGCAGCTCAAGACCCAGGACCTGTCCTGGCTGAGAGCTGCTCTAGAACCACCCCAAGACCCGTGTGCAGCTCCTGAGCCACAGTGTGGCCACCCCCCGTATTATCTCCTTTGTTGCTCCGGAGTTGGAGGGCGCGTCACAGTGAAAATGGATTAAAGTTGATCGTTAAGAAGAGCAGAAGAAAAGCAAAGGGCTATTTAACCGAAAGAAAAAGGAAAACGGGAGAGTACATCAACAAGCACTTACGCCGCTTACGTCCGTCATGCCCTTGTAGGAAACCGGCATGATGTATCCCAGGATGGAAAGCTGGTCGAGGCAGTCCTCCAGCACGGCCGAGGTCCTCACGGCATCCAGAGGAGAGAGCGTTTCTGCCTCCATGGGTAACCTAAGGAACAAGCACAGCATGGGCCACTTAGAAAGCCAACGTGGAGCTGTTGACCATTTTGCCAAGTAAAAGATACTGAAGTGCTGCTGATCTTACAGCCTTGGCTACTTTTTTTTTTTTTTAGCCTTCGGCCACAATCTTCAAGCCACTCACTCTCTATGCTGGAATAAGTGGCCTGCTCTCCTTGCACCCAGGAGTCAACGCACCCTCTGCTGAGAGCCCCATGCAAGCATGGTTGGAACCTGAGAGATCCGACTGGTTTTGACGGCATGGAGGAGATCACGACTGCTCTCACCTGGGCTACGACTGGGTACACATCCTAAGAAGAAACTCTCGACATACTGCCAGTCGGGTCGGTATTGCTCCCTTGTAGCTACGCCAAGCCCATACACCTGCGGCTTCTCAGCTTCATGAAATGTCTCCCTGTCTCTCCCCCATGTTCCCTTCTTCGTCCTAGATTCTAAGCCCTTCAGGGCAGAGACCTGTCTCTAGACACGACTGTTCAGTGCCAGGTACATTGCTGGTCCTATCTAAATAGATACGTTAATAATGTATAGTCTCCAGAGTTTTCTGTTTCTATTTGTGAAGAAGGTGGTGGCTGGACCTCTTGCAGAATGCCATAAAGGCTTTTCCTTCCACCTGCCATTGCTTTAGGCCAAGGGTGGCCAGACTGAAGGTGCATCTTGACCCATTTGATCCAGGTCTCGGCCACAAGGGATCTACCAGGATCCTTCCTACTGGCTACAGAGTCCAGACAAGGACCCCTCCCCCACTGGCTCCCAGCTCTAGGGCACCTCAGCAACAGGAGGACAATGGGGAGATGACAATTGGGATGGAGAAGAGCACCTCCCTTTAGCAAGAGCCTTCCCCTCTGTACTAGAGGAGTTCTCCTAGTCCCTCTCCTCCTCAGAGATGCTTCCTGGGGTGTTGATCATATTCTCCTCCCCAGAGTCCATCTCTGAAAGGTTGATCCTCCTCCCCACACCATGATCTAGTGGAGACTAGCCTGCGACCTACCAGTAGATCATGATCTACCTCTTGACCACCCCTATTCAAGCTGCTCCTAGGGGCTTCTACAGGACTGAAGTGGTTTCTGGCTTGCAGCCTTTGTTCCTTCCTTCCTCTGAAACCACAAGAACTGGAAACTTATTTTTATTCCCAGCGATAGCTGAAGAAGTTGAGCAGCAGGACCACAGGGGCTGTGGCTTTCAGGAAAAAATGTCGAGTAGTACACGACTTGGGATCAAAATGGTAGGAGTTGAAAACGCTGCCTGCTGGCTGGGGATGTCTGGGCGTTGCTGTAACAAGCGTTCCATCGTCATCGTCCAAGCATCCACCCGTCCTTATCTGTCGACTGCTGGGCTTGGGCCATCTTGAAAAATCGTTTGAATAAATGTATGCTGGATCTGCAGAACGTCACTGGCCAATGTGCCAGCGTGCACTAAAAATGGATCAGACGGAGCCTGTCAGCATGATTAGTTAGTTTCCCCTATGAAAACCAACAGACATGAGATTCAGATAGACTTTATTGTAGCAACCTCGAGACTTGTAGAAAATGAACTGGCATAAAACTAGAATGTTAAAAGTCGTTTCAAAAAGGCAGAAAGTGATCCTAATTAATTAGCTTGGCTCTGCCAGATTGACAGTAGCTAACAGGAACCTCCTCTTCATTTGTGTTGGCTTTTTTTGGCTTTCCGTATCGCGCAGGAAGTTTCCCCGATGGGGCAAATCCTTCCTATGAGGCACAGCTGCCTAAAAACGGACAGCCGCTATCACTACAGCCTTCCTCCCTCCAGTGTGTTTATCAAGGATGTCATAAATGGATGCTGTCCAGGAAGGTTCTATTTCAAGAAACAGCTGTACCATTTTTATTAATGAAGGCCTGGATTATTAAAACAAAGAAGGGGAGGGGGAGGAATACCCCCCGTTAATTCTCAACTATTTATGTTTGGTTTTGGCACTTAACTCGGATAATGAGTTCAGGATGGCTTAGGAAAGTTAATACAAATTTTTCCCCTTACCCTTTAAAAAAGAGTAATTAAAGGAAGTGGTGGAAAGTACATACTCAGCTGGGCTAGGTCAGCACATTATAGATGTTTTGTAGTCCGGCCATGACCCACAAACTCTAGAGTAAGTGGCTTGTATACCATGGCGCATGGCCCATTCTGGATCTCACAATTAATGCTGTGTCGGGGGAATGTTCTATTTAAAAAGGTGTTCCTGTTTATATTGGGTTTGGTTAAAGAAAAAAACCAAAAAAAACCCACTTTTTTTCCTTGTGACCTAAATTTGGAGTCTAAACTACAGAAGTAGTTACCTTGACATGTGGCCTGTATCAAACATGCACCCGCGATGATAGACTGGAAGGCGGCAGGGTCTCTCTCTGAAAGAGTTGTGACGGATTATTGTGACACAGCTTCAAGGAGGAGTTGCGGCTCTTACAGGAAAAAGTGACTTCTCTGGAAACAAGGGTAAACCTAACAGCTGCTCCTTCAGCAACAGCAACTTCTGTCAATGGAAGAATTCATTCAAGATGGCGCTGTCTGTTGAAGAAGCTTGTATCTGGGATGGAATGCTTCTCCTCAAAAGCCATATGATGTCTTTGCTCCTTCTGCACGTTTCCTCTCATCCCTTAGACAGCAGAAAGTTGGGCCAAACCAGTGAGCTGTGCCAGGTTTATGTCACCTTACAAATGAGTAGGAAACCGCTGTCTGGAAACCAGAAGTGCTGCTAGTTTGAGTCTGTCCTTGGTCTACAGAGAAAATACAATCCCAGTTTCAGCACCGGCATCTCTGGTAGCTAGCCAGTTGTATCAATTCATGCTTTGTTTCCCAGAGAGGAAGTCTTATGTAGAGTTCAGTGTTTACGTCAAGATACAGTGTTGATAGGAAACAATTAAATGGCTACCCATAAAAGGAGGGTAAGTTTGGAAACCATATTAAAAGCACAATGTCTGGTCCGGGGGGGCTGGGCAATAGGGATTTTATCTCGCAACAAAAACAGCACTATAATCAAATTTCTATAGTGCTGTGAAAAATAAATGGCAATATGTTACGGGAAGTGCTCAAAATATCTCTGTAGAGAAAAGCTCTCACTCTACAATCATTTTACCAGTCAGTGCCAAACTGCATAACATATTCAACAGCTGTATGGTTTGTTGATTTATCGATGTAAGGCCTTTGAGACCATACGTTAGTAGAGGTTGGGCAGCATCTTGCCATTTATTCATTTATTTTTCACAGAACTATAGAGATTTGATTACAGCGCTGGTTTTGTTGTTGCGTATAGTAGAAGATTCCACAGTCTCCTGGCTTGCTGATTTGTCAACTTATGTTCTTTGAAACTGGATATTTATAAAGATTTCATGTTCTCATATGATATGCCCCCTGAAGAAGGGTTGTTCACCTGAAACGCGTAGGGCTTGTGTGTTATATTTCATGTACGTATTGATATTGTTTATATTTCACATTGCATTTTTACATATTTTTATGGATGATTTTGTAAATGGTTACTATATATATTATTATTAACAAACATTTATATAGCGCCAGCAGTGTACCTGGCACTTTACAAAGTAATAAAATAGACACGGTCCCTGCCCCTAGGGCTTACAATCTGAGAGACAGGAGCTGGGGGAGAGACTTAGGAAGGGGAACAGAGGGAGAGACAAGGGGTCTAACATTCATGAAGATGCGAGGTCTCAAGTGCACGTACTTGGCTTGGTTACGATGAGAATATATATTGTATTAAATAGTTTTGCGGTAGCTACTTGGGTTTGCATTGCATTTGATTTGTGCTACAGTCGATCCCTTGTTTTTCTTTTGCTTTAGTGGATTCTCCCCCTGCACCACTAGTTGTGGGGCATGAGAAGAATAAGTAGGTAACTATAAGACGGCTACACTTTTCCTGTAATTTGTGGGTACATGGACTTCGAAAACATTCTCTGGTCTACACCATTACTGCAAGAGCACAAAATAACACAAAAAATGTGGGGACTGGAGTGGACATATTGGGCACCAGAACGGCTCTCTCTGATAAGTCTGTGACAAAGGTTCATGGGATTCTTACTGTCTGGTTGAGACCCTAAATGCCTTCAAGATTCAGGTGACAGCGGGCACCAGACATTTGCAGACTGGATTCCTCTGGGCTTAAAGAGAGATTCCTTCACTTTTTCTTTGAGAAGTTTGTTTTTCAGCACCTGGATCGATCTTTTTTTCCAATGTTTATATCCTGTCCTGTTCCATGCGCTTAGGGTCGGTCACAGCATATAAAATAGAAACACGTAAGTAAAACCATTTTAACATCCTTTATCCCTGGTTTACAAAATACTTGGCCAAATAGAAAAATCTTGTCACTCTTTGCTAGTGCTTAATTTGTGGTAAACAAAAAAAACAAATAAAAAAATTCCAGGGCCCAAGCCTGCCCCCCAAATTCACCCCTCCTGTTCCAAAAACCATGGCCCTTTTTTAAATGACTCACCCACTCATTCCCACCCAGTGGGCACGGGTGGGTGCATCTCGTGTGAAAGCGGCGGCAGGTGGGCATGCTCCCCTGAAACACCCACTGCATCCATCGGCCCCGCACAGAGAAACAAGCAGAAATGCAGGTTGCTCTGTGCGTGGGGGATGGGTGTGTGTCCAGCTGCACCTGCTCCCCCTCCCCACCAGCAACACGACCACAGACCCCCCTGGCTGGGGCTAGTCCGTTTAAAAAAGGCCCATGTTTCTCCCCCTACCCCAGCCCAGAGATGGGCTCTGAACCCTCGTCTGCAGCTAGCAACCCAAAAGGGAGCTGGACCCGCCCTGTCTCTGCAGCTGCATATGAAACAGGAGTGCGTGGGATTGAATCGAGATGATGATCAGTGCAGGAAAGTCACTAACAGAATCCGAATAAACCATCCAGTCTTTTCCTGGCTTTTGATTCCAGCCCCGAAGTGGCCCAATCGATTGGTCCGTTACAGTTTGGAGTGCGTCCTCTGAGCGGGAACATTTCCCTGGACTCGTATCTCCCCCCCTGAATTGCATTGAGCTCCGTCATGGCCCTCCCCAAATCTTTGCTGCACGCTTGCCAGTTTCCCCATCACCCTTTTCAAAGGGGGCAATACCCCCAGTGGGAGCGGAGCCATTGACTTGAATGGAGCCTTGTGCCCAGAGAGTGGCGGGCATCCGAACTGGCTCTGCTCCGGGCATG
>QEPC01009702.1:4878763-4961195 GCA_003113815.1 Sphenodon punctatus
GGAGGTCCAAATCATGGATCTATCCTCTGTCCGAGTGCATGCCCCAATCCCCGCCCCCCTCTGCCTGAGCATCTTCATTCAGGGTGTGAGGAGAGGGACTGGATCCATGGGCCAGATCCATGAATTCAAATAAAAAATAGCCATGGACCAGATTTGGTCACTATGTCAGGCATTCCTGACCACTAGACCAGTCTAGGCCTCTCGAGGGCCCTTCTAGTCCTGTGATTCTTTGAACATTTTGGAAAAACAGATGCAGGGAAATGCAGCCTGCTAGAAAGGGGACAGAGAGAATCCTGTTAATTCCCAACCTTCCAACTTTGCTGTGAGCTGTAGCTAAAAGGTTTACGTAGGCTGGAGAGAAGGAACAGTGCAACCAAGCTGTACCCTGCAGTCACTAGCCTTTTCCCTGCCCAAGCTTTTTGCAAGGACGATAAGACAGTGCAGCACTGGGCACACCAGCTTTGCCTGCTCCACTCCCTGCCTCCAACTGCACACCCACTGCATGCTCTCCACACCCGTTCCACAACAACGGGGAGAAGGGAAACAAGATTTACCTTAAACATTACAGGGGTGGCATTCATAATAATTCTAGAGTCTTGTGAATTCTGTGCTGCTGGGATCGCAGCTGCCACTTTTGCAAAGTTTTGTATTTGGCCAAACTGCTGCAGAAATTGCCTCTGGTAGTGCAGAATGACAGTCTGAGGGGGCAGGGGGAGCACTGTGATCCAGCCAATGGAATTCCAGCATTGTGAGCTAACCCGTGAGGTGCTGGCATTGTTAGCAATCAGTACATATTCCAGGGTTTGGGACCCTGTGCCACAGCTGCTGAAGGGGAGCAGTCCATGAACCCCCAGAGGAGAGAGAAGTTCCTTGGACCTAGGCCTGGGAAACCAGGGTTCAAATCCCATCTTAGCCATGAATTCACTAGATAGTGACTTGCCCAAGGCTATCTCTCAGACACTCAGTTTCCCATCTGTAAAACGGGAATAATGACCTACTTCAGAGTTGCTGTGTGGCTGAACTAGATATGGACTGTAAAGCACTTTGAGCACTGAAAAGCTATATCAGGGAATGGGAATCTCAGGCCAGGGGACAAATGTGGCCC
This sequence comes from Sphenodon punctatus, assembly GCA_003113815.1. Lineage (NCBI taxonomy): Eukaryota > Metazoa > Chordata > Lepidosauria > Sphenodontia > Sphenodontidae > Sphenodon > Sphenodon punctatus. The sequence continues at coordinate 4,879,869 of QEPC01009702.1, forward strand.
ATGACTAGCTTTGACTTGGTTCTTTCCCAGTCCCTGGATCCAGTCCCTACTCCTAAGCACTGAAAAACTGAGGGTAAGGGAGCAGAGACGAGAACACGCACACAAAAATAGGGGGCAGATCCATGTCAGAGATCCATGATCTGGATGGACCCTCTTCCCAAGCAGACCCCTTAACCACCCCAGCCCCCTACTTCTATGCAGCTCTTGGAACTTGTACTAATTTCCAAACCGACCCCTGGGAGAAAAAAGATTCACCACTCCACACTATAGAAATTATTATTAATAATAAAACCTAACTCAAACTAAAGTTCTGCCTAGACAAGCCCCTTCTAGTTTGACCTGAAGGCAGTTCTGAAATCAGTTAAGGAGGCCACATGGAATTTCAACTTTTTCACAAAACGGTTGAGGTGACGGAGGTCGAGAATAGACCTCATACCTCCGTCCTTCTTGTCCACGAGGAAATGAGTAAAAACCTCATGGAAGGTTTGTTAAAGGAAGTTCCTCAACCACCCCCTTCAAGAAGAGAGTGCACCTAGTTGAGCAGAGGTGTCTTGTGAGAGGTGTCCCTAAATCGGAACAGGGGAGGAGGGGCGGAAGGGAGTGAAATTGAATAGTATAGTCTGACTTAACTACTTCCCATACCCACTTATCTGAAGTAATTGCTGCCCAAGCAGAAAAAAATAGGGCGAATCTTTTTCTGAATATTGGGTTGGCTCAATTTACACACTTGACCTTTCCCAGATCAAACCCTCAACCTAGGCATAGATCCTCAAGTAGAGGAAGGGTTATGCTGTTTTGGTCGGCGCTTTGGGAAACGTCTGCGGTTGGCCTGGTATTGATATTGGTAGGTTTGCTGTGGTTGCTGCTGATGCACAAACCTTCGTGAATGGAAAGAAGGGCAATGCTGTCTGTAGTAAGCCATAGAAGATGAAGTCCGGTAGGAGCGTCTAGATGTCTACTGGATCACTCCTTGTGCCCTTGCCATTTTTGACGTTTCTTTCATTATTATTTTTTTAAGAGTATCATTAATTTGTTTTGAGAATAAACCCTCCCCTTCAAAAGGGGAGGTCCTCTATCACCGTGTTGTTTTCAGGCATTAAAGCTGTAGACCTAAACCAGGCATGGCATCTCATGGTGATGGCTGCCGCAACACTCCTGATAGCACTATCTGCAATGTGCATCGCCGAGGTGAGCTGAAATTGAGCTAGTTGGGAGCCCTTCGTTTGTAAAGTTTTCAGTTCTGCAGGGGAAGTGGCCTCTGTGATCTTGTTCCAACATGCTTATATGCCGCCATGGCAGCAGCATAGTTGGAAGCCCCGAGTGTTAGCATGTAGGCTGAAAAGATTTCCTGCCAACATCTAGGCGGCGCCCCTCTTTGTCTGCTGGTGTGGTCTTAATAGAGCCCGCCAGGAGTTTTGATTATGCTGTTGCCACTACCATCAAATTGGGAGTCAGATGGTAAGAGAACATGTCAGTAGAGTGGGTCACTGGGTAAAGTGTGTCAGCAAGATTAATGATAGGAGCAGCAGATGAAGGAGTCGGCCAAGCCATCTTAGAAGACTCAAGAAGCTCCTGAAAAAGTGGTAAGGTAATGTGGTCAGAGTCCCCCACCCCTCAGCTAGGATCCCGAGACTGGACTAGATGGTGTCTTATGTAAAACCTTGGCCAGTATTTGGGGTCAGATTGCGGTAGAACATTTCAACATTGCCTGGAACCTTTTGAGGTCTTCAGTTGACAGTGTGGACGCAGTATCTGATATGTCATCGCAGGGGGGTAGCTGAGCCTAATCCTCTTGGGTGACCTGGGATAACACCTGTGGCTGATCAGAAACAGCATTATCATGATCATGCTGGTCCACCACTGTATTCAGCAAAGAAACGTGGGGCTGAGTTGAAGTTATGAGTCCATCAGAGGTTGAGGCTGGGCAGGTGGTGATGGGGCAGCCATAGAAGACATAGATTGTGAAACTGAATAATAATATCTCGAAGCGTTGCGTCTACGCTTGCGATGGCACCTGGGGGCAGGCTCCAATATTTCTGGGGACTGAGTAATCTGAGGAGAATGAACAAGATACAGCATCCTCATCCCGCAGGTACAGGTTCGGCCAGGAGGTCCCACCCCACGGAGGCAGTGGGGCATATGGCTAATGTATTGGACCAGGACCAAAGCCTTGAAAGTGTGGGTCTGTGTGTGTAGCCCAATAAGACGACGGCCAGGGCCGGCTGAAGGCAGGCTGTTGGTATTTCGCAGGGGAGGCGACGAATGGTATCCCAAGTTCGTGGAGTCCAAGTGGGGGTGAGAGCGGTGTCTTGGTATGTTTGCTCTGCTGATGCAGTTCTATTTGTCTCCATAGCTCTCTCATGTCGTCAAGGTGCTTTGTGTTGATTGTCCTGCAGGTGGTGCCTGAAGTCCCTGTAAGGCTCTCTTGGTATCGTAGATGGTGTGTGGGGTGCCTGATCCCCTGGAAAGGCCACCTCGGTGCCCAACAAGGCAAATACAGCGGATGGGAGGTGGTCAGATTCGGTGCCAGGGAGTCTGACTTGTGTCATGGAACCCCCCAAAGAAGAGGAGCTGCAATTATGGTTGGTCTTACAGAGGCGCTTTCTGGGGCTCCGCAATCGCCGTAGCTGAACTAGCCCTGGCTCCTCTGCACGGGGGCTGCTTAGTCCCAGCTTCTGGGAGTCTACTTTCTTCCTCTGCAGGACACTATAGGAGGCTATGCCCTGAACAGAGTCCCCATGGAGTAAATGAGCCAAAAGATCCAACTCCCCTTGATCATGAGGGAGGTCCAGCAGAGGGATAGGCTAGGTGATCAGGCCGAGAATGGCCAACAAAGGTGCACCCTGTACGGGCTGAGGCGGCACTGATGTGCCCTGCACAGGCTGAGCCTGGGACATGCCACCCAGCACGGGCTTTGCCTGAGTAGTGTCCTGCGCAGGCTCAGGCTGCTCTACCCTTGGTTCCTTTTGGGGCTTCGCTGATTCACACGGTGCGACGTGTTTCTTGGCCTTTTTGTGGGTTGGGCCTGGAGGGGACATGGTACCTCGAGTTTGAGAGGATTGTGGCTGGAGAGCTTTTTCCATAAAGTGCCTCTTAGGATTCCTTCAGGTTCTAGGGCAGAGAGCCAAGCAATGCGAGCAGGCTCTACTGTTGTGTTTTTCCCCCAAAGAGAGGCGGCAGGAATTGTGTTCGTCAAAGACCGGGATAGATGAAGCACAAGAACAGCGCTTAAATCCTGGTCTCCTAACAGGCTGTGCCACCATAAAAGATGGGAACAGTCCATGAGGAAAAAACTCTAACTAGTCCTAACTCTATAAATAAATAACTATATGAAAACAAGATAAAAAAACTACAAGTAGAAGAACTAACTTTTCAGAGGTGCGCATGCGCAGCTCTGAGTAAGCTGGGGAACTTCTGAACTCCGCTGACCAGCCAGGAAAAACTGCCTTTTAAAAAGGATTCCCAACCTGATAAATACCTACCTGCAACCAGAATGGTGCAATTGAGCCACGAGGGAAAGAAAAACAACAAAAGAAACCTCACTAGAGAGGTACTGTCGGCGTCAGACTGGAGAGAGATCTCGGGACAGCTGGTATGAGGCCGAAGGGGATAAAATGGCGCTGCCTTAGGCCACGGCAACTTCTGAGGAGGAAGAAGAGGCGGGAGAACAGACAGTCGCAGAACTGATACCGGGTACGAAGAGGGAGCTAAAAAATGAGATTACTAAACTCAGAGCCTCTGTGGAGGCAGGAAATAAAGTTAGAAAGTCCTGCTAAAAGGCTGGACACAGCTGAGGTAAGAGTGTCAGCCCTTGAAGTTCAATCTGTGTCTACAGAGGAGCATGCGAACAGACTGCAGGACTCAGTCTCTTTCTTATTACAAAAAACAGAGGATCTGGAGAACAGATCCAGGAAAATCTTAGATTTGTGGGAATAAAGGAAGGGAGAGGGACCCCAGGGGTTAAAGAGCTAATTTGGGCTCTATTAAAAGAAGCAATCCCTGAAGAGAAACATTTACACAAGGTGGCTATCGACAGAGCACATAGAATGGGGAGGCCACAGATAAAAGAAGCGGATCCTCCAAGGACAATAATTGTTAAGTTCACCTCCTTCCAAAATAAAGAAGAGATTTTAAAGTTGGCAAGAGCAAAGAAACAAATTATTTTCCAAAATGATAAAGGCCTACCCGGATTATTCTACACAAACAATGCTGAAGCGCAGAAAATGGGGAATTTCCCCCCCCCCATTCTTAATGAGAAGCAGTTTGAAACCCATGTTAGGGTATCCTGCGCAGATGATGATACTTCAAGAGGAAAGAAGGAAAATGTTTAATAGCACGGAGGATCTGGAAATCTTTTTACACTCACTACCAGCATCAAAGAACTTTTCAACTCAACCTAATGAAGATTAGTAAGATCGGGCGGCTGGAATTCTGAAATGCATAGGTTGGGAATGTGTTTGGACAATTGCTGGGGTACAAAAATGAGGACAATGTAGATGAGCAAGACTTTGCTGTTCCATGTTTGAAATAGAGGGCTGTAAAAGTTAATGGGGGAGGGATACGGCTTGGCTGTTCCAGTAGCCTAAAGTAGAGTACAAGAAAGAGCAAGATAAATTCAATAAGTACCATTGAGGTGTCACGTAAACAAAGAAAGGCAGTTCAAGTGTACAGTAGGTTCCAGTGTTCACATAGGGGCTGGTCTAAGGAGGAGACTCAGACCTGCTAAATCCAATTAGGATGAGGCAAATATTCCCTAGTGGGGTTCTTGTTAAGCTATGGGTTAGTTCAGTGGGTGAATTTAGTTGCGGGGAGTGGATCTACTAAATGCCTCCCTGTTGGGGAGTGGAAGCTCGCTAAATTATATCAAAGGAACGGGAAAGTATACTTATAGCTATAAGAAACAGGTACAAAGTGAAGTTATGTATTATGATGCTGGGAGAATAGAATGGTGGAAAATAAACAGTGGGAGAACGGGCATGTATTATGTCAAAGCACGTGATAATATGACCTCAAAGATGGATTTTTCATAGGTGGTAACAGAGGGTATATTAGGCACGGGGGAAGACTTACAAAGGACAAAAAAGTTTAAAATGTGTGCCATGAAGCATAAGTTTAAAACAATTACCATAAATGCTAAAGGTCTAAATTTGCCTTGTAAGAGGAAAAAAATCAGGAACCTATTCTCAGATAATACAGACTTTTTTTTTATTCAAGAGACTCATCTCTTGGAGGGGAATATTCAAAGATTTGGTAACAGGAACATTGGGGGTAATGTATGCCTCTTGTGCCGGGAGTAAAAAGGCAGGGGTACTCATTGGATTTAAGCACACAATTTTAAGTTGCATAAAATTCTAAAAGATGGGGAAGGAAAGTTTATCTTTATCTCAGGTAGGTACTATTAATGACGAATGGATTTCATTAGCAAACATATATGCCTCAAATACAGGGACTCTGGCCTTTTTCAGAAAAACATACCTAAAATACTGGAACATGTGAAGGGCACACTTATTATACAGGGAGATTTCAATGCCCCCCTCGCTAAGCTTGATGTCTCTAGAAAAACTCCTCTGAGTAAGAAGCATGATAAAATAAGTGCACTACTGACATCTAGTGGCCTTGCAGATGTAGGGCGGTATATTAATAAGAATAGTAGGGAAAATACTTTTTCCCCCCACTGTGCATAATAGCTATTCAAAAAGTAGACCAGATTATGGTGAACAAAGTGGACTTCTGGAAATGCACTCAATGTATTGTGGAACCAGTGGTCTTTACAGACCATAATGCAATAACTGCTGAATTCAAATTAGCTGCGGTGAGTTCTCACCAGGGAATAAGTTGGAGATTGGATAGGGGAATGATAAAAAATGAACAAAATAAAGATGTAATAGAAAAAGAGCTTATTGAATTTTTTGAAATTAATACAAACAGTGGATTCGTCTGCCATACTCTGGGAAGCTGCAAAAGCAACAATGAGGGGTAAGTTAATCTCGCTTAGAACGCATTTGCTTAAAGAAAAGAGGGCTGCAATTAAAGATTTGTATGCTAAAGTACAAAGGCTGGAGGCTATAAATAAAGCGTCCCCTTCAAAAATTTTAATGAAGGAAATAGCCAAAGCCAAGGAAGTGGTCAATACTGTGGAAATGGAAAAGGTGTCAGCATAGTTAAAACGCGTAAGATTTTATTATTACGATAAGAATAACAAAACAGGTTGAACACCGGCAAGACTAACTAAAACTAAGCAGCAGAAGGCATTTATAGCAGAGATATGCCAGGAAAATGGTAACAGATGCCAGGAACAAGATCAGATTCCTAATGTTTTCTTAGATTTCTATAAAATATATATATATACACACATCTAATAACCCGAGCCCAGCAGACATCAAGGAATATCTGGACACAATCACCCTTCCTAAATTAAACCATGCCCCAAAGACTTTCTTAAATGCACCCATTACTAATTTAAAAGCACAGGGAGCTATGGACAATATGAACAATAATAAAGCTAATGACCCAGATGGGTTTCCGAGTGAGTTTTATAAAGTCTTTGCTAAAGTTCTTGGAAGCTATAGGCCTATCTCCTTTTGAACAACGATTTTAAAATCTTTGCCAAGGTCTTAGCGACAAGATTGAAAGGGGTTGTAGGGGAAATGGTTCACCCAAATCAGATTGGGTTCCTTCCAGGAAGGCAGGATACATATAACATAAGTGGTTAATTTAATCCACTCCCAGAGAGACAGGAAGGACCAGACCATGATCATATCAGCAGACGCAGAAAAAGCGTTTGATTTTCTGGAAATTAAGTATCTTTTTGCCATGCTGGAGAAAATTGGATTTACAGGGAATTTTTTAAGATGGATAAAGGCTATTTATCTCCACCCACAATCTGGGTTGATAGTTAATGGAAAGGCTACAGAAACTTTCAATTTATATCGGGGAACGAGGCAGGGGTGTCCCTTGTCACCCTTACTTTGTGACATTGCCCTGGAGGGTTTGGCTGCTGCCTTAAGACAAAACAAGGATATAGAGGGTATGTAGATAAATGGGCAGCAATACAAGCTCTCAAAATGATATCGTCCTTCCCAGAAAATCCAAAAGGAATTAAACATTTGGGGGTAACACTCACTCGACTGTAATGATCTCTGTAAGGCTAACTTTCCCCTAACTTTACCACAGATCCGGAAAGAGTTCATGCAATCGAAGAACCTGATTTGCTCATGGCTAGGTAGGATCAATTTGTTTAGGATGATTGGATTACCTAAAATATTATACAAATTCTTAGCTTTACCTATTAATATACCTGAGACATTTTTTAAACAAATAGACAGCTTACTCAAGGATTTGATTTGGGCAGCTAGAAAACCCAGACTAAAAATGGCCATATTGTGAAAACCTACTGATGTGGGTGGTTTAAATTTTCCAGATATTAGGCTTTACTATAAAGCGGCAGTATTAGTCACAATACAAAGCTGGTACAATCAACCAGAACCACCAGACTGGATTCAGATTGAAAAGAATGTATTGGGGATAAATATGTTCAGTGACTGTCTGGTCAATAAGGGAATAATACCTGCTCAATTAATAAAAGAACATCCATTTGCACAGCCTGTGTTCCAACATTGGAGATTGGTACAAATTGGTACAGATTGGTGAGATTGAAGGGGAAGAATTTGTAAAAAAAAGACAATATCGTTTGACCACTACTCGTGGCAAAAACACTTTATTGGAATTAAACAGACCAGTAGGATCCATGAATGGAACCTCAGAGGTGCGACGGTCTCCCAAGCAGGACTACTAAATAATCTACTGGTGAAAACACTGTTCCTAAAAGTTATGATGGGGTGGGATTTTGAGTGGGAACGGGATGAGAAATACAAGCTATGTTAATATGTAACACTAAAGATGTATACATGTAAGTTTACTTGTGATTTATCAATAAAGAAAAAGTTAATTAAAAAAACAAACTAACTTTTCTTCTTCTTTTTTTTTTTTTTTTAAAAAAAGACTGCTGACAATCTCACTGAGAGAAGCAAGTGTTCCTTCTGCCAGCACGGTAAAAGGAACTATGGGGATAGCTCCGCCTCCTCCTTAAATACCCCCAGATTCTCCATGAGGGGAGGGGGTCTCCGCAGAGATGGAGCTGTAATCTTCCAAATTCTTCCTATCTGGAAGCTTAGACTGCTCTGAGAGAGACAAGCTTTCCCAATGCTAGGCACATGATCCCAAGGTGAGAATCACAGAGCCAATTGAAGAACATTTGGGTTTTTAAGCAAAGCAAGAGTGGTTCTGACACTAGAGAAGAATATTGGTGGGAAAGGGAACAGAGTTCTATGCTAATCTGTATGAGGAGTTAAATTCCAGTAATAACTAAATATGCATCAGTGTAAGCTTAATATAAGGGTGGGGGTGGGTGGGGGGAAGAGAGAAACAGAATAGAAAACCATATTGTTTTCTATTCGTTCATGCTGCTTGTACACAGTTAAGAGGAATGTAAAAAAATATATATTTTTAAAAAAAAACAAAATCCATTTAAGCTCTAAAGTGACGAACATGGATGTGCAACACAGTTTATAAATAATGCTTATCATTTATGGAACAATGAACATGATGAAAGCTCTTTACAAACATTGGTAAAACCTCATAGATATCATCTCAGTATTACATATAGGGTAATTTCAGACATGACGATACCACGGTCAACCACAGTGAACCACGGTCAATTCCGCTGTGCGGTCAAAGAGCTGTGAACGTCTGATCAGCGGCATGTTCACCACGGTCAATTACCCAGCGGGGCCAAAGCCAACCATGCTTCCGGAGGTCAGGACGGGACCATCCCCGGAAGCATGGTGAAAGCGATTCCCACTGGGAAACCGCCAAAAGTAATGACTGAACGCCAACCACCAGGCAGAACTAAGTATCCCCAGCTGTGGCGAGAGCACCCAGCATTGCTGCCAGGCAATGTGCAACACACAGACGGGGAGAGAGATTTAAAGGGCACAGAGCAGCAGGGGAACGTGGCGAGACGGAGCAAGATGGAAGGGAGAGGAGAGCGGAGGGTGGGGGGAAGGAGGGAAAAGGGGAGGGGGTAGGGCACAGGGGGCACTGTATGGACAGTAAACACAGGTGTATCTACAACACCTCTATAGACTGCTTCATGGTAACAGGAAGGGGGCAGGGGATTGGATGTGTGCCTGCAGACGGTGCCCCTCCCCTGGGTGCACCTGCGCTCCCGTTAGTGCGGTCCACAGCTAGTTGCCTGTTGTCATCACCTCCCTGCTATCAGTGCTTGCTGGACATTTTGTGCGCTTGGTTCCTGCAGCTGTGCTGGGTCCACTCCCCACGCATCGCTCCCTAGCCATGCCTTGTTGCGGCCTGCGGCATTATCTCTTGTCCTTGGAGCTCCCCTGCTTCCCTCCCCAGCCCACATGGCATCGTGGGGCCCCCCTTTCCTTGCTGCTCAGACCCTCTGCCTGCTGGACCATGGCTGGCTGTGCTGCCCCAGGGCTCCCGCGCCCCAGTTCGCCCGGCACCCCCCATAGCTGGACCGTTCGGGAGACCATGGCCCTAGCTGACCTGTGGCAGTCTCTGCCCGTGCAACTGTTGCGGCGCTGCCCAGCTACCCTCTCTGGTGCCTATGCGAATCTGAGCTCCAGCCTTCAGTACTATGGCTATGAGGCCAGTGCTCGCGACTGCCGGCTCCATGCGGAGGCGCTGGGTCTCCGTCCCGTTCCCAATGGGCACATTCTGGAGATGAGGTGCTCGCATGTGGCGTGGTCCGCGGCGGAGACTGTGTTGGCCCTCTCGATGTGTAGCCTGGCCAGGTTCATGAGCTGTCTGGAGGAGGGCCCTGCCCTGGCTGTTTCCTTCTTCAGCTGCATCCACGGGGCCCGTGGCTACCAGCGGTCGCGTGAGGCAGCGTACTACCGTCTGTTGGAGATTGGGCACCTGTCATGGCCCCCAGCTGCTGACTATACCTTGTCAGAGCCCACCAGATCAGAGCTGGCGGTGCTGGCTACTGTTCAGGTAGGGCTCGCCGGACCGGATCTGTTTGACGCCTACTACCTCGTTGCCCACCACATTTTAATTTATTTATTTAAAATTTATATCCCGCCCCTCCTGCCCACAGGGCAGCCCGGGGCAGCGAACAACAATCAATAAAACAATTTTTAAAAATTGAAACAATTTAAAAATACAATATGTGGGGAAACCCTACCCGGAAACCCTACCCCCACCCCTCGCCAAAAGCCTGATGGAACAGCCAGGTCTTACATAAATGCTGAAATAGCAGGAGAGTGGGAGCCAACCAAGCCTCCTCCAGGAGCAAATCCCACAGCACAAGGGCGGCCACCGAAAAAGATCTAACATCGTTGGCCACCTGCCTTGCCCAGGGAACCTCCAAAAAGGCTCCCATGGACGATCTCAAGGGTCGCACAGGCACATGGGGTGTGAGGCGGTCCCGCAGATAAGCAGGGCCCAGGCCGTGAAGGGCTTCAAAGGTTAAAACCAGCACCTTGAACCTGGCCCGGTGCGTTACAGGCAGCCAGTGCAGAGGTGCAGGGAGCACACGGCGGGGTTGAGATATGCCGGGGCATGCTTCAGTGGCCCCACTACGTGACAGCCCCAACGTGCGCTCCCTGCACCTCCCTGCCGGCTCCGGGCACTGGCCGCTCACTCCGCATCATTCCAGTCTCGCTGCTGTTGCGGCTGGGTCGCTTGCCTCAGTTCTGCTTGCCTGTGTCCCTGTGCCCCCCTCCATGGGCACACCCTGTCCTTCGCTGCCTGTGGTGTGCCTCTCTGTGCCCTGTCCCCCCTTTGGCTGGTTCCTGCTGCCACACCGCTACCGGCTCTCCCCGTGGTGTACCCCTCCCTTGCATGACCACCCGCTCACCTGTGTCCGCTCCCCCCTGGGTGCCCTCGTGACTATGCGGAACTTGGGGCCACTGGACAGTGCCTCCCGGCTTCCTCCAGGGTGTGTGTATGTGCATGTGCTTCCCGCAGGCTCCTGCTCGCCTCTATCCCCAGCCGTGCTACTGCATCAGCGAGGGGGATCTTTGCTGTCTGGACCTGCCCCGGACTGCTTTGGTGCCTTCCCCGGCTTGTGTGCTCTCCCCCGTGACCCTGCTCCGTCCCTGTGGGGACCCCTGTAACTTAGGAGGTCTGTGTTGCCGTTGGGTGGCCCGTGCTGTCAGTGGGGTTCTGGGTGCCATTCACTGTGTCCTGGCCTGTTCCCGGCCCAGTCCCCTCCCCTTCCTTAGTCCCGGAACTCCCCCTGCCCCATGTCCACGGTGCTGTGCGTGTTGACCTTCCCAGTGTACTCCCTCCTTCCCCGTTCAGGTGTGTTTGCGTCCAGGCGTGTGTGTGCGTGGTCTGCGTTCTGCTGTGTCCTTAACTTCCCTGTGTCTGTTGTATGTGCCGCCTCTGCCGCTCTTCTCCCTCCTTCCCGTTTTGCTTGTGTGGGTGTTGCCTTCTGGCGCTTTTGGCTTCCTTTGCCCTCAGTCGGCCATGTCTGCCTCCCGCCCCGTGCCAGTATCTTCTGGGTGTTCCAACCACGGTCCAGCATCGGCGTAACGTCTGTTGCACTGCCCCAGGCTGTGGTCCATCCGTCCATTTCCTTGCCGTGGTCCTGCTCCCGTCACATCTGTTCGGGGCTTTCCTGGACCACGGGAGGGGGTTAGCCAGCTCGCCATGGTTGGGAATCCACTGTGGTGACCCGGGAGCGCGTAACGTCTGAAATTATCCATAAAGTAAAGAAGCAAAACTCACAGTTGGGATCTGCTAATACAGATCACCTAGCCCTGTGTGTGCATGTCCAATGCCACCCACTGAATCAACAGTAGGGCCAACAACAGAACACAGGTTTCCTACCTCTAAGTTAACTGTTTTAATCAAACTACCAGGAGCTCTCATAGTTGCACATAATTTCGTGCCCTGTGCCAATTCTGGTGGAAAAGTTAGTAATTCAAGACCCACTTGAAACAGGACATGGACCTCAAACTGTCAGAATTCTTTGCTCAGCTTTTGATGTACACACATGCTAGCTTTCTTCTTCCTTTTGAATTACTGCAAGAGTACCATTGTTGCTATCTTCACCTTCTTTCCCTAGAAGAAATGCTGTTACGTGACATTTAAAATATTAAGCCCATTTCTAAATGTTATGACCAGCAAGGATCATGCATCACCTCCTGCATAAACAGACTGCACAATTTCATAGATCAGCTGTGAGCTAGAACATACTTAGTGACGGCCAAACATTTCAAGGGATGGAAAATCCACAACCTCCATTGGCAGATTATTCCAATTGCTAATTGCCCTCTTTGTTAAAAATATGTATCAATAGGACCAGGTCCTACAAGCTGCCTTCAACTCTCTTGACTTTAATGGGAGTTGAGGTAACTCAGCAGCTCTCAAAAGATATCCCCACTTAACAGACAGAATCCTTAATGGAAAACTGACTGCTTAGGCTCAGATCAGCTGCAACAGTGAATTATTTTAATCTCAATGTACCCTAAAAACCAAACCAACCTTTAATGAATTAGAACTAATTTTCTTCAGCTAAAGTTTTGTTTTTTTAAATGCCAATCCTCAGTTGCCTGTAGATGCTTAAATATTATATATATATCACACACACACACACACAGGCTTGCCGAATATTTAGTAAATCATGTATATTTTTTGCATAACAAGTTATACAGAGTGATCGTTTATTAATCTAGCTTTTCTATTTATTCTTATTGGTAATGGTCAAATGAATAAATGATCACACTGTAGTTGCCTGAGTCAGTATGGTTTGTGTTGTTTTCATGTACAAACAATGAAAGGATAAAACATCCAAAACAAACATGATTTTAATATAATTTACAGACAGCTACATCCATTTCACTTTATATTCTCCTGTACACATTTCCCCATCTTTTGTATTCACTGTACTACTCGCAGATGTATCCGTATAATCAAAGAAAGAGTCAATGAATGCAACTTAAGATCGAACATCGTCTGCAGAATTTTTGCTAACCATATAAGACTGGGGGAGGGGGGGAGAAGAGTTCTACCACCCTTCCCTCCAATGAACGACAGAATGATTCTGTGCAGCACTATGCTCAGGAAACATTCAGCCCATTCTGTTCTAGTACCACTGAATCACTAGAAAGAAATTAAGCATTAACCTCAAGATTCAGCTGCATTCACTGCTGTTTATGTAAACGGATGTTATAGCTAAATCAGCCATGCTGGAAGTTCTTCTTTCTCCAGCAACATCTCAGTCAAACAATTTGAGTGTGCAAGTGGCAAAAAACGAAAAAGCAGTTGTTTTGAAGGCATCCATTCTTAGTGATGTGTTTACTTTCTTCCAAATGGATCAGACCACACTTTTAACCCTGTAGATTAAATAAAAAAAATTATGAAAAGAAAATTTTCAACTATCATGTAATGCATCCAAACAGACTAGGAATTGCCTCTAATCCCAAATAAGAATTTGCAGCTTTGAATGGCTTTTAGGCACCCAGGGCCAAGATTATCTTTTATTTATTACAGCGTTTTTACCCCACTCCTACTCCAGGCAGCTCGTGGCGGCTTACAACATAACAAAAATAAAAAGCCAAACACATTAACAAGGCAGGCATTGAACACACTCCCCCCGCCCCCTCCCATGCCAAAAGCTAGGAGGAACAGCCAGGATTTACACATACGATGGAAGGAGGGGAGATTTGGGGCCACTTGGGCCTCCACTGGGAGGGAGTTCCACAGCCTAGGTGCGGCCACCGAGAACGCCCTCTCCATAGTGGCCCCCTGGGCCACACGGAGGACCTCGAGAAGGGCGCTCCCAGAGAACCGCAGAGGCTGCTCCAAAGCACGGAGAGCGAGGCGGTCCACAGGTTAAGTCGGGCCAAGACCATATAGGGCTTATAGGTCAAAACGAATACCTTGAATTGGGCCTAGAAGACTATAGGCAGCCAGTGCAGAGCCCAGAGCACCGGTGTAATGTGCTCACAGCGACCCGTCCCCGTGAGGAGACGGGCCCCTGCATTCTGCACTAGCTGCAGTCTCCGGACCGTCACCATACGTAGCCCCACGTAGAGCGCGTTGTAATAGTCCAATCTCGAGATAATGAAAGCGTGGATGATGGTGGCCAGGTCACTATCTGAAACATACGGCCGAGCCGTCACACCAGATGTAATTGGTGGAACGCATTCCTCGCCACAGCCCCCATCTGGGAATCCAGGCAGAGCTGCGGATCGAAGAGCATGCCCAGACTACGGACCTGGGATACCAGCAGAGGACGGATCCCATCAACGATGGGAGTCATCACATCCACTGCCCTTCCCACCACCATAACTCGGAGCGTCTTGTCAGGATTCAACTTCAGTCGGTTCGCCCTCATCCAATCCCAGTCGCCAGACATCGGGTAAGCACCGAGACTACCGGGTCTGGGTTGGATGAAAACAAGAGGTAGAGATGGGTGTCATCAGCATAATGACACCACACCCCATACCGCCTCATGATCTCGCCGAGTGGCTGCATATGCACGTTGAACAAGAGCAGGGACAGAATAGAACCTCGTGGGACACCACATGTGAGGTCTCATGGAGATGAAGTACAATCCCCGAGCACCACACGCCAAGTCCTCCCAGCTAGGAAAGATCAGACTCAGTCAAGGATGATCCCGCCCACTCCAGCTCGATCCCGCAAGCAAGTCACCAACATCTCATGGTCAATGGTATCAAAAGCAGCTGACAGTTCTAACAAAATTAGCAGGGTCAATCGACCCTGATCTAAATCACGGCAAAGGCCATCGACCAAGGCCACAAAGCACAGTCTCTGTGCCACAGTCCGGACAAAAAATGGACTGAGAGGGTTCCAGATAACCAGTATGGTCTAGGTGCTCCTGCAATTGCTGGGCCACAACCCGCTCAATAACCTTCTCTAAAAAGGGAAGGTTAGAGACCAGCTGATAACTGGCGACAGAATCAACGTCAAGTGATGTTTTTTTGAGCAGAGGCCGCACTACCGCCTCTTTGAGGCAGCCTGGCACTCTGCCCTCCTGAAGGGAGGCACTGATCACTCCCTCCAGCAGCGCCCCAGCGGACGACACTGACTGAAATTGATCCAACAAAACCAGACAAGGCGAGGCTTCCACAACTTCTGGCTCACCCATTGCAATAAGTGTGGCATCAAAACTGTGGTGAATCCGAGCAATTTTCTCTGCAAAATAATCACCAAACATGTCACAACGGGCATTAGATAACTCCGATTCCAGGAGGGGGGAGGGAGAACCAACCAACCCCTTCACCACCTGGAAAAGCTCTGCTGGACGAGATTTTGCAGAGACTATATAGGCAGCAAATACTCCTTTTTTGCTGACCTAACAGCTACAGCATAGGCACGTAGACTGGCTCTATGTTGCAATCTGTCAGCTTCAGCACGTGAACGGCACCACCATCGCTCCAACCGCTTGAGCAGCCTCAGGCCCTCTGTAAACCAGAGAGGCCTGAGGCGCCGTTGCCAAGGGAGCGGATGCCTCGGAGTTGTCCAGTCGATGGCCTCCAACAGCAAGGCATAAAGCCATGAGGTCATCGAGCACGCGGTCGTCAAGATTTGAGGGTAACTCCCCAAGAGCTTTCAGAAACCTCTCTGGTTCCGTTAGTGTCTGGGGGTGAACCATCCAAATCAGTTCTACACCCCCCGGGAGCTTTTAGGCTGCAAACAGTTACACACATGTAACCCAGATGAAATCAACAGGACTCCATGCACATAAGCGTGTTCCAGGATCAGGACTTTGCCCCCTTGTATAGCAAGCCAGAGAAAATTACACATTATAACACTGATGCTCCCTCTACTGGCCATTCATGCGGGGACCCCTTCTCTCTTGTAACTAAGCAAAGCACATGAACCTGCGACTTCTCAACTTGATGAATATATTTGTCTCTCCCTAAGTTCCCCTCTTTCTCATCTTCCCTCCCTTGTTCATCCTATATTGTAAGCTTCTTGGGACAGGGACCTGTATCTACTGATTGTTCACTGCCAGGAACATTGCTGGCACTATATAAACACTTAACAGCAGTCCTTATTCTTTTTTTAAAAAAATTTAAAAAATACTTAAGATTGAAACTCTCAGCTCAGAATTAAACAGCTACTTAGCTAACTGCTGAACTACTCATCAGAAGATCTTCGGGAAATAATCTGACCCCTCTTCTACTCTGCTGAGAAAGGAAAACTGGGCACTTGTGAATTTTCCTTCAATGGGGAGGGGAGGGGTCACCACTTGGGTTAGATTCCCCGCTTCGACCAGCAGGAGGCAGACTTCAACGTTTTGAGAGTATGCTCAGTGGGATCTGAGCTCTCCAGTTGATTGCAAGCTTCCTGAACTGCCCTCTGACACGAAACTTTGCTACTAACAACTCATAACTTTCAGAACTGGGAGATTCGACAACCAATTCAATATAACTATCTTTAACATGCTCATTGTTGCAGGGAGGGTAGCTGGCTGTTCAGAAGGACCCCTCCTCCCCCCGTAGAAGGAAAAATTACAAGATAAGTGCCCAATTTTCCTTTCTCCCGGGAAGGGAAGGGGGGGGGGGGGGCTCTTGGACAGCCAGCTCGTCACTCTGGGGAAAGTCCCACAGCAGTCTCCCAGCCTAAACAGCAGCTACACAGTAGTGAAAAAAACTGAACAAAAAACCCTTTATGCTGTACTTCAGAATGCTCGAAAACTAGTTTGCAGATTATAAAACGGCTTCTAAAACCCTTCGGCCACTTCTGTGGACTTGAGAACATGGATCTTATAGTGCCTGGTAAAAGAATGGATGGAGCCCAGGTGGCTTCATGACAGATCTCCCCGTAAGGAACCTGATCCCTGGGGATTGTTGCTTCTCTAAGGGAATGGGCCACAACCGACTTAGGGGGTTCCCAATTTTCTGCTGTATAGCCCTCTGTTATACACTTCGAAATCCATTTAGAAATGGTTGTTTTAGAAGCCTTACTCTCCCCTTCCTCTCTGGTCTATAATTTACAAAAAGTGAAGTAGTTCTGAAAGGAGCTGTCCTGTCTAAATAAGCCCCGAAAGCCCTACACACGTCCAGTCTGTGCCAAATCTGTTCCTGTGGGCGAGAGGAATTGGGACAGAACAAGGGCAGAATGATCTCCTGTGCCCTGTGGAAGGCAGAATTTATTTCAGCGCAAAAGACAGGGTCTAGCCTAAAAACAAATGAGTTTTCCCTGAAAATACAGAAGGCGGGTTCTATAGAAAGAACCAGTTCCGATACACTTCTAGCTGAGGGCTTCTCATTCCAATGAGAAAAACTATTTTCAAAGATAACAAATATAGGGAGAGGTCTAAGAGCGGCTCAAAAAGGGCCTTAACTAGGGCGCTCAGTACTGGATTAAGATCTCACGAAGGAAATCTGCGGACTACTGGTGGAGAAGTTTGTCTAGGCACCCTCAAAAAAACATTTAACATGGGCATGTGTGGAGATTTTAGAGCCCACTTACGCTACTGAAAATGTTATATACGGCTGCCACTTGTCTGGACCAAGTGTTGGTTTTCAAACCCTTATTCAGACCCTTCTGTAGGAATTCTAGAATGGACTTAAACTTTGCCTTGCGAGGGTTAACCAACTTGGTCTTGCATCAGTCCGAACACACCCTTCAGGGACTGCATGAGAGTGTCTAAGACTGAATTGGAATAGCCTAATCTCCATGCCATCTGTTTTAGAAGACCTGAGTTCTCGTACAGGACTGGCCCTTGGGATAGGAGGTTGCGAGACAGCAGAAGAATAAAAACAATATACATAAATGTCTATATGCAATTGCTAGAAGCCTAAAAAGTAAGATGAGAGAATCAGAGCTTATTGCGCTAAATGAAGATCTAGACATTACAGGCATCACAGAAACATGGTGGAACGAGGATAACCAATGGGACACTGTAATACCAGGGTACAAAATATATCGGAATGACAAAGGAGATAGAGTTGGTGGTGGGGTGGTTCTATACGTAAAAGACCACATTGAGTCAAGTACAATTAAAATTTTAAAGGTTGCAAACGGTTCCCTAGAATCTCTATGGATAAAAATTGCAGGTATAAAGGGGAAGAGTATCGCAGTAGGGCTATACTATCGTCCCCCTGACCAGGACGGAGAGACTGATAAAGCAATGCTAAAAGAGATTTGACAGGCTACTAAAGTCGGCAATATCATCATCATCATCATAATGGGTGATTTCCATTACCCTAATATTGATTGGGGGAATGTTTCCTCAGGGCAGGACGTGGAGGTCAATTTTCTGGATGTCCTAAATGATTGCTTCCTAGAACAGCTGGTTCTGGAACCAACAAGAGGAGGAGCTATTCTAGATCTAGTCCTGAGTGGCACGCAGGACCTGGTGCAAGGCGTAACTGTGACGGAGTCACCAGGCAATAGCAGTCATAATATGATCACATTTGACATAATTTCTGTAGGGAGAAAGACAAACAAAAGTACAGCAGTAGCATTTAACTTTAAAAAGGGAGACTATGACAAAATGAGGAAACAAGTTAAAAAGAAACTGAAAAGCCCAGTTGCAAGGGCTACAAGTTTGCAAGACGCGTGGAGACTGTTTAAAAGCACCCTTCTGGAAGCCCAGATTAAATGCATCCCGCAAGTTAAAAAAGGAAGCAGGAAGACCAAACATCTTCCACTGTGGTTAAATGGGGAGGTGAAGGAGGCTATTAGAGCCAAAAAGGCATCCTTTAAGAAATGGAAGGCTAGTCCCAATGAAAATAATACGAAAGAGCATAAACACTGGCAACGTAAATGTAAAGTGTTAATAAGGCAGGCCAAGAGAGATTTTGAAGGGAGGCTTGCTAAAGAGGCAAAAACAAGCAACAAAAACTTTTTCAAATACATCAGAAGCAAGAAGCCTGCTAGGGAGTCAGTTGGGCCATTAGATGACAAGGGAGTAAAAGGGGCGCTCAGGGAGGATAAGGACATTGCAGAGAAGCTGAATGAGTTCTTTGCGTCGGTCTTCACTGCGGAGGATTTTGGGGAGGTACCCACGCCGGATCCTTGCTTTGTGGGCGAGGAATTGGAAGAGCTGTTACAAATCAATGTGACGTTGGAGGATGTTCTAGGGCAAATTGACAAACTGAATACTAACAAGTCACCAGGGCCAGATGGCATTCACCCCAGAGTTCTGAAGGAACTCAAATATGAAATCGCAGACCTACTGTTAGTAATTTGTAACCTGTCACTAAAATCTGCCACTGTACCCGAGGACTGGAGGGTGGCAAATGTAACCCCGATATTTAAAAAGGGATCCAGAGGCGATCCTGGAAACTACAGACCAGTAAGCTTGACGTCTGTGCCGGGCAAAATGGTGGAAACCATCATTAAGGACAGAATTACAGGGCATGTTGACAAACATGGCTTAATGGGGAAGAGTCAACACGGATTTAGTAAAGGTAAGTCATGCCTCACTAACCTGTTGGAATTCTTTGAGGGTGTAAATAAGCATGTGGACAAGGGAGACCCAGTAGATATAGTGTACCTGGATTTCCAGAAAGCATTTGATAAGGTCCCTCATGAGAGACTCTTGAGAAAATTAAAAAGTCATGGGATAGGAGGTAGTGTCTTACTATGGATCAGAAACTGGTTAAAAGATAGAAAGCAAAGGGTAGGACTAAATGGTCAGTTTTCACAATGGAGAGATGTAAAAAGTGGTGTGCCTCAGGGATCTGTATTGGGACCGGTGCTGTTTAATGTATTCATTAATGATTTGGAAAAGGGTGTTAAGAGTGAGGTGATCAAATTTGCAGACGACACCAAGTTATTCAAGGTAGTTAAAACACGAGCAGACTGTGAGGAACTGCAACAGGATCTTACGACACTGGGTGCCTGGGCATCTAAATGGCAAATGAGATTTAATGTGGACAAGTGCAAAGTGATGCACGTAGGGAAAAATAATCCAAACTATGCGTACACAATGCTGGGTACTAAGCTAGGAGTTACCACTCAGGAAAAGGATCTGGGGGTGGTTGTGGACAATACAATGAAATCCACAGCGCAGTGCGCAGCAGCAGTCAAAAAAGCAAACAGAATGTTAGGAATTATTCGGAAGGGGATAGAGAATAAAACTGAGGATGTCATAATGCCTCTATACAAATCAATGGTGCAACCGCACCTCGAATATTGTGTGCAGTTCTGGTCGCCCCATCTCAAAAAAGACATAGCTGAACTAGAAAAGGTACAGAGAAGGGCAACAAAAATGATCAAGGGCATGGAAGGGCTCCCGTATGAGGAGAGGCTTGGTAGGTTGGGGCTCTTCAGTTTGGAGAAGAGACGACTGAGAGGAGATATGATAGAGGTCTATAAAATCATGAGTGGTGTGGAACTAATAAACAAGGAGCAGTTATTTACCCTCTCAGCTAGTACTAGAACTAGGGGACACTCCATGAAACTCATGGGTGGCAAGTTTAAAACAAATAAAAGAAAATATTTTTTCACTCAGCGTATAATTGGGTTGTGGAATCTACTGCCAGAGGCTGTGGTAAGGGCCAGTACTATAGCTGAGTTTAAAAGAGGTTTGGACAAGTTTCTGGAAGATAGGTCCATTAGCAGCTATTAGCCAGACAGGATCAGGGAACATGACGGGAGCTGGGGGAAAACAACAGGGAATGGATCCCCCATTGTGACCTGTTGGGTGCTTCTCCCAAGCCACCGTGATTGGCCACTGTCGGAGACAGGATGCTGGGCTAGATGGACCATTGGTCTGACCCAGTATGGCACTACTTATGTTCTTATGCAAGTTCCCATCTTTGCGTTGTTCTTTGAGGTGAACAGATCTATTACTGGCTGTCCTAAGTTGGAAGTGATGATGCCGAAGGCTTCTGTGCTGATGGACCATTCCCCTGGATCTACTGTCCTCCTGTCAGCCAATCCGCCCGAACATTTGCTTTTCCCCTGAATACGAAGCACTTGTAGTGAGATATTCCTTAATCAGGCAAGCCAGCTTGTGAAGTGACTTCAAGTGTGAACCCCCCCTGGTGGTTGACACAGGCTTTGGCTGTCACATTGTCTATGTAAACCAGGACATACTGTTGCTATATTGCCTCCTGGAAGGACAGAAGTGCCAGGTAAACCACCCTCTATTCTAACCAATTGATACGGTGGATCTGTTCTTGGGGTAACCAGGATCCCTGAGCCAATTTGTGACTGAGGTGGGCTCCTGGCTTCCAGTGGCACCTGTATCCACGAGTTGAGCCCCTTCGTCAGCACAACTTGATGGGATCGCAACAGGAATTGGAGAGGCCTGGCATGAAACCTCGCCCACTGTATCTGCTGGGTGCATGAAATCATTAGAACTTTTAGGCTTCGTTGGAGTCTTTTGTCTGGTTTGTGCCCTGTCCCCGATCTGTGAAATCAGGAGCTGTAGTCTGTCCCATCTCTGGACTGGGTGTCCAGAATCACCCCTAGGTGCTCCAGCTGCTGTGTGGGGACCATGCTGCTCTTTTTCAAGTTTATCACAAAGCCATGTCTTTGTAGGTAATCTATTGTCTTGCCTAGGTCACTCTATGCCTGTGTCTTTGAGGGAGATCTGATGAGAATGTCATCCAAGGGTGTAAGGGGATGCCCTCCAAGCAGAGGTTTGCAATGAGAGAGATGAATACCTTTGTAAATGTCCTGGGTGATGTCGCCAATCCGAGGGCCCTGTACTGCCAGTGCTGATCCATGTAAGTGAAGCATAGCCACCAACAATGGGATGGTCTTATTGGTACATTAAGGCAGACCTTCTTTAGGTCCAACATCATCAGACATTTCCCTTCTGCTAGGTTAAAAGAGAGTTAGACTGAAGAGTTTCCATCCGGAACTTTCTTACTCTCACAAAGCGACTGAACTCTTTTAGGTCCAAGATTGTCCTCCACTCATCAGACTTCTTTGGAACCAAGAAGAGTAGAGAGTGCCTCTCTCTTCAGGCAGAACTGGTTCTATGGCCCCTGTGTTTCGCAGATGAGTGATCTCTTGCATCATTGCTTCATGCTTCCCTGGCTTTTGTGACACTAGGGAGACAAAGGAGTCCCGGGAGAATTGGTGAAACTCTATGGCGTATCCTGGCCCAATTATTTCTAGGACCCACGCATCTGACTTGAGCCACTTCAACATTCTGCAAAGAGCTGCAACCTGTCCCTAGGTCCATGGGCTGCCTGGGGGGTGAGGCTAAGTGGTCAGACTTTGGATTTGGGAGGTTCCTGACCTGCTCCTGACTTGGGACAATGCTAATTTCCTGTGAATCTCTGTTAGCCCCAGCAAGACATGGCCCTGGACAGGCTCCCTCTGGCTGGGGTGTAAGATCTCCTAGACACCCTCTTCCGGAAATTAGTAACTCAGGTTGTAGAGATGAAAGGACCTTAAAGTTCTGCAAAGTCTGTTTCTTGGCCTCGTCAGAGGCATTTGCTAGTATCTTGTCCAAGCAGACCCCAGAACATTTTGTGCCCTGGAATGGGCCTGCGATAAGTGTGTTCTTAGCAGTATTGTCTCCTTTCCAGGATCTCAACCACAACCTTCTGCGAGCTGCTACGTTGGATGCGGTCGCCCTGGATGCCCAGCAAAGGATATCAGTAGATGAGTCTGCTATAAAGGAGTGGGCCAGTTGTAGTCTAGTGGCTAGCACCCTGGTCATCTCAATAGAGACTTTGGATCCCTGCCTCTCTTGAGCCACTTCATGAGAGCCCGAGTGAAATATAAGGCAAAGGTGGCCATTTTGATGGCTGCTGCAATTTCCTCAAAATTCCTTTTGAGGCTAACTTCAATCTCCTTGTTTGTCTGATCTCTGGGGAAGCAGTCTCTCTGTGGGGAACATAGACTTTCTGGCCAGAAATGCTGCTGCTGCTGCTGCTGCTGCATCCACCTTGGAAGTGGACAAAAGCAGCTCTTTGTTTCTGGTATATAAGTACAGAGATTCCTAGACCTTATTGAGCTTAAAGGCTCAAGTGACTCTGGAGTGACTCTTTGATGAGTATTTAAGAGTCTGGTAGGGCTGCAAGTCCTCAACTGCGCTTGTGACAATCATCGCCGAGTATCTACTGCTTCCCTGCACTCACTGCCATCAATACCTGACCTGTGTGAGGTCTCCAGAATAGGACCTACATCTCCAGAGTAGGACTGGAATGAGATTTTGCCAAAAAATGGGAAATCTTGTCAAAATCCCAGTTCCTGATACCATCTCGGTCAAATCAAGAATCTCTCAGTACTCAGTAAGGGTCTCAGTTGACATTTCATTTCTCGATTTACCGACTTTCTGCTTAATAGGATTCCATTTACCACTTTGCTGTCATTTCAAATCTTGAGAGGTAATATCAACGCAATACTGCATTTCTTGCACTCCATTTTCCTTTGTCACTCATTATCTAGTAAGCAGATTCCTTTACTAATCTGCAAAGCAGTTGCAGATTGGTCAAAGCAAACAAACAACATAGAGCAACAATTCTGATTGGAGACAATGAAGTGGAGATTAAAGGGCACTGGGAGGAGGTTAAGGGGTAGGCTATTCACCGGCAGTGATTAGCTCAGAAGTGCAGAAACAACAAACCCAGAAGTAAAATGGTAGCCTTCGCAACGTGGTAAGCAGAGAGTCAATAAATCGGGACGGCATCTCACAGTATTGCGAGAATGGAGAAACCACATTGGTATTGGGAAACGGTTGAGAAGCTGATCCCAGTTCACGATACAGTAACATTTCTCGTGAGCAGCAATTTAGCTGCTTGTTTTAGTCTTACTCCAGAGGTGTTTGGTAAGGGGCTTTCTACTGTATATTTAAATGCTGATTTTTTTGCCCCAGAAAAGACAGTTTTATTACAATAATCAACCCAAAACACACAAGTTGAATTTTCTGTTGGATATACCTGGAGGCTGAACTTCTTCCTGAATAATACCGGCTCGATTTTTTACTTGCTCCTTTTCTGATTTAAAAAAGAAAAGAAAAGAAAACAAGTACAGACATTAAAAAAGCACCATTTAAAAAAAATATCTTCTTTGTGAGATATGGCTCAAACAGCTAGTAAACCAATGTTGATATTTTAGTGCGAAATGTTGACAAATACCAGTCTGCCCAGCAAAGACACAATGTTTATGCATTATTACGTTTTACAGGACTGTTTCTCAGATATAATCAAACCATAAGATCACTAGAGGAAAGGAGCAAATACTAAGGCTATTGATTAATGCTGAAACCCCTGTTCTAATAGCATCAGGTAAATGTCCATTAATTAAAAAAACAAAACACAACGAAACCCTGGATGTCTACCTACATGCTTACTTTCAGAAACTGCTGAACATTCGCCTTCTGAAAAATCAGGCACCTTTTAAGTACTGCAACTTTTAAAAATAATAGTGGATTGAGGGAGCTCAAGAACTTCAACTCTATGAATTGAGAAGAAAACCTGAGCTGCACGATCCTCTGAGCCCATATTGCCAGCACTAGCATGTAGCAGGTCTCACTCACTTCAATAGGACTCATCATGCTTGCACTAAGTGGGGGTACTGGTGCGACCCACACTGAGCATCCCTCTCCAAGTAAATATCTCAGTTTTACAGGCACTGCAACTCAGAGAAATGACACAGCAGTGAGAAACGGAGCCTAATTAGTACACACCAATCCTGATGTGTCCTTTATTTACAATGTCTAATCTGTTTGCTTTTCATTACAATGTATATCAAGAATTTTAAGATTTTGATAGGAAATAGAATAGCAAATGGATTCTTGTAGGTGGCTCTAATGTGAGTAAATGGATTTCCCTGAGTTGTCTACAGATATTTAGTAATTAGCATGCCATTAAATGACAGTCCCTCAAGGTGTCCATGAATGTACTGCTACTCTTTCCCTTTCATAATCCTCAAACATCTTTAAATCCTTTCAGTGACTGATCTGTGATAGAAACCGTTTTTTAAAAATGCAACTTCCAGGAATAATTACTATTTTCCATTATTATTTCTTATTTAAAAAGGCTTTCCCTAAATAGGCTAGCCTCTGTTTGGTAAACTCTCTTCCTATGTTTCCAAGGCAATCAATAGCATTCTGCACAAATAAGCTACAGTGTACACATCCCTGGCAGTAAATTTACAACTCAGGGAATAAGTCGAGTGCTCCCTCTGCTGGGCTGAAGCTGAGGAACACAACACTCGTGACACTATTGTATGATTAGTATCTGACCTTTTAATTATATTTTAAAAAGGAACTAAGAATAAAGTGGCAGAATTTTTTCCCCAAAGACACATGGTCCACAGGATAATGCTGTAGACGAGAGTTAAAACTGACTTGTGAAAAAAAGACATTGCTTTAATTTAAAGCCCACGGCCCCTTTGCCTCGAAGCTTCTGGAACGTGTCGTCTACTCCCGCTGCCTGGACCTCCTCTCTGCCAACTCCTCCCTGGACCCTCTTCAATCCGGCTTCCGCCCCCTCCACTCTACTGAAACTGCCCTGGCCAAGAGCACCAACGATCTACTTGTCGCTAAATCTAAGCACCACTACTCCATTCTTGTCCTCCTTGACCTCTCTGCTGGCTTTGACACTGTCGACCACTCGCTTCTCTTGGACTCGCTTTACTCTTTGGGCCTCCGCAGCTCTGTCCTTGATTGGTTCTCCTGCTACCTCTCTGACCGCTCCTTTAATGTCTCCCTCCCTGAGTCGACCTCCTCCTCCCTTCTCCTCTCGGTTGGGGTCCCCCAAGGTTCTGTCCTTGGCCCTCTCCTCTTCTCTATCTACACCCTGTCCCTTGGCAAAATTATTGCCTCCCACGGATTCCAATACCATCTCTACGCTGATGACACCCAACTCTCTCTCTCTACCCCCTCTCTCCTCGTCTATCCGCTCACGCCTCATCGACTGCCTCTCTGATATCTCCGTCCTGACGTCAACTCAAGCTAAACAAGGCCAAGACCGAACTCCTAATTTTTCCTCCCTCCCCTTCCTCTCCCTCTAACCTGACCATCTCCATCGACAGAGTCACCATCCATCCTGTTCTCCAAGCCCGCAGCCTGGGCTTCATCTTTGACACTCACCTCTCTTTTAAACCTTACATTGACTCTGTTGCCAAATCCTGCCGATTCGCCCTCCATAACATTGCTCAGATCCGCCCCTTTCTCTCTACCTCCTCGGCCAAAACCCTTGTTCATGCCATGGTTATCTCTCGCCTCGATTACTGCAACCTCCTCCTTGCTGGCCTCCCTCGCTCTCACCTGTCCCCCCTTATCGCAATCCAAAACTCCGCTGCCAAGGTCATTCACTCTGCCCGTCGCTTCGACCATGTGCAGCCTCTCCTCTTCTCTCTTCACTGGCTCCCCCTTCCTGAACGTATCCTGTTTAAACTCCTGGTATTCACGTTCAAAACACTCCACAACCAAGCTCCCCCTTACCTCTCGGACCTAATCTCCCTACGCACTCCTGCACGCGCTCTCCGCTCTTCCTCTGTCCCCTCCCTCACTCTCCCTCGTTTCTCCTGCTCACCTAACCGCCTTCGACCCTTCTCCCTCGCTGCCCCCCATGCCTGGAACTCCCTCCCTACCCACATCCGCCTTGCCCCCTCCCTCCGCTCCTTCAAATCCCTCCTCAAGACCCACTTTTTCCTCGCCGCCTTTCCCAATGCCTGCTAGTCGTTCCCCATATACTTACTGTCTGCCCTCCTCTGCAGACTGCTGCAACCAACCTGATTGTAACCAAGCCAAGCACACGCACCTGAGACTTCGCATCCGCCTGAATGTTTGTTTGTCTTCTCCCCTGTCTCTCCCACTGTCCCCTCTCCCTGTCTCCCCCTCCTTGTCTTTTAGATTGTAAGCCACAGGCAGGGACCGCGTCTAGTTCTGTGTTCTGTACAGCACCTGGTCATATGACTGGCACTATATAAATGTCTAATAATAATAATAATAACAACAACTTACATACCTTTCTGTTCATGTCAAATCACTAACATACCTTTCAGACTAAAGTAATTGCTAAATTCACACTTACATAAGTGAGTGTACTTATATGGTATGCTTATATGCAGCAGAATTGTTACATTAACAGCTTTCACTATATGTCCATGGCGGACCTCCTACCCGTGACATCCCTGTAACCAAAAGCAGCTACATGTTCCCTTTACTGTCATCCACCTCCTTTTCTTTTGCGTTTTAGGACGTTTGCACAGCATCACATCAGCTTCACTAAGATTTTAAGTTGCTTAGAACCAAATCATGTTCTCTTTACTGTTCAGTTATAGCTTGTTCAGAACCAAGTCCCTATCTTTACTTGCTTCTGTGAGACTGTGATATAAGCAACAAACATAGGATTTAACCTTAACCCTGGCCCCATCCTAGGTGGGTCCTTCCTGCCCTTTGACACTTTAGCAGCACTACTATAACTTGTCCTGCCAACCAAGCACCACTGAACTGAAAATGAGCAGAGCTGCATAGTGCGCAGCTCGCTTAGGAATCTTGGGGGAAAAATAAGTGCTACTAGGGTTGCCAAGCGTCCCCTACTTTAAATGATGTCCCTAACCATAATACAGAATCCCTTATTTCAGAACCCTATCGTTCTGTAGAGAATAACTCCTTATTCTGAACACCACAGCTACATGAAACATGAATGGACATTCCCCTACTTCACTACCCTTCATTTCTGACTCCTACCTCTCCTTTACGTCTCAGGTTCAGGCTGTTGCCAAATCCTGCTCCTTCAACCTGTATAATATTGCTAAAATCCGGCCCTGCCTTACTGTTGCCACTGCTAAAACCCTAATCCATGCTCTAGCCATCTCTCACCTTGACTACTGTAACTTCCTCCTTACTGTCCTCCCTTGCGCTGATCTCCCCGCCCCCATCTGCATTCAACACTCTGCAAGCAGTCATCCACCTTGCCTGTCGCTTTGACCACATGCAGCCCCTCCTCCCTGCCCTATACTGGCTCCCCCTATGGGAACACATTCAACACAAGCTTCTGGTCTTCACCTTGAAGGCTCTTCACAGCCTTGCTTTCCCATCTCTCCCCGCTCTTGTATCCCGTCACCTTCCTGATCACACCTCCTCTGCCCCCACCCTCACCTGCTTGTAACTCCCCTGCTCCTCTAAGCGTCTTTGCCCCCTCTCTCTTGCTGCCCTCCATACCTGGAGCTTCCTCCCTGGATACATTCATTCTGCTCCCTCCCAACTTTCAAATACCTCCTGAAAACCTACCTCTTTCATCATCAGGCTTTCCCTGGTCATGAGTCTAAAGGCTTGTCATGAGTGAAATTGTATCTTAATCCCTCTCAGACCCTCTTCCCTGTAACTAAGGCCACAAACACACCTGATGCGGTGCGGTGGCAGCGAGACCCGCATGAGAAGATGCGGCAGTGGGGAGGAGCCCAATGGTAAAAGTAGAGCCGGTGTAAATGGGCTTCTGCCGCAGCTTCCCTCGCGCATGTCAGGGTGCAAAATCCTGCCCTGACATGCGCAAGGGAAGCCGCAGCAGAACCTCATTTGCACCAGTTCTACTTCCACCATCGGGCTCCTCCCAGCTACCACGTCTTTGCTCTGCCATCACCGCCGCCACAGGTGTGAATGCAGCCTAAATTAAGCACGTGCACTTGCATTTGCATTTTCTCAACCTCATGAACACATCCTTGTCTCCCCCTTCCTTGTCTCTCTAGGGTCCTTTTCACAAGGGCCACGGTGCGGGGGGGAGGGGGCGGGCGTGTCAGGGTGCACCACAGTCCGTGTGCACTGGGTGGGCGGGAAGTTCTGATGGGTGCACACCCATCTCCCCCATAGCCACCCATCACCCACGCACGGAGAAACCTCTGTTTTGTCCGGTGCCTCTGTGTATGGGTGTGCATGCATGTGCATGGGAGCACACGCAGATGCACCCCCACCCCCATCGTTCAAATGAAACTCACCCACACATGAACACCCAGATTTCTGGGATGTTCATGCATGGGTGCCGCCTGTGTGAAAAGGGCCTTAGATTGTAGGCCGTTGGTGTTAGGGACTTGTCTATAACTACTGATTGTACAGAGCCAGGTACACTGCTAGCGCTATATAAATAATAAGAATAATAGCTCTTATTTTTGAAATGTTGATTTAGCAACCCTATGTGCCCACCCCTAAGATGAGGGCTGCAAGAGTGATGGGGCACCAGTCACTGGAAACCTAAGATGGGGTTGGAGAGAGGAAGGTATCTCCTTTTCCTTACATGGTGCAGGGCTAACCCCTCAGGCACACCGACTGCAAGATTTGGGGCTTGCCCTAAGGCTACCAGGCTACACACAATGCAAAAGCCACTGACAAGAGGCAGGTGCAGGGCTTAATTTTTCCTTTTTTTTGGGGGGGGGGGGGGGGAAAGAAGAGTGTTTGGTCAGGGATCAAACCTAGAAATTAAATCCAAGGGAGAAGGGGCAATGCCCCAGGAAATGTTCCCAGTAGAAGCATGTCCCCCAAAGTGTAAAAACCAGGAAATTACCAATATTGATTATTTCAGGGTTGGAAACAAAAGCCAGAAAAGGAAAAACAAAAAAACTAGTTCATTTGGCTTTCGTTAATGACTTTCCTACCCCAAACCCCTGTGCTGGTCATCATACACATTAACTGACAAGAACACTTGCTTTCTATTCAGCTGTAGAGAGGCAGAAGGGTCCAGTGGTTAGCTTGGTAGCTGGACAGTACGGCTCAGCTCCCTGCTCTGACATAACCTGAGTCAGGATGCAACACTCCTGGGAAAGGCTTGGGCCTTTAATTTTTCTTATTGTATTCTTTTAAAAAAAACCAAACAAATTAACCACCATGTAGGATAGGGGCTGGCAACTTACTAGAGAGAGCAGGGCCAAGGGGGCAGAGGAGTGCATGGGAGCAGAGGCTAGGTATTATTATAAACATTTATATAGCCCCGGTCATGTACCTGGAGCTGTATAGAACATAGACACGGTCCCTCCCTGTGGCTTACAGCTAGGTTAGAACTAGGGTTGCCACTTCTGCAGAAATTTTAAGCAACACTTATGAGATATACATGTTGCAGGGCAGGTCCTGCAACATGCATGTTTCATAAGCGTTGCTTAAACATTTTGCAGAGGTGGCAACCCTAGTTAGAACAGGCCCCCCTGCTAGACCAGCACTTGGAAAGTCTTCAGTGGGCGCTAATCGCGCACGTGCCGCCGCCCCGACTATACGGTGCTGGGGGGGGGGGGAAGCGAGACAGGGGCACGGGAGAAGGGAAGGAGTATGACAAGGGAGCGCGAGCGAGGGGGTGGGGGCAGCCCCTCTGAAGCAACGAGAGAGGGGCTCGCGCAGGGCAGCGGGGGATCACGCGGCGAGGAGAGGAAGGTCATTGGCGAGGAGCGGCAGGGGGGCGGGGCACTCACTGTACTCGTCCAGGTGCTGCAGTGGCCAGAAGTAGATGGGGTACATGGTGGCCCCCACCACCGCCGCGAAACCGCCGAAAATGAGCAGCGAGCGCATCGCGCGCCCCATGCTCCGAACGGAGGGAGCCTTGGCGCCAGAGACACTCCCCCCCGCGCGCCGTGACCTCCCAGCTGGTGCCGAACGTGCGCCTCCTTTCCGCTTCCAGGCGATGGGGAGGAGCGGGGGGAGGTCACGTGCTTGCCTCTCGCGAGCGGCCCATCTCCATGACCTCTCAAAGCTTCTTGCGCCGTTCTCGCCCCTAGCGGCCGAGGGAGCGGGGCGCCGCAACCTGAGCTCCGCTCCTTCCGCAACCACATGGGAGGGCTTCCAACAGCGCCAAGCAGCTTCTAATTTGCATAGTTTTGCATATGCTGAGCTCCGCTGAGTCAAACATAAAGAGGGGGGCTTCCAGCAGCTCCTAATTTACATAGTTTTGCATATGCAAAGCTAATGCCTAACATGGGGTTTCTGGGTAGTTTCCCAGAGAGGAGGAGTCAGGCCCCCCCCCCCTTCGGGAGGAGATTCGTTTACAACAGAGGGACCGGCTCTCTCATTCACTGAGGAGTCTCCTGATATAAGGGCTCCTAGAAGCCTGAAATGGCAAAGCTGGGTAAAATAATGACTCTCAGCTTTGTTCTAAACCTCAGTGTTACAGGGGAAAAGGTCAAAGTTGTGACCACAGGGACCTGTGAGTGACCCTAGAGGTTATGAAGCCAAGAGGGGGAATGTATGGAGAATTGATTATTAAAAAAAAATAATAATAAAAAAATCACAGGATATTTGAGTCAATCTTGTGACTTTGGTCAATTTGGGGGGATTTAGAGTTGGCAACTTTGTGCACGCTCCCTTTACTTCTAGGATTCCCTATGGTATTTGGAATACTCCCTGCAGTTTTAAGACTTCAGACCTTTCCCCCACAGCCACACAGGCTAGGAAACTGGCTTTTCATTTCCCATGTTTGTAACCACGTGTCCTAGCCCAGAACAGAGATTAATTAGCACTAATGATAAAGACAAAGTAGTTCAAATGAGATTGATTGGACCAACATCTGTCAGATTATGCAAGCTTTCAGGCCACACAGAGCCCTTTCTCAGGCAGGTAAAAAAGTCAGACCTATAGACAGAACAATAATAAGATTTTTTAAACAGATGGAAGAGCAGAGAGTTTCATATCAGGACCAAAAGCCTTTGAAAAAACAGCTATAATTATTAGTCACCAAAGTATTGCAAGAAATAGTGTACTAATTTGCACTCTGTATAATGCAGTTCTACACCTATTGATTAGTTGAACGTTACTGGTATTCACACACATTGCTACAATCATGTGTTCTGATGTCTTTCTTGGTGTGAGAAATATAAATGTAACTTAAAGGAGAACACACAATAACTACCCATACACCAACAAGGGAGAAATCAAATGAGAGAGAAATAGTGCTCATAAAAACAGTCTTGGAAGTGGGAACTTAAAAGAAGCAAGGAAATGGGGGTGAAAGAAAAGCCAGATGACCTTCAGCTAGGCCATTATTAAGTGGGAATTACTAGGATTTGGTTTAAGTGTCCATTGGTGTGTTTCTGTTCTCCAATAAATGGATGTTTTTGCACTAAGGCACAGAGCCCTGTGTGAAAAAGCTAATTGTGTTATATTAAATTTTCAAAAATAGTTGTGCCTGCGTAGGTAACAAGCAGGTAACAGACAGGATGAGATCCCACCCACCTGCCAATAACACATTTCCTGTACCACTATCAACAGTCTTATGGTTCAGCTCTTTTATTTATTATATTTATGGTGAAATATGCCCTCTTTGAAACCTAAAACAAAACACTCTTTAACTTCAGTGAGGTAATGATTTCCTAAACGTTCTGTAGAACCTCAGAGTGAAGTTTCCTAAACACTCCAAAACTGTGAATGACAACTGCTAACCATTCAAAACATGTTCCTAACTGTGACCTTATTCTCCCCTTGTTTGTTTGGGCCATCTTATCATATATCAAAGTTGTAAGCGCCTTTGGATAGGGTTCTACTTTGTATCAGTATAACACTTAGAACAGTGCGGCCCTGTGTGTGTGCAAGGCTACCAGAAGAGCCAGTAATGGAGGTGAGGAGACACAGCCGAGCTGGGTGAGTGAAGGGGCTTTTGCCACAGCAGTGCTGCTGCTGCATGGCTCAAAATGGTAGCTCCTGGAGTCCCGATTTGACTGTGCTGACAGAATGAACGTCCAGGATTCTCCATGGAAGGAGACTGTCACGGGTTGGGGAGTCCGCACCCCCCACTTTACCGGGTTTGAGTGACTCAGTTTCCCTTGCGCACAGTCCTCTTGAATCAGTTTCTCTCACTGGCTAATTCAAGTCTGCCACAATGAAACTTCTTGTCACCCAAGCGCCCGATCCTTCCCGTTTACAGACTCTTTACTCTCTGGGTTCGCAAGAGCTTGAGGGCTCTTGTAGCTCACTTGTGTTCCAATATTAGACTCTAGACCACTTCTTCATAAAGTATGAAGTATATTTATTGTTTACATAAACACAAGATAGTTGATACAGAGTGGTAATAGAAATAAAAGGTAAACATAACGCATTCCTAACTTATACTGTTTTGAGTTCCTAAGTTATTCATCTTACCCTAGAACAAGTCCATAAGTTCTGGTTTTCTCAGCCATAAGGAACTGGCTGGGCTCTGGCTTCTTAGAGCGAAGCTGTGTCTCATTTCATCTTCCCCCAGCCTGCAGTGATCAGGCTGATTCTTTCGTATGTAGATGTTCAAGATGGCTCTTGCAGGAAATCTCCAAGCAGTCTCTTCCTCCCTCTGGGATCTCTGTCCTTATATAGTATTTGTCTCTCTTTGTCTGGGTTTTCCCGCCTCTAGGGAATGTGTTCCAGAGCATGTAGGCAGCCCAGGTAACCATGGAAGTTCATTAACATCTCCATAGGATGTCTAGCAACCCAGCTTCCAATCCACGTTCGGTTATCTCTTGTAGTTTCTGCAGACTTGTGACGTGTGAGAGGGCCAACCGGAGCTGTAATTTGAGTTCTACTGTTCTCAGAGTTGGCATTACAACATGTGGAACTTGTAACATTACATACTGTACATTTACAGTAACATTGCATCCATGTGAAACCCTTGGTATCACATATTTACCAAACATGTAGTCCCGTGTTACACGTATGTGACCCCCTGTTTCCCCGTGACAGAGACAAAGGAACCGTGGAATCCAATCAGCTAAAGGAGTCAGCAATGAATCCCGCAAGTTCAGCATCTACAAGCAGCTTCCTGTGAGCCGCGCTGAGGAAACCTTCAGGGGTGGGAATGGAAAATGAGACTGCCGTGCCCCTAGGTACTGGCCACAAACCCCACTGAAGTGGGGTCATTCCCCCTTTTGAAACTGACAGGAGGGGAAAAACAAAATTGAAACAAAAGTCCCCGTATTGGCCATAGCTGCTGATCTGTGGCCGATACTGGAACTTTTGTTTCAGTTTTCACCAATTAGCTGGGATGCCAGGACAGCCTACAAAATCCTGGACTGTCCCGGACAAACTGGGACATATGGTCACCCTACCAATAGTGGCCCATAGCTGCTTGTATGCAGCGCACAGCCAGTCCTAGCTAAGCAGCCGCCTAGGTCTTTAAGCTATTCCAAACTTTTGGCACATGGTCTGCAGAGTTCATGGGCTTGGATGAGGTCGAGCCATCTGCAATTGAATCCTGACAAGACGGAGGTGATGTTGGCGGGTGAGGGCTTGGGGGACCTGGGGGTAGTTGAATCTCCTCTTGTTGGCGGGGGGGTGTTTGCCCTCCCATGGTCTCTCAAGTGCAGAGTCTGGGTGTGCTCCACGATTCGCGGCTCAGCCTGGAATCTCAGGCTGTGGTGGGGGAGTGTGTTTCGGCAGTTACATCTTGTCCGGCGGCTTTGGCCGTATTTCTCAGACTCCGACCTCGCCACTGTCATCCATGCCGTCATTACATCGAGGCTGGATTACTGCAACACGCTCTATGTGGGGCTGCCCGAGAAGCTGGTCCGGAGGCTGCAGCTGGTGCACAATGCCGCGGACCATCTCCTGACAGGGGCGGGCCACAGGGAGCACATCACACCAGTGCTCTGGGCTCTGCACTGGCTGCCTATAAAGCACCAGGCCAAGTTCAAGGTGCTTGTTTTAACCTTTAAAACCCTTCATGGCCTGGGCCCTGCTTATCTGCGTGACCGCCTCACTCCCCATGTGCCCGTGCGACCCTTGAGATCGTCCGTGGGAGCCTTTTTGGAGGTTCCCCGGGCAAAGCGGGTGGCCACCGATGTTAGATCTTTTTCAGTGGCTGCCCCTGTGCTGTGGCATTCGCTCCCGGAGGAGGCTCGGTTGGCTCCCACTCTCCTGCTATTTTGGCGTGTATGTAAGACCTGGCTGTTCCGTCAGGCTTTTGGTGAGGAGTGGGGGTTTTCTTTCCCCGCATATTGTATTTTTTAATTGTTTTAAAGTTTTTTTATTGTTTTATTGATTATTGTTGTTCGCCACCCTGGGCTGCCCTGTGGGCAGGAGGGGCGGGATATAAATTTTACATAAATAAATAAAAATAAATAAATAAATGGATCCCAGAACTGCAGCCATGGAGATGTATGCTCCAAACTTCCTTGTGTTCATTATGGTGCTCCAGGCTGCCTGCAGATCCAAGCCTTCTGCAGTCATTGGAGCACTGTGATGTCAAAGCACAGAAAGGCTCTCACTCAATCTGTGGCCAGGATAGTTAGGTGAACCACCCTGTGGAGGCAGCTCCTGCTTTGGTGCAGTGCACTTGCCTATCTCTGGTGGAAACGGACCATGCTGGGGAGGATCAAAGCCATGCAAGGGCAGATGATGCGTGCAGAAAGGTACCTGTCAAGTGATGTAGCTTCAGTCACTCACACCCGGCACAGGGCTGTACCTACCAAGAGGCTTTTCTGGGTGAAGGAGAATAGCACAGACTAGTGGAAGAACATGCTGTCCTCATGGGAAGACGATGAATGGGTTGCAAACTTCAGGATGCCCCATAGCCTCGTCCTGTAGATAGCTGAGATCCTCAGGCCACAACTGGAGAAACAGAGCACGGTGATGCGGTCACCCGTCCCCATGAAAGAGCACATTAGAAGCTCCATCTGGAAGCTTCCCACTTCAGACTCCTGCTGCTTTGTCACCCAGCAATTTGGTGCTGGAACCTCCACAGTGGGCACCATACTAGTGGAGGTTTACACAGCGATTGTGGAAGCGCTGCTGGGCCAGGTGTTGTAGTTGTCTGAACCCGCCAAAGTAATGGAGGGCTTTCGGTGTGAGGGGTTTCCAAACCACACAGGGGTGATCGATGGGAGCCATATTGCTATCATCTGCCCACTCCATAGTGAGGACGACTACCTGAAGTGGAAGGGGGGTTTCTCTGTGGTTCTCCAGGCCATAGTGGACCACCATGCCTGGTTCGTGGATGTACTGGCCAGGTGGTCCAGGAAGAACCACAACACCTGTATCTCTCATCAGTCCCCCTTCTTTGGCTACATGTACACAGGAGACTTTGGAGCCTCAACTGAAACATGCATTAAGCGATGCTAATGGGGCCTATTGTTCTTGCAGACCTTGCCCACCTCCTGAAGCCCTGGCTCATGAAGGCACACAGCATTGCCCACATCCTGGAACAAAGGTACTTTAACCAGCAGCTCAGTGCCACCTGCTCTGTTGTGGAGAGGGCTTTCGGGGTTTTAAAGCAGCACTGGAGATTAATAGCTGCCAGGATTGATTTCCAGATAGAAACCACTCCACTGCTAACTATCACCATTCGTGTTCTCCATACCATCTTCGAGACCAGCAGGGCCACGTTGGGGGAACACCCCCTCCAGTTAGCTCTGGTGAGCCAGTGACCCTGTTCTGGGACCAGCTGAATGGAACAGAGCAGCACATAGCCAGAGGGATCTGGAACGCTTTGTGCCAACACATCAACCACAATTCTAGCCAAAACACACACCACCAGTGACAGTTTAAGGAGTGATCTTTCTGTGTGATCTGTCACATCGGTGATCATTCTGTGATGTCAATGAATAAATGAATGAATTTATTACCTGAATTAGCCAACAGGCCTTACCAGAAGAACATATTGGTTCATAATGTACATATTGTTTTGTATAGAAAAACCAAATACAAAATAAATAAATAAATAAATAAAATCCTATTTACATATATCTAAATTATGTAACCATGATTCAAATCAGATACCATGATCAGACATAAAACAGTCTACACAGAAGAGCTGGTTCCAACATTTTTAGCCCGTACTTTTGTTGCTGACACTGCAAAAGATGCCACGGCTCACATGACATGATCTTTAGAGTCATTCAGTAATGAATTAGTAATTGAAGACTTGGCCTGTCATAATTCAATTTCAGTAAATTAAATAGTTTTGCTCGGGCTTGAGCATAAAGTGGACAAAACAGCAGTAAATGAACAAGATCTTCTACTACACCCTCCCCACATATACAGACCCGTTCAGAATAAATGACACCAGTATACCACCCCTGTACCACTGCTGAAGACATGGGGTACTTTCAGACATGACGCTAACCACCCTTTAACCACCCTTGGTGGTTATTTATGCATGTTGCAGGGTTGTATTGGTGCCCTATGCAGCCCTGCAACATGCATAAATAACCACCAAGGGTGGTTAAAGGGTGGTTAGCGTCATGTCTGAAAGTACCCATTGATTGCATCCTTAGGGCAGTAAATGCTTTTCTCCAAACTGGATGTGTCAACAACTGTAAATACCCTGGGGCCCATACGTCTTGGTATCCAAAATTTGTACCATGGAGAGACTTTAGACTGAAAGGCTAAAGATCTATGGAACTGCAACTCAATATTTTTTCAATCTTTATCTTAATTTGACATTTGGCTTCACTAATAGGCAAGGATAACAAAAATTCCGTGGAAAAACCCAACAGACTCATGTTAACAATTACTCATGCCAGCCAAGAATTTTTAATATGCGGTAAAGTCTCCATTTTCTCTTTAAGAAAAAGCTTCAGGGAGAGACATGATGGAAATCTGAGCCTATTTTAACCTATAAATTAATCAGGAGTAAGATGGTTTCCAATCTTAACTTTGTCTTCCATGGCTGGAGGCAAAGTTGTTGTCCCGGATCTTCTTGTACCCATGCCTCATGTCCTTGACCCGCTGCCAGCACTGGTTCATGTCCTAGGTGTAGGCCTACTGCGTCATTTGGCATGAGTTCCTTGGAACACTGCTTCATTCCTGTAGCACTTCACCAGGGCATATTGGACCTTCTGCTCCCCTAATAGAGCAATGAAGGCCTTGGTCTCTTCCGCTGTCCAAGGAATGCAGCATTGGTGGGTGGATCGGTAGGCAGAGAGAAATTGCAATTGCATTATGTTAGTGGTACTGGTTATTGCTTGATTGTTGATTTGAGCCATGGCCACGGCAACAGTAGTCCTCCACAAGTTGTTAAGGAGAATGCAGCAGTTGGGAAACATCAAGCGTTGGCAGGAATGTACTGCCAACCCAGAAGAGCTGGCATGTTTTAAAATGACACGGTGGGTTTTTAAGGCAGACGTTATATGCGCACTAGTGAGAGCAAGAGTGGAGAGGGGCCAGAAGCAGTCGCGCCTCACTTTATGGTGCTGGTGTACGCACAGTCTCACATTAGCCGACGTTTACCTGCACGGCCATGAGCGAGGGCTGTGTGGGTTGTGGCCGGTGGCAAACACCTAATAAACGGGCAGGTGGACACCCACCTGGTGTGGACTACCATCTTATTTGTTAACACCCTTTGTAATTCTTACATCACCACTAGGGAGAAAACGAAATAAATGCTTGTGAAGTTAATAACTGCAGGAAAATTAAGCTGTGAATTTTTTTTCTGCTGTGGAAGTTGCAGACTTGAATACACAAGTAGGTAATGCTGAGGGGTTTATTGCATTTTATCTCAAATATGAGGATACAGGTGCCAAATTTGCTTTTTTCATGTATAACCTGTTTCATGCCAGTACAACAATAACTGACTCTCTTATGGCACTCATGTTTCCTAAGGTGACCTGGTAAGGGGGGAAATTGTATGCCTCTTGAATTTGATTTTTTCTTTAACCTCACTTGTAAAGAAGGTCTGACAGGCTATTTAAAAATGTCTGGTTGCGTTTGTTTATTACACTGAAAATATATGAAGAATGCCAGCTTTAAGTCTTGCCTGGTTCACTGGGAATAACTTTGGGCATTTATATAATCATGGCATTTCTTGGCACTTTACTGCAGTGTTTTTGGGGTGCTTGAGTTAAATCTATTAGGGAAAAAGCAAAGTTTTTAAAGAGACAGTGTCATTATCCCTTTCAGTTCCTCAAGTTTCACTTATTTGGGGAGGAACCTACCTAGAGGTGTGTTGGATATATAGGGGGGGGGGAGGGGGAGAGACAGGGGAAGCAGGGATACATCTGCCAAACACCTACGCTCGGGGGAGATGGGGAACTTTCTAAAATATTGGTGATCTGCATGTTTCCATAATATGAATTCCGACTGATTCTGTAGCAAGATCAACTACAGAGGACAGCACACCTAGGTTTCCTCAGGTAGTGATGGGGGCAGGCCCGACAAGACAGGGAGGAATCTGAAAGTACAACTGCACTGGATTAGAGGGCAAGCAGCAAAAATCTATAAGCATCTTGTTAATATACATTAAAATATGGTGGGGGAAAATAATAACTGCAAGTAATGTATTTCTTTATTTTCAAATTGCATTACATTATATATGTGTAAATAAAGCATCAGCGTGATGATCTCCAGAAACTGATTTCAAACATTTAGATGGAAGATGGGATTGGAGGCAGGGTGCTGCCAGTCTCCAGATACACAAGAGAATATAAGAAGTGCTGTACTGGTACTGGATTAGACCAAGGGTCCAATAAGGCCCAGCATCCTGTCTCTGACAGTGGCCACCTCTGGCTGCTTGTACACAGCAGGCAACAATGAAAAATCCATTCCCTGCTATTTTACTCCCAGCTCCCAAGAGTCAGCCGCTACCTCTCCACACCAACTTGACCAATAGCCGTTTCTTATAGAGCCATCATCCCCGCTGATTCAACCTAGCTATGCTGCTGGCCTTCACCACATGCTTCAGCAACAGCTTCTCAAGCTAACTTATACCTTGAATGAAAAGGGAATTCCTTGTGTATTTGTTCTAAATCTGCAGGGCGGTCGGATTCTCTAGCGCTAGCAGTATTGTTGTCTGCAAGGGTAAATACTATAGCCGCTCCGATGATGTGCTGCTCCACAAATTCCTCTTAAGGGGCAGCCCAGCCCTCCTTGGCTCGGACTAGGGGGGGGTACCCCTCAGTGCTCGAAGGGGGTTCCCCAGGCTCCCCCCCAGGAGCAGATCTCTCTCGGGGGCAAAGGGAGGTGAGGCTGCTTTTCCTGCCCCTGGCAGCTGCGCCTCTGCCTCATGCACCTGCCGGGGCGGCGGCTCCTCCTCCATCCCGGGGCTGAGCTAGTCCAGGAAGCAGGATCTGCCTGACCCCGTGGCAGGATTTCTCCAGCCAGCTCCTTCTCGCACCGGCCCCAGCCGCCTGCTGCCAGCTATGCCCGTGCCGTGCCCCGTGGAGCCGCGACCCGAGTGCCACCGCCGGGGGAGTCGCTTCCTCTTCCTCCTCTGGCTGCTGGTGCCGGTGAGCTGCGCGCAGCGCTACCCAGCTCGGGAGCTGCTGCCTGACCCGCCGGAGGGGAGAGGGGTGGGGGGTGGGAGTCAGCTCCCGTCTCCATCTAGCTGCTTGGCCCCTGGGGATCTGGGCACGAGGCTGATATATATGGCTCCAAGCCCCCAATGTACCCCCTCCCAAACCTCCTCATTGCTTCCTCCGTCCCCCAATGCTCCTGTCCCCAATCTCCCAGTTACCTTCTCTGTCCTACAGTGCCCCCCCTCCCTGTTTTCTCCATCCCCAATGCACCCCTCTCCAGTCTCCTTATTGCCTCCACCCCCAATCTCCCTGTTGTCTTCTCCATCCCCAATGCACCCTCTCCAATCTCCCTATTGCCTCCTTCATCCCCAATGCACCGCTCTCCAGTCTCCTTATTGCCTCCTCCACTCCCAGTCTTCCGGTTGTCTTCTCCATCCCCAATGCACCCCTCTCCAGTCTCCTTATTGCCTCCACCCCCAATCTCCCTATTGTCTTCTCCATCCCGAATGCACCCTCTCCAATCTCCCTATTGCCTCCTTCATCCCCAGTGCACCCCTTTCCAGTCTCCTTATTGCCTCCTCCACCCCCAGTCTCCCTATTGTCTTCTCCATCCCCAATGCAGCAGTCCCCAATCTCCCAGTCGTCTCCTCCATTCCCCAACACACCAGTCCCCAATCTCCATGTCACCCCTGCCGTCCCCCAATGCACCCCTCCCCAATAACCCTGTTGCCTCCTCCATCCCTCAGTATACTCATACACACACTTCCCACATAGCCTCCCAAGCCCTTCCAAATCCCTGTACATCAGCCAACAGCCTCTGCCAATACTGCAAACACCGTCAAACATCTTCCCCGCCACCCCCCGTCATACCAATCCCCAGGAACCTCCGCTCCCTGCACCCTGATACACCAAACATATGTCAGTACATAGAACCTTGCTCTATCCCAGGAAGGGGAAACCTTTTCCTCCCAGGGGTCACTTTGAAAATTAATACGATCTCCACGGGCTGCACAGAAGTTTTAGGAAGGGATGGTTAAGGGGTGTGTCAGGAAGAGTAGGGTCCAGATCTTGGATCTGTGCCTTGGATCTGTGACCTATATTTGTGTGCATGCCCACATCCCTGTTCCCTTACCCCAAGCTCAGTCTTTCAGTGTTTGGAAGTAGGAACTGGATCTAGGGACCAGATACAGGAACTTGAAAGGAGCCAAATAATGAATAGCTTCAGACTGTGTTTGACTCTCAGGGCTGATGTTCCACACCCCTGCTCTATTCCTTTCCCTTCCCTGCTTTGCTAGCCTCATCAAGCTTTTCTGCACCATTATTTTTATTATTATTATTTATAGTGATGATGATGATTGATTGATGTCAGGCTCATCTAATTTCTCAAGCAAAGTATTGGTCCCTGCAGAGAGATGTACTTTCTACATCTGTTGTTCTGAAAGTTAAGCTTTCAGTGTTATTTTTCACATACATAAAGTGATATTTGTGATCTTACCTGCCTCTTTTTACTCTTTCCCGGACCGATATGTTAACTATCCCCTCAAAGATTGTAAACCTAGAATACTATTGTATTTAGGTATACAAATTGTACTACCTACTCACATGAGCCGTCAG
Source organism: Sphenodon punctatus (assembly GCA_003113815.1). Lineage (NCBI taxonomy): Eukaryota > Metazoa > Chordata > Lepidosauria > Sphenodontia > Sphenodontidae > Sphenodon > Sphenodon punctatus. Next base: position 4,921,524 of record QEPC01009702.1, read on the forward strand.
TCATTATTCTAAAGAAACATCCCATTTGTTTGAAGTGGGTTATTTGCTTGAAATTTGGGACTGCTCACATGGTGTTGAAGGGCCATTAATATGGAAATGTTTGTTTTACTAGTAAAAATACATATTTGTAAATTATCCTGACCTCCCTTATGTGACAGTGCTTACATATTGTTATAAAATATATAGTCAGGTGTAATTCCAACACTGAGCTAATAGAACACAAAATAAGCTTTTCCCCTCAGCCATGAATAATATTTAAGACACAACAAATATTAAGTTTCATTTAATACATGTATCTGAAAGGAACGTTCTTCCAGTGGTTTCTTAGCTCAGAGGCAGACTTCATCTTCAGAACATTTCTTATTTGCGGCCCGCACCTCCCCTGCAGAAAGGGGTGTTTGCTTGTAATTGTAGCTCAAGAATTAGATTCCTGTCTTCATCTCTGCTTTGGCAAAGTCACAAATTGCGAAACAGGAAATATCATGTTGATCATTAACTCTCTAAGGATACGGTTCTCAAATTTACCCTGTTAAGAAGAATTGTCACTCATTTTGGATCTATTAAAATTCCTCCCATATTCCTGATTTTTTTAAACTTGCCAGATCATCATACTAGTGCATTAGATATTTTTACAAAGTAAGCATCACTGAATTCCCCCCTCCCCCCCCCCTTCACAGAGTTCATGGTGGTAATCATGATCTCTCCTGTCCTCATAGGAATATATCATGACTAATGAAAGTGCCTCTGATAGAAAATTATGAGTTTTTAGTGACACCCATTTTCAGCTAAATATGAAAGCTGCCACACTTCATTTCTGGAATCTACTTTAGCTTGGACCTCCCTGTGAAGTCATTCGGGGGAATTTGGGCATTACATTGACCTGGAACAAGACTGGTCTATTCATTAACGCCCTTGTTTTTTGTTAGTCCTAGAACTATGGGCCAACATTAGGCTTCACAGAAAAAAGCAAGGTTAGTGGAGTTTCTTTAGCACAGGGGTCCCCAAACGTTTTGCCTTTACGGCCCCAGCTTGAGATTTAAATATAATCCTGCAAATCCAGGGAAGCAAAGTATATCAAATATCAGTCAGAATCAGAACTGCAACCCCATCTGCAGATGGGGCTACCTCACTTGGAGTCCCGACCGACCCATGATTTGGGCACCTCTGCTCCAGAATTAAAACTTTGCACAGTAAGAACTCCAAATAAACTAATCCTTGATTATGGTTATTAAAGGGCTCTGATCTCAACTTCTTTCCCTTTTCCTATATTATTGTCTTGCATAAATGATGCCCCAGAGCTTGAAAAATTTCACTTTTTGTCTCATCACTGCTGAGTGAGAAACTTTCCCTGATGACCAGAGTGGTGATGATGTATATAATGATGACATCCTATTTGGCAGAATCTAAACTTCCATTTAAAGACAGTTTCTACCTCTTCTGAATGTGCATAAACCTTTGACATTTCAGCAGAGAAGATGGTTTATAGTTACCACAGTCCCGGGCAACGTAACACATCAAGAAACCTAGGAAAATAATGTACAACCCAGTGAGTCCCATTCCTAAAAATGCTTAATGGTTAGTAGTCATTTGTTAGACTGGGGGACCCATAACCAGTTGAAATTTTACAACAGACTTTACTGACAGGGCAAAAACATTTAATAAAAGTCTGTGATAAGGAAATTTGCCTAGGCCAGGAAAAGGGCCTAGATTAATTAACTTTGAGGCTATCCTGTTGTTAATATTTCCATACAAGATAAATCTGCTGTTTAAGAAAAGTAACTGCAATAGTGACATAATTTGTTTTCCAGGATGCCTTTAGGAGAATTCCTTTATGCATTTGAATATATGTATTTATGGATGTGTGTGTTCTGTTTATGAAAGTTCTTATATTTGTATAAGTAATGGCACCTTTTAGTAATTTAAATAAAAAGAATACGTCAGGACTGATCCGACCAAAAATACGGGCAGTTTATCCTTCCAATCTGTATAAGTCACAGAAACTTGCCAGTTTTAGCTCTGGATCAGGCCAGCCTCTTTGGCAGAAAGTACATCCTGCAAAGAAGAAATACAAAAGAATAACAACCCCCAGCTTTGCATTAGAATTACCTGGGGAGGAGAATTCATGGTTCAAGAGCAAGGGATAATCCTGATGTGTGCAAACATTCCCTCCCCCAAAATACATTTTAATAATAACCATGGCTACTAAGGTGCTATTTCAGAACTCATAATGGCTGTTGCACTTTATGCGACTAAGGCTGCGATTTATGAACCAGAGGCTTCAACAGAACCATACCAGAGTTAGTGGTTTGTGAATTGCAGCCCCTATTTGTAAGTGCACTGCCAATCTTTACATCATCTTTTTACAGCACTTCACACCAGTACTATAGAAAGCCGTCTGATAGTCTAACCTCAGATATAGTTTAGCACTTTTCTCATTTTCTACTGTCAATATATTGTACAAATAATTAACTACAGCTCCCACAAGACTCTTGTGCTATCAGAGAATGGCCAAAACACTGGCTTTGTCGTTTCCACAAAAAGGTACCATGGATGTTTTGTTACTTTGAAGTTGTCCAAAAATTGGACACACCCAAAGATAGTGTCAGGTTAGCACAGGTCCTGCATTAGGTTTGGTAACAGACATTTTAAAATAATAATAATAATAATAATGCTTACTATCAATACAAACATGTTCTGATCGCCCCCCCCCGCCCCCCCCAGCACATGCCTAAGGGTCGCACCAAAGGGACCTTAGGTGAAGCCCTTGATGGGGCGGGGGAGATATGGTCTCTGGGGGGGGTATGAGACCTGTGAGGGGGGGCGGGTACTTGGTGCCTGTCCCTCTCACTTCCCCCCAAGCAGGTGATGAGTTGGTTCGAGACCAGAGGACCCCTGACTTGGGTTTGATGCTGCTGAATGCTAGGTCTGTGGTTAATAAATCCTCCACAGTCTGGGAGTTAGTCCTGGACTGCGACGCCAACCTTGTATGTATTACGGAGACCTGGCTGGACGATGTCAGGGCCTATTTTGGCTGACCTTGTTCCGTGCAGCACCAGCCTCGATCGGAGGGGTGGGGGTGTAGTCACTGTTTTTAGGGATTTGTGTTCTGTCAGGAGGTATCCGGTGCAGGCCACATCAGGGGTAGAGGGCCTCCATCTTGTGTTTAATTTGGCGAGGGACAGAGTGGGGATACTGCTGGTATACCATGCACCTACCTGTATGGCGGCATCACTACACGCTCTAATGGTGTCGGACACAGCTGGTGTTGGACACAGTGTTGTGCTCCCTGAAGACTGGTCTTGGGGGACTTCAGCATTCATGCTGACGGTGGTCTTGGCAGGGCGGAGCATGAGTTCATGGCCTCCATGGCAACCATGGGCCTGTCCCAAATTGTCAACGAGGTTAGCCACGCAGGTGATTCAAGATCTTTTTGGCGCATTGTTAATAGGGCGGTTACACCACATTGGGGGGGGGGCAACCCAGGATTGCACCATCAACCTGGGTGAAGTTTATTGAAGATTCTCAGGCAGGCTTGTGCTTCACCCAGATGGAGGAGCAATGTGACTCTGGGCCTACTTTTGATGATTTGCCAAATTGGCCACCAGTTACGGAACAGGAGTTAAATGAAATAATCGAGACTTTCTCTAATGGCAAAGCCCCAGGCTTGGATCGTATTCAGGTGGAGGCCATTAAAAAGAATATGGATTGGTGGCTCCCAGCTCTGGCCAGGCTTTTCACAGTAATAAACTCCACCGGAAGTATCCCTAGAGGGTGGAGCCAAGCCGTTGTTGCCCCTATTTATAAAAAGGGGGCAAGAACAGAACCTGGAAATTATAGGCAGATTAGTCTCATCAATGTGGTAAGCAAGGCTTATGCAAAGTATTTGCTGATGAGGCTAATGAAATTGATCGATCAGAACAAGATCCTACCCCCGGAACAAATTGGATTCCAAAGAGAAAAATCTACACTGGATCATGGTGTTGTTCTCCATCACTTGGTGGAGAAATATAGGAGGGCAAATGGTAAATTGTATGCCGCCTTTCTTGATTTAAAGGCAGCATTTGACTCCATAAGTAGACCACTTTTGTGGAGTAAGCTAATCCTATTAAAGATCGATGATAGGCTCCTTTTACTGATCCAGGCCCTCTATAGGAATACTACAGTTGCGGTGAGGCTAGACCAAACCGTGCACCTTACTCCAGATATTGTGGTTGAGCAGAGGGTATGGCAGGGGTGCGTTCTTGCCCCAACCTTGTTCAACCTCTTTATTAACAACGCCGTGCCAGAAACAAGATTGGCATGGTATTTTCCCCCTAAAATAGCAGCCAAACCAGTTGGAGCATTGCTATATGCTGATGATCTGGTCCTCCTTTCGCAGACTAGGGTGGGCCTGCTTAGGCAGCTCCAGGCCTTTAAAAGCTACTGTTCTCTAAACCATCTCACCATTAATTACTCAAAGTCTAACGTTCTAGTTTTTTCTAGGGATAGACAGATCCATAGCTGGCCAATAGGGGACAGCCAACTCCAACAACAGAAATCTTATAAGTACCTGGGTCTTCATTTTTGTGCTGATGGGCAATGGGGTAATCATGTGGGGAAGGTAGAGGTGGTGGCTAGAAGCCAAATGTTGACAATTCTTAGATTTTTTTCAGGGACAGGAAGGAGGAATTTGGAAGCAGCTGTTAAAGTGTGTGAGGCAAAGGTGAGAGCATCTTTTTTGTATGGTGCAGAACTTTGGGCCCCACTACTGGGTAAAAATTCAAATCTAAATTCCATTCAAACTCGATTTCTCAGTACCCTAATCAAAGTGCCAAATGGTACCCCGGCGGCCGCTGTAAGGCTTGAGGCTGGTATGCGAGCTCGGATGGTGGTAGCTTGGGAACTGGCCTCTCTGTATTGGATTAAAAGAAGCAGGGCCCCACAGGATACCTTGGTTTGGTGTGTGTTTCACGATTCCTTCTCTAGCCCATGGGTTAACATGATTACGGCACATCTGGCTCGTTTGGGCCTGTCACAGGCCTACTTGGAAACCAAGGATCTCCTTGCTGCTAGGCGAGAAATTATTCAGAGATCAAGGGATATCAGCTATCAGGAGGAACTGGCTACAATAAGGAAGTCCCAACATATGCTGGAATTTCCTGCACTGGCCCCATTACCGGGCTGCATGGCACATTATTTTGCCTCTGCAGCTACTTTCAGAGAAAAGCACCTATTTTTCTGTGCGAGGGTTAATGCGTTACCCACGTGTGTTTTGGCGGGACGTTTTGCAAGGGTCCCTTACGGGGACCGTCTATGGCCTTTTGATTCCCAGACCACCGAATCTACTCACCGTGTATTGTTTCAATGCAGGCAGTATGACTCTCCCTGCTTGCGATATTTGCGGCCACTCTTAGATAAATTTCCAGGTGGGACAGATCAGTTCCTTTCCCAGATGGCCCTCTGTGATGCTCATTCTGAGGTAACCTCTGGTACCATGAGATTTTTAGTAGAGGCCATGGAGATGAGGAAGAAGTTCCTCCTTTTTAAGCCAGGTAATTCCTGATTAGCTTTCCTACACTAATGCTTTTATAAAAGAAGCTTTTATATACATAGGCTTCTGTTTGCCTATGAGCTAAACTGAGTTAGTAGTTTTGTAATATGTTTTATTGAGGATTTGTGTTGGTTGTTTGTTTTCGGTAAATGTTTGTTTTCTTTGTTTGTAAGTCAACAATGGCCTAGGGCCACGTCAAATAAATGAATTTGAATTTGAAAATTGTCAACAGCTCAACGCATGATGGGGGACATACCTTGGACCTGATTTTTTGCACTGGCCTTGAGGCAGGGGATTTGTTGACGGGGGAGGTGTCAGCAGAGCCCTTATCATGGATGGATAATTACCTCCTGCGAGCACGTCTCCTGGTGCATGTCTGTCCCCGGAGGGGTGTCGAACCAATTTGTACGGTTTGCCCCTGGAGACTAATGGAACCTCAGCGGTTCCGGAACGCTCTTGGGGAGATACCTTCTGATCTCGATGACCACCCGCTCGATGACTTCATGACTCTGTGGAATGCCTTCTTGGTGGAGGCCATCGACCGAATGGCTCTGAGGCGTCCGCTGCCCCGGCTGCAGCTCCTCAGGCCTCCGTGGTTTACAGGACCTAAGGCTGCTGAAGCGTGAGGAGCAGCGGTTGGAGCGACATTGCTGAAGCCAACAGATTGCAACATAGAGCTCGTTTATGTGTCTATGCCGTTGCTGTAAGGGCAGAAAAAAGCAGGGTTTTTTGCCCGTATAGCCTCTGCTAAATCTCATCCAGCGGAGCTTTCCTGGGTGGTAAGGGGGTTGGTCAGTCCTCCCTTTCTCCGCCTGGAATTGGAGTCATCTAGTGCCCTCTGTGACATATTTGTTGATTATTTTGCAGAGAAAATCACCTGGATTCAGCATAACTTCGACGCCGCACTTATTGCAATGGTGAACCAGAGGTTGCGGAAGTCCCGCCGGGTCCAGTTGCATAGGATCGATTCCAGTCGGTGTCGTCCACTGAGGCGGAGGATGTTCTTGGGACTGTTAGGGCCATTTTTTGTGAACTTGACCCATGCCTGTCCTGGCTGGTTAAGGCCAGCCGGGAGATGATGGGGCCACTGCTGGCGGGGGTTATCAATGCCTCCCTTCGGGAGGGCAGAGTGCCAAGTTGCCTCAAAGAGGTGGTGGTGCTCCTTGTGCTCAAAAACCCATCACTTGACATTGGTTCCCTTGCCAGCTACTGACTGGTCTTGAACCTTCCCTTTATAAAGAAGGTTATTGAGCGGGTAGTGGCTAAGCAGTTACAGGGGCATCTGGACTGCACCAGATGCCCCTGGACCCTGCGCAGACCAGATTTCATCCGGGCTATGGCATGGAGACTATGCTTGTGGCCTTGCTCGAAGACCTTCACAGTGAATTGGATCAGGGCCATTCGACCCTGCTAATTCTGTTAGATCTGTCGGTGGCTTTTGTTACCGCTGACCATGAGATGTTGGTGACCTGCCTGCGGGACCACGTCGGGCTGGGTGGGATCGTTCTTGAATTGTTCCGCTCCTTCCTGGCCGGAAGAACTCAGCGTATGGTGCTCAGGGACTGTTTTTCGTCCCCTCGAGATTTCATTTGTGGAGTCCCGCAAGGCTCTATTCTGTCCCCTCTCCTGTTCAACATGTATATGGAGCCACTTGGTGAGGTTGTGAGATGGTATGGGGTGTGCTGTCATCAATATGCTGATGACACCCAACTCTACCTGTCTTTTTCATCCGACCCAGGCCTGGCAGTCTCGATGCTTACCCGATGTTTATCGGCTGTAGGGGACTGAATGAGGGCGAGCCAACTGAGGTTGAATCCCGAAAAAACAGAGGTGATGGTAGTAGGTATGGCAATGGATGTGGTGGCTCCCGTCATTGATGGGATTCACCCACCCCTGGCTTTCCAGGTTCGCAGTCTGGGCGTGTTCCTCAATCCGCAGCTGCGCCTGGACTTCCAGGTGGGGGCTGTGGCGAGGAGTGCGTTCCGCCAATTATATTTGGTGCGACAGCTTCAGCCATATATTTCAGATAGTTAACCAGCTACTGTCATCCATGCTTTCATTACCTCAAGATTGGACTATTGCAACGTGCCTACATGGGGCTACCCGTGGTGACGGTTCAGAGCGGCCCGTCTCCTTGTGGGGTCGGGTCGCCATGAACACATTACACCGGTGCTCCGGGCTCTGCACTGGCTGCCGATAGTCTTCCGGGCCTGATTCAAGGTGTTGGTTTTGACCTATAAAGCTCTGTACGGCCTTGGCCTGACTTTTCTGTGCGATCATCTCACTCCCCGTGCCCTGGAGAGGCCTCTGCGGTTCACTGGGAGAGCCCGTCTCAAGGTCCCCCGTTTGACCCGGAGAGAGCGTTCTCAGTGGCTGCACCTAGGCTGTGAAACTCCCTCCCAGCTGAGGCCTAGTTGGCCCCGGATCTCACTTCCTTCTGCCATATGTGTAAGACCTGGCTGTTCTGCCTGGCTTTTAGCAAGGGAGATGGGGATGGGGGGTGGGGGGTGGGGGTTCGGTTTTCCTTCCCTTTTATTGTATTATGTGTTTTTATGATGTGAGCCGCCCTGAGCTGCCTGGAGCAGGAAGGGCGAGATAGAAAATTGTTTAAATAAAATAAAAACAAAATAAATTAAGTCATGACATTTTGGAGCATAAGGGCTGTATTTTAAAATTAAAAGAAAATACAACCACTATGTCATTGCTGAGGGCCAGTGTGATCCAGTCAGTACTGTAAAAGTTCTGAGTTCAAATCCCACCCTCACTTAATAGCCTTCGGAAAGTTAGTACTATCTCTCAGCTTCAGTTTGTCATCTGTAAAATGGGATTGCTGGTGTGACTGGCCAGAGGGATGGAGTAAAGTGAGGCTTCTTGGTGCATGCTCTCTCACTGATTCCCCCTAGTTCTGGGTGCATGCTCTCTCACTGATTTCCCCTAGCTCAGGGGTGGGGAACCTCTTCCCTCACAGGGTCACTTTGAAAATCAGTACAAGCTCTGAAGACCCTATAGAAGTTTGGGGGTGGGGGGTGCCTAAGGGCTGCACTCAAGAAAAGGAGTACCCAGATCATGGATTTGTGCCAGGAATCTGTCCCCCATCCTTGTGTGCGTGCTCCCATCTCTGCTTCTTTACCCTGAACTCCGTTTTTCAGTGGTTGGAGGTAGGAACTGGATCCAAGGGCCAGATACAGAAATTTTAAAGGAGCCACATAAAAACTTGTCACGGGCCGCAACGTGCCTCCAGTGTTCATATTCCCCACCCCTGCCCTAGCAACAGGGATAAAACAAGGATGGCATATGCATATAATATATTATACACCCTCCCACACACACGTCATTATTCTTAATAATGAAGTTTAACGCAGACAGAGGAGTGTGACACTTTGTATTTTTTCACAGAGTTGTGTGCCAGTATTTGGAAGGAAGACGCTACTGACAACACCAGTTACTGCCCCATCTGACCAAAACACGGTCTATGAGGATTTCATTAAACTGAACATTTTAGAAAAAAAAGTTCTGAATGACTCTGAAGTTTCTGTTCACTATTTATGCTCTAAACCTTGCATCGTTAACATGGAAGCTGTAGCCTCATCAGAATTCAGAACTGCTGTGCCTGTGTATAAGAAGCGATGGAAGAATTACCAACACCTTTACACTAGCCAGACTCGAAGAGTGCACTTGAAATTCCCAAGCAGCATGGTGTACAAAGATGACTATTTCCTGAGGCATTCAATAGCGGTACATACTGTGATACTGTACGCATGGATTACACATGAACCGGTGGGGAGCTATGATGCTGATCGGAATAACAACTACCTGCAGGCAGTTGCAAGGAATTACACTTTGCTGGAAACGGTTCCACCTTTTGAACGTCCATACAAAGATCACAAAGTATGTTTGAAGTGGAGTTCGGAATATATGTGGAGACTTCAGGCCAACAGAATACCTCAGTGCCCTCAAGAGGAAGGTAGGCATAAAACTATGGGGCCTGTGTGGTCCAGTGAGTTGCATGGTAGCCTTAGAATCAGGGGTCCACAGTTCTAACCCTGGGATCACTGGGTGATCTTAAACAAGTTACTAGCTCTGCCTCAGTTCCCTATCTGTAAAACAGAGCTGCTGATAGTAGCTGAGAGGTTAGTTAGATCATAATCTGTGAACCATGTCACATCACAGAATGCACCATGTTGTGAGGAACCAGCGCTTGGATTGGTGTCCTTGGGAGGTAGCGACTGTTTTCACAGTGCCACAACTGCACTCTGGAGAGGCCCTGGAGTTTCATTGTCGGGGCATTTTTAGAGGAGCAAGGGGTATTTGTGGGTTCAGAAAACTCCCACGATCCCCTTGGATGTACATGAACCGGTAAGGGGCATGCTTATAAACAAGCAGACCGCTTGTGGGACATTGATGGATGGGAGGGAGGCCTGGAAAATCGTAGTCTTCCCGGCTGCCCTGAACAACAGCTGATAGCGGGAGGGGCCTAGAGAATCACATGCTCTCCCCAGCTTCCCCGACAAACAGCTGATAGGGGGAGGGGCCTAGAGAATCACATGCTCTCCCCAGCTTCCCCGACAAACAGCTGATAGGGGAGGGGCCTAGAGAATCACATGCTCTCCCCAGCTGCCCCAACAAACAGCTGATAGGGGAGGGGCCTAGAGAATCACATGCTCCCCCCAGCTGCCCTGACAAACAGCTGATGGGGGCAGGGGGCACGGGACAGTGTGCTCACTCTCCCCAGCTGCCCTGAGATATTTGTTGGGGCAGCCAGGAAGAGCGCATCTTGCTCTGGGCCCTCTACCCCCATCAGATGTTTGTCGGAGCAGCCGGGGAAAGCGTGCAATGCTTCCACTCCCTCCCTCCATCAGCTGTTTGTCAGGGCAGCCAGCGAGACTTGTGGGACATTTAAAATCGTACTCTCTTCCTGACTGCCCCGACAAACAGCTGATGGGGGCAGGGGACACAAGACAGCGTGCTCGCTCTCCCCAGCTGGGAGTTTTCACAGACACCTCGCAGGAGAAGCATTTAAACAAGCATCTAATTTGCGTATTTAGCTGCAATCTCATGGGTCTGCGTGTCATCTAAAAACACCCTAGGACTCTCCCATGCTGGTCAGGGCATGGCATGCTCCTTGCCTCCCCTCCCACCCTTCTGATAGACCCCCTAGGCTACAGCCTTGCCTCCCCCTTGTTCCCCCCACTTCCCAGTTGGCTGGCCAGTAGAAGCAGGAAACCGGGCAGTAGGTTGGACCATTTCCTGTTCTTGTCATCTCACTTTTCCTGTGACTTGACCTGCATCTGCCCTGTTCTGAATGTGCCCCTGGGCCCTGCTTGGACCCCCGATTCTGCTGATCCTGCACAACCTTTGACCCTGGCTCCCTATGCCGGTCACATGTTCCATAGCAAGTTCTACAGCAAATGGTCACTGGGTGTTCAGAAGGATGTACTATGAATAACCCTTCCCGCTTGCTGCTAAATTAAGAATGACTCTGCATTTTTCAGATAATATCGAGATCCTTGGATTTCCATATGCATCAAATGGTGAGAAAGTAGGAATTGTGAAGACATTTGAGAGATTTAAGAACAGAGAGCTCGAGGCAATCAGACAGCATCAGATTGATTACCCAATGTAAGCAAATGAAAACCCTTGGGAGAGTATTGCCTTTACTCTTCTAGAGGTTGTATTCTTTTCTTCAGAGCACCACTTCCTATCTTGTGGAGAAACGCACAACTTACCGTTTCAGCTTCCCTTCCCCAAGCCACAAAACACTTATACCAGAGTATCACTTTGCACTTCAGTGGGACTACTCTATCTGGAGAGATTTGTGGATCACAGACTTGGTGCCCATAAGTGTCATCTCAGCTGACAAAGATGGACAAGCATGGATGAGAACAGGGATTCCCCTTTCTATGCACACTGCAGCAGCACTAAGCCAAAAACTTCAAAATTCAAGACCCTTTCCCAGGATCTATAGAAGGAAGAGTCCTAGCTCCCCGGGTTCCAGGGTTGGCCCTATCGTGGGGCAGCTTGGGGTGGCCTCCCCGGGCCCCACTCCTGAGGGGGCCTCGCACACGGGGTCTCCGGCTCCTGGCCTGACAGTAGCCGGGACGGGAGCTGGGGACGCTGAGCGTGGGGCCCCCAGCCGACTCCGACTGACAGGCAGCAGAGGGGGCCGGCAGGAATGAGGCAGAGGCCCCGCCTCTCCCAAACTCCGTGACCCCCCTCCGCTGCCTGTCACAGTCTCGGTCAGGGGAAGTGAGAGAGAAGCAGAGGCCCCGCCACTCCCTCACCCCGTGGGTGCCCCCCGCCCGTCAATCTGTCGGCCAGGGGAAATGAGGGAGAGGCAGGGCCTCTGCCTCTCCCTCATTTCCCCTGGCCGAGACAGCCAGGCAGCAGGGGGGTGGGGGAGCAGAGGAACCTCCGGTGGTGGCGGGCAGCGTGGCAGCAGATTTAATCTGCTGCCGCGGGGCCCAGGCCGATGGTGGCGGCAGATCAGGTAAGTGATCTGATGGCCGCTCAGGCTTGGGGATGGGCAGAGGGGAGTGCCCCTGCGTCCATCCCCGAGCCCAGGCCTGGGTACCGCACCACCCCCAGACCAGGCCGGGGAGCACCCCTAGGCCCACTGGCGAAGAAAAGGGCCCCGCCTTTGTTCCCCGCCCTGGGCCCCGCATACAGTAAGGCCGGCCCCGCCTGGTACACACTAATCCAGGGAGGGAAGAAGGAAGAGTTCTAGGTTCCTTTTAGTGCCTATCTTTGCCCAGTGCAGCAGTGATGCCAGTTGCCAGTTAACGCGCCAGGGTTCCCAAATGCATATCTGTTCCCAAATCAACCCTTTCTCTCAGAGAATCTTAGGAATAATATCCCTCCTTAAAACCTACCACTCCCCCCAGGTCTTCCTAGTTACTCACCACCCCCGCCCTGGGATTGGTCACTGATGCTGCTGTCCTTTCCATCAGCATCCCTTCTCCACATAACTAAGCCAAACACATGCACCTGCAGCTTCTCAGCTACATGAATGTCTCCGGGTAATTTCAGACGTAATGGGCCCTTTAGATGTGCCGGCCTGATTCTCACTGGGGAAAGGGGACGGGGCGGGGCTGTGCGGTGCCACACAGCCCCGCCCCCCGGCCGCCCACCCTCTGGGAGACAGGTGGGCGCAGTGGCCAATCCGGCCGTTGCACCTGATCCCGTCCCGTGTTTGGGGCCGGATTCCCGGATGGGGCTAGCGGCCAGACGTTCAGCATGGCCATCCGTCCCAGATCGTGGCCAATCTAACCACGATTCCGGAGGTGAGGCTGGCCTCACCTCCGGAATTGTGGTTATTTTGATTCCCGCCAGGTATTCACCATGGTAAACATCTGGCAGGAATACAAACAGCCACCACAGGGGATTCACTGTGGTTGACCATGGTCTCGTTACGTCTGAAATTACCCTCCGTCTCTCCTGGTTCCCTTCTTCCTTGTCACTCCTCCTTTGTCCTTCCTAGATTGTAAGCCCCTTGGGGCAGGGACCTGTCTATAACTATTGATTGTACAGTGCCAGGTACATTGTTTGTGCTATATAAATAATATTAGGAGGGCAGGCAAATGAATGCACTTTTCCTGTGGATTTACTTCCCTTGGACATCCATTTCATTCCGCTCCTCTTTTCAGGCAAGGACCAAGACTTTGGGAGAAAAGACAGTGTATTAATCAGGAAACAGTTTGAAAAATCAGCCATGCACAATGAGGGAAACTTTGAAAAGTTCCCCACATTGGCTTAGTTCTGTTTCCATTGAAATAAATAGTAAAACTGCCATTAACTCAAGTGCTTCGGACAATTCTAGGCCATCCACCAAATCCCACTCTCAGTTTCTCACGGGATTCAGCGTGTAATTTCACTTCAACCGGCTGAGTTACTCCAGATTTACCCCCGTATGACCAAGAGTATGAGGCCCTATGTACACATTCTTGCTGCTGTACAATTTGCACAGGCCCCACCTTTATTTATTCTGTGACAACCTTGCAGCAGCTTGACATGCCCAGACACATGCCCTCTGGAGGGATAGCACCAGCACTAAAAGCCAGCACATTTCATTCACTTCAGTGGCACTCATGCTTGTGCTAACTGCTAGCACCAGTACTGTCAGCCGAGAGGAGCTCGCTGCAAGTCCCTCTTGGCAGCAGTGCTTCCAACAGTACATTTCCACGGCTTGCAGCTTGATGCAGGAAGCAGCTGCTCTTCTTGGAGCAACCATGATCACGAATACACTCGAATCCTGTGTTTCTACACAATCTGCCTGCAGAGTGGAGGAGAGGTTTTTCATTTACCGCTGTTCTTTTTCAAAGTTCTTATAAGTATGGGGAGCTATTGCCGTGGCGATTTGCTTCTCTGGCATTGGCTTGATGGACATCTTTTCATGGTATAAACTCTCCTTATGGAGAGTCCCATGTCCTACATGTCCTGGCAAGCATCTTTCCTGTAGATTATGAAACTCACCCCCGCAGACATCTGTCTCAGGCCACTCCGTCCTCCGTTCAGGCAGGTAACAGGAGCATGAGGAGCCTGCATGACTGCTTGTCCTCTGCACAAGGATGTAGAGAGGAAAAAAGAACTCTTTATGTTCTCTCCCACTCCTTGTGCACTGACTTTAGGGCTACACCCCACTCTCCCTGCCCACCCCCCAAACTATTCTTGCTCTTAAATATGTATGGACAGTAGGGGAAGTACAGTACATTATGCAATTTTTAGAGGGCACATGAGAAATACAGGTTGCAGGGCTGAATTGACGCAAAGTGTCCTCTAAAAATTTGCATATCTGGCCATCCTAACGTTCAGATCACTGCACATCTTGAAAAGTCAAGCCCCATGCTCAACTATTCTAAGCTCTGAAGCAGTGCATGCTTGCATATCTACGCTACTATTTAGGATGACTCATTTTGTTCTGAGCTGCGGTGATGGACCCTTGTTCTGCTTTGAAGGCCAAAAGAATAAATGAGATTTGGTAAACTTAGGTAGAAAGTATTCATTGTACGTTAATTTGTATGAATAATCAGTCACCCAGAGTTTTGTTCTCACTCACACCAGGTTTACAATATCTGTCTGGCTTTATTTACTCCATCACTGCAAAGAGCGCTTGTGTGGAATATTTTACTTCATTGATCCCAACGAAATGTACAGCACCCCTGCTGTATTTCTAAATGAAGAAGGTGAGTAACGGTACCAGGCCTGCAGAGGAGAAATAGTATGATCCCCTCTATCCGTGGTTTCCAAACTGCTCTGAAGACACCTGTTTGTCTGTGAAGTCATGGTAAGTGTCCTGCCGTTATGGTTACAAGCAGTGAACTTTGGTGCCCGCTGGCACACTGTGCTTGCTGCTGAGAGAGGGCAAGGGCCAGAGAATGGCTGCAGTGCTGGGCTGAGGCAGGGTGCTCTGCTTGGCTCTCAGGCTCAGGTTGGGTCAGGCTCTCTCACTGTGGGAGGCCATGGCCCCTAGGGATGGGCGAACAGAACCGAGTTCGGAAATTCGGTTTGGTTCGAAAATCAAGTTCGGTTCGGTCGACCGAACTATTCGAGTTCGCTCCGAACTCCGAACTTCCAAATAGAGTTTGGAAATTCAAACACCATTGAACTAAATTGAATATTATCTTATAGTGATGGACGAACAGAACCGAGTATGGAAATTCGGTTTGGTTCGGTTCAAAAACCGAGTTCAGTTCGGAAGTTCGATTCGGTCGACCAAACTGGTTGAGTTTGGTCCGAACTTCCGAACCGCGTTCACCCATCCCTAATGGCCCCTCTAAAGCACTGTGAAGTCATGGTGCTCCGTAGGGAAAAGGAGTGGGGAACCATGTTAGCATGGCCTTTCCCCTACAAAGCGTTGTGACATCATAATGCTCTGTGAAGGGTAGGGTTCCCTGGACAGTTAGGCATGACCTTGGAAGAGCCTGGCTTTTTTAGGCCTGCGCTCAGGTCAGGCCCAACATAGGTAGGCTCAGGACCAAATTTCTGGCCTGAGCAGTACTGTAAGCCCACCTACCCCACAGAAGTGGCTGTGGTATCAAGGAGAGACCCAAGTCACCTGTAGTGTTTAGCTGTGGCCAGCCAAAAGGCAGCATATGCTGGGTCACAGCCGTCTTCAGCAGGAACATCAGATTCCATGATAAATTATTTAGACCGTGAAGCTTGGGAGCCACTGCTGCTTTAACAGAGCATGGCCTTACGGATAGTTTGTGGCAAACTCTTTAATGGCAGAATTCTACTGGTTTTTCTTTGATCCCTGGGGGTGGGGAGCCTCTGGCTCCCGGCCCTTTTCCAATTCCTGGATCTGGCCCATGGCCTGTCCATATTCTCAAGCATCAAAAGAGTCGGTTCAGGGGAAGGGAGCAGAGATGAGGGCATGCATTCAAAATTAGGGGTTTGGGATGCATCCGTAGCATAGAACCACCATGATCTGGAACCTCCCTTCCTTTCCCCCCTTATGGGCACACCCCTTAAGCACCTCCACCCCCCAAATCCTATCTGGCCTGTGGAACTTGTACTAATTTTCATAGTGGCCCCTGGGAGAGAAAAGGTATCTCATCCATGTCTTAGAAGCACTATCTATATTGCTAGAGTAAGACAGAGAGAATTCTTTTCCTGTGATTTCCCCCCCCCAAGAAAATCTATTTTGTGTCCAGCCTTGGTTAACTTAGAAAGTATCTATTGTGCTTTTTGATCTATTGTTCTTTTTGACTTCTTCAAAGGCATTCCCAGAAGCAGAGGACCTGATAGACCTTTCTGTTATTTTAAATAGCAAAGTCTGATGGACACTATGCTGCCTACGTAACAGGATTATTGTGAATAGCACGTAGGAAGACGACACTCAGATTTACTATTTTTGCCGTCTGCATTTATCTCCTGGCTTGTGTCTGTGGCTCTGTTTCAGGTTACCTTCACATTCAGATGCACCTTGTTAAAGGAGAAGATTTTGCCGTGAAAACCAGCTTCAGCCTTCCTCAGAGACAGTGGTTTCGACTAGATCTCTCTTTTATTGGAGGACAGGTACTTAAGGTGGAACATCCAACTGTAGCTGAATGGGGAGCGGGGTATGATGGGTGGGATAGGGTTAGCGGTTTGCAAAGTGACCTAGCTGCATTTTGATTATCTCAGTGCTACCGTCTTAACCGTTAGTGTTATTCTGAAGAACATCTGTGTGCTCTTTTACTCAGTGGGTGCTTTTAAATGAACGGCACCCATGGCTCCATTCTGCTTCACATCCGGGCAGAGCACCCATGTAAAGGCGGGCTACCAGATGTGCAGGTGAAAAAGAAGCAGAGTAGGCACTGTCTGCTCCACTCCAGACCCACTAGCAGTGCTTCGTAACATCCCAGAGCACTGCCAGCAGAGCAGGCAGCCCAAACAGAGACAGAGCCAGAGACAGAGCTGAGGTCTACTTAGCAGATGGCTACTCTAGCTCTGATCCTGGCCAGGAGGTGCCCTGGGCAATGCCATAGAGCTGCAGGCGGCAGCTTAGAGCGCCACTCTATGGTGTGTGTGGGGGGGTGCCACATGGGTGGACTGTGGACCACAGCAACTGCCAGATCCATATAAACCCAGCACAGACAGAGCTGTACGTGGGGGACACAGGACTGGCCACCCCTAGGTCCATCTAAAGACCCCCCAGTGTTCTGCACTGGGCCTTTATATGGCGGTATAGAACTCTTATCTCAAGAGTGGTGTAAGGCAATGGTGGGAAAATAGGGCAAGAGGAAGAGGGGCTGGTCTAAAAGGTTTGAAAAGCAAAGGGCTAGGTCCAGGTTGAGGGAACTGTGGAAAACCACAGGTGATTCATTCTGAATGGTTCAAAATTTCATGGAACTTGTGTGACGTGGCTGCTAAGTAGTTTGGCTAAAACTGGAACATCTGTGATAAGCATCTTAGAATACATATCAAGGCTTGTCGCAGAGGTGCTTTCCATTTCCACCACATCGTCTTGCATAAAGCAGAGAGAAAAGCATTGCATCTTCCATACAATTTCCCCCAGTAGTGGGGAATCCCTGGCCTGTGGGCCAAAGTCAGCTCATGGCTGTTTTTCGTCCCCTTTTCAGTTCTTCGATCTGGCCTGTGGATATTATAGTCCCTACCCTCAAGCACTCAAAAAGTGAGCTCAGGGGCAGGGAATAGAGATGAGGGTGTGCACTTAAGAGTAGAGAATGGATTGATGGCATGAAACTATGATCTGGACCCTCGTTCTCTTTCTTCTCTGATCCTGAGCACCCTCCTTAAGCAACCCCCTCTGGCTCTTATTTGGCCCATGAAGACTGTACTAATTTTCAAAGTAGCCTGAGGGAGGGGGAAGGTCCCCATATGCCCCTAGTTTAAAGCACTAACACTAATATTTTTTGTTCTTTTTTTTCCAGATTGAAATAACTATTATCGGAAAGAATTTGCTACGACATCATCACCAGTATTTTAAGTAAGAACAACTTTTCCCCATTGCAAAATAATATGAGTTTCCAAATTTTCCATGGTCTCTTTCCATCCTTTCTCCCTGACACTGCTCTCTGCAATTCCCCTCCTCCCCCCCCAGCCGCCTTGAGCCTTTTAAAGAGAAAGGCAGGATAGAAATCAAAATAAATAGGTTATCTTTTTAGTTAACCTTTCCTCCTGCTACATGGGTACATATTGCACACGGGTACTGGAATTGTAAACAATAGGATAGCTGGAGTAGCAAGGTATTGTTAGGAATGAGTAAAGGGTAGTCTTTAATCTTAGAAGTTTAAAGTTTAGTCTTCAGGGCCTGATCCAAAGCTGGTTGTAGTAAATGGAAGCCTGTTATAGGCCTGTGGGTTTCAGTAGGGCTACTCTGGATTACGGTGGTCACTGACACATCCCCAGAACACAGGACATAGGTGGAGAGAAAACAGGACATTTAATTTTATTTATTTATTTATTTATCAATTTATATCCCGCTCCATCATGCTCAGAGCAGCTCGGAGCAGCTGACAACTATATAATTAAAACATATAAAATACAAACATTTACCAACACAAAACCTCTGGTTTAAGAGAACAGTTAAGGCTCACACAAATTTCCAAACCCCCAAACCCACCATTACAACATATCCTCCTGTCCAAAACCACCTCCTAATCCAAACACAGGGGGTAAACATCTGTTTCCAAACCAAAAAACCTCCAGCAAAACATAAAAGAACAATTGTACCAAAACCCCAAAAGCATGGAAATGGGAGATTAAGGTTCACCACACAACTAGTACACCATGACAACCACTGTGAGCTGGAAACACAACAGACAGCACGAACGCCAAACAAACAGTCACACGTGAACCCATTCAATACTCGCTTTAACTAGTGCTCCTTATATGCTGTGTTGTCATTGTGTTCTTTCCATGTTACTGTGAACCCCAAATAATGCATTTACTGAACAGCACATTTAGGGCTTGGTGTTGGTTTGTGAATCATGTTATTATGTGGTGAGTGCCAATTGTTATGTTGTTTTAATGAGGTAGAAAAAAATTGATTTTGTTTTTTCCCCACCCCCTTTACAAACTGGCTTTACATGATAAAGGGATGGGAGTTAGACCTATTGTCCAAAGTTATTGTTAGGGTGTCTCCTAATCTTCTTTTCTTTTGCTGTATGTCAGGGGAGAATATTGATGCACTTAATAGTGCCTAGATCAGAATGTGTTTTGTCCGGGAGCACTAGTTAAGGCGAGTCTTGAATGGGTTCATGTGCAATTGTTTGTTCGGCGTTCGTGCTGTCTGTTGTATTTCCAGCTCACAGTGGTTGTCATGGTGTACTAGTTGTGTGGTGAGCCTTAGTCTCCCATTTCCATGTTTTTTCAGTTTTGGTACAATTGTTCTTTTATGTTTTGCTGGAGGTTTTTTGGTTTGGAAATGGATGTTTATTCCCTGTGTTTGCATTGGGAGGTGGCTTTGGATGAGAGTATGCATTATAATGGTGTTTTGGCGGGGGGGGTGTTGGAAATTTGTGCAAGTCTTAACTGTTCACTTAAACCGGAGGTTTTGTTGTGGTAAATTTCCTTTGTTTTTTGCTCGTGCAACAAATTTGATTTCTGTTTTTACTGGTATTGTGGTGCTCTTCAGAAAATGCAGTCTTCTGGGGTTTTTTCTCTGCTGCCACATTGTAATGTTGAGCAGTGTAACCCTTTTTGTCAAGTTGAACATAAGG
Organism: Sphenodon punctatus; assembly: GCA_003113815.1. Classification (NCBI taxonomy): domain Eukaryota; kingdom Metazoa; phylum Chordata; class Lepidosauria; order Sphenodontia; family Sphenodontidae; genus Sphenodon; species Sphenodon punctatus. The sequence continues at coordinate 4,941,216 of QEPC01009702.1, forward strand.
CAATGATTCAAATTTCATCTGAAGAGAGTATGTGTCCACAGCTGTGCAAGAAATTATTATTGGATGATTTAGTATATCATTGTGTAGGTATACTAGCACTGCTAGAAGTATACTAGCATTGCTAGTATCTATACTGGTAGATTAAGTATACTAGCAGTGGTAGTATAGAGCACCCCTCCTCATGTTCTCCTCCCCCCCTCAGCCCAGCCTGCTTGCAAGTACCCAACTCTGCAACCGTGCTAAGTCTTCCTGTACTAAGGATTTCCGGAATGAATAGCAAGTCTCCTCTATACAGCTCACCCAGGCTGTAATAGGTGAGAGGTGAGCTCCTTAAGCAGCTGCATTAGATCCGTGGTGCCAGAACTTAGAGATCACTTCGGGGGCTACATGTCCTCCTCCCTCCCACGGCCTGACGGCCCCCCATCAGGCTTTTAATCCTTTTGAAGTGCTTTCTCCCTTCAAGCTTTGCAGCTGAACCAGGGAGCCGGTGCAGGGAAAGAGCATGGGGCTTTTTATGCATGCCAGCAACCCCAGTAAGCTGTCCCTGCTTTCCCCTGCTATCCACCTGAGTGTAACACAATCTCTGGGGTTTCCAAGACAATGCAATAATATTTAGCAACGTCCAGCGGCTGTAAGAGTCTCAGAGGAACTGGGGAGCCCAACTCAACCCCCTCCCACTACCCATCTCCCCCACCAAAAGCCTGGGCAAAACAGCTAGGTCTTACATTTTGTTCGAAACAAGGGGAAGCCCAAGGCCAAAATGGACTGCTACTGGAAGGGAGTTCCACAGCCTTGGAACGGCCACTGAGAATGCCCTCCCCATGATTGCCATCCAAGAAACTCCGGGAACCTCGAGGAAGTCGCCCCCAGCTGACCGTAGGGGTCGATCTAGAATCTGGGGTGAGGCAATCCCGCAGGTAGGCAGGGGGAGGAAGAGTGCATCTGGCTCAGGGCTCCTTCTCCCCAGCCAGGGCTAAGCAACAAGTGTTGCTGGGTGAGGGGGTGGGGAAGGGAATGTAACAGTACCTACAAAATCCCAGCCATGGGTGCATAGTTTAAAAACCCACCTGAATGGAGGTTGCATGGATCAAAAATATGGTTATGTTCTGGAAAACCCAGACCCTGTGATAACCCTAGCATTCCCCCACCCACCCCCGCCACTCCCCACAGTGCTGGGACTACCAGCTCACCTCCAAGACCACATACTGCCTTAGCTAAGTCCACATGTCGCTTGTCCCCTAGCTGAGGGGTTAAAAGCGGCAGCATGTGGAAAACACAGGACGAAATGCGTAAATAAAGGACAATGGGCAAACCCTTCAAAACAACAGGACTGTCCTGTATAAAACAGGACTAATGACCGCCCTACTCTGGTGTAAGTGGCTTGTGGACTGCAGCCATAATTTGGACCTGGCTTTTCGGATCCAGATCAGTGGTTGAATTCTGAACCCAGTGAAATCTATGGCAAAACTTGCACTGGCGTTAACTGGTGAGGGTTGCACCCAATATCTGCTGAAGTCAGTGGCAAAACCTCTGTCAAGTTGAAGAATCAAGCCTCTTATGTTCGTTCGTTCATACATATTACTCCATTGATTTCATGCTCTTTCTATGTTCCTTGATCCAAGGAACTGAGTAATTGCCTCTCCTAAAAATCTCATCCTAAATTCTTCCTTTTCACTCTAGCTCACCACTGACCTGGATTGTACAAAGGGTTTTGGAAGGAGAATTTTAAATTTCAGTGTTCCTTTTGCCCCCTCCTATTCCTATCCCAGTTATAAAGTTAACCTGTAGAAAGCGAGTCCACCATGATATCCACCAAGTCAAAGTCAAACAACCTGTTATTTCACTCCTACATTACAGCCAAGGAGCTGTATTCACTGTGTTTAAATGCAGTGAACATGTGTCCCCGATGACAGCTGGTACATTGTAAACATGTGGGGGAAGAGAACCTAATAATTTTGCTCTGGGATTCACTGATGGATACTAAGAAGTATATCTCAAATATGTAAACCTTTTCAGCCGGAAAAATATCAGTGTTCTTCAGATGTATGTGTGTAGTGTTTTATTAAGCTATGAGTTAGCATTAGGAAACCAAATTTAAAAGTAAAAGGAAGCATAAGAAGTGGAGTAGATGCTTAGCCCATGGTTCTGGGTTACAGGCTTCTTGTATGCTTTACAATGCTTTTCTATGAGAGAGCCAATGTAGAGTGGTGGATAAGCTGTTGGATTTGGTTGTGGGAGACCAGGGTTCAAATTCTTAGCCATGAGCTCACAGAAGTGAGCATTGGGCAAGTCTTGCCTCAGTTCCCTATCTGTAAAATGGGAATAACCATGACTTACCTCACAGTATTGCTGTGAGGGGAGCTAGATAAGGATTGTAAAGCACTTCAGACACTGAAAGTGATACATAAATGATAATACTCAAAGACTTGTCTGTCTTGTTTTCTAGCTTTTGGGAAGACTTCTGTTATGATGATACTTCAGGATACTTTGTCCTTGGAGGTGGTGCATATTCCTCTGGTGTGGAGGGGTTCTTTGGACCTGTCAAATACTATCGCCTTAATGCTCTGGAGACAGAAAAGGTAAATGTATAGAAAGGGATGAAGAGTGTTAAGAAAAGAGATGTTAGCCCACACCAGGTGGGTGTCCACTGCCCATTTATTAGGTGTTCGTTCCTACCGACCACATGACCCCCACCCACCAAACATGCAGCCCCCACTGGTGGCGGGGTCTTGGAGAACGAGGAGCTGGCGAATATGAGCTAATATGCACCAACATGTCTGTGTCCTGTCAATTAGGTTGCATGTGACGTCTCAGCGCATACAGGTCTGCCAGCACCAGAGAGTCACGGGTGAAAATCCTAGAGCATCCGACGAGTGACTGCTTCCTGCCTCTCTCTCCAGTCTCGCTCTCACTGACACCACAATTGGGGGGCCGCCTGAAAGCGCATGAAATGCTTGCAGGGGGCTGCCCATTTATTAGGCTGGACACGCTAAACATGGATGGGGGCTGCACGAACTAAACCCGGACTGTCGTGGGCTATTGTCTTGTTTGTAAACACCTGAAATATTGATTGGGGTGTGTCTAATTCTCAGGTCCTGCTCCTGCCAGCATTTCATGTGCAAAAACTGCTGAGAGTCCCGAGGCTTCTTTGTGCAGATGGATGATGAGATCTGGTCCTTTATGCTTCTTAAAGCTACATGCAATAATAATTTTGACATCAAACAGAATTGCTTTTGAGTTTCATCCATGCGCGAATCTCATCCATATTCTTCTTGTATTATTTAGTTATTTTAACTTCCTCTAAAACTTAGCTAATAGCTAAGGCTGAGATTTATTTTTAAATGGATTTAAATTCCCCCCTCCGCCCCCCCCAAAAAACCCCTGCCCTGTTAAATCTAGGTACCTGCATATACTTATTTCTGAAAGTGCTGAATTCTCAGAAGTCATAGCTGACACAATGCTCAACACAACTTGTCTTAGGGTAATTTCAGACGTGATGGGCCCTTCAGCCCGCCACGCTGAACCACAGTCCGGGATCCATTTCGGATCCCGGACAGGAATTACCCGGCCATCCTTTAGATGTGCCGGCAGATTCCTACAGGGGATCGGGGAGGCGGCGGGCGGCATGGCGCAACGTGCGTCCGCACAGCCCCGCCCCCCATACTCCCCTGCCCTCCCTCCCTCCGGGAGATGGCGCCTGATCCCGCATCGTGGTCTGGGCCATGATCCGGAATCAGCCAAAGTAACAAACGTTTCTTTTGGCCGATTCCGTATCGTGGTCCAACTAACCACGATTCTGGACCTCCGGGCGGCCGGAGGTCCAGAATCGTGGTCAAAATGATTCCCATCGGAGGCTCACTGTGGTGAACATCTGGCGGAAATCATTTACACGTTACGGGACTTTTGGTTACCACAGGGATTTCACTGTGGTTGACCATGGTCTCGTAATGTCTGAAATTACCCTTGGTCTGCATTGACTATTAACAGCATAATCCTGCAGCTGTTTAGCGTTCATGCCTGTACCATTTGGAATCTCATTCACTTCAATGGGACTCATGTTGGTACTCACTGCTAGAGCTGGCACTTAATAGCTGATGAATCATGCCCCTAAGTCTTGGTCAAGTTTGTACCATCTAATTCATTCATCCACACTGGTGTTTGTATGCGATATAGTTTTTTTGCAGTTCATCTTTTCCATTGTGTTTGTAAAAATCTCCTTTTGAGTAAGTGCACAGAGCTATCATTTGTTATCAGCATTACCATTCAGTGGCCATTTGCTTTTCTTTAGATATCTAACCCTTTCTACCAGCATGAAATCATGGAACAAATTGAACTGTACTACGAGAGATGTGCAGACATCCAGCAGATAGCATCTGGGTACGGACACTTTCTAACCCAACACCGGCAGGCAGTGCAAAAGGACTGTGAGTACTGAACGAAAGGATCTGCATGTTCCAGGGCAGGGGTGGGCAAACTGTAGCTTGGGAGCCACATAGAGCTCGTGGGCAGTCCAGGTATGGCTCTCAGCCAGGGCTGGTCCTGGGCCGCACGCTGCCTTAAATGTCCTGTCGTACTTCATTGCACCCACGTCTCAGTAGTGAATTTCAGCTGCTCCGCAGAATCTCAGCAGCCAGCGCCGCAGAGTACCAGCTCCACCAGCCAATCACCAAGTAGGAAAGTTTGCACGTGTGGGCGAGTTTCTTGCGGCTCTTGGCCATATGAAGACTTTGGTACGCAGCTCTTGGAGTTGGGAACGTAGCCCACGCCAGGTCTGGAGTTCTCTGATTTGCTTTTGTCAGAGCTACCACACCTTGGCTAGTCTTCCCCTATTCTAGACAGCTGTACCACATAATGCTCTGTGCCCGCCAGATGTTTTCCCCACCCCAGAGTGGGGGGGGAACAGTTGGCTGCTATGCAATGCATCCTGTGAAAAATTCCGAGGACGCATCACCGAGCAGCCTTACCCCAACCAGGGTAAGGCTGGCCAAGGCAGGGCTACTCATGCGGAGAGGCTGCAGTTGCCCTGCCATATGGCCTTGAGTGGCAGGCATTGTTGTCCATTGCGCATGGCCACGTCATGCCCAGGGGCGGGATCTCAGTCAGGCCAGAGGAGGGAGGCGTGGCAGGGCTGGTCACCTGCTCGTGTGGCCAGTATTGCGGCCTGCCCCAGCCATGGCGGCACCTCCAAAGGGGCTGGCCCACCCAGCTTCCCTGTGACCATCTGCCTGACTCCCTACACTGCCCCTGCATTGTGGTGGTGGTGATTGCCTGCCACAAGGCCATGTGGGGATTGGGCCACTGCATTTCATGTGGCCTCACCCAACGATTTCTTTCCTTCTGAAGAAGTTAATTATGAATCAGTTGCGCCATCATCCAGGCAATTAAGACAGCAAAATAACCTCCTCTGTACTTAACAAAAGCAAATTTGCCAATACATATTGGACAAGAACAAAGACAATTAGCAAAAACGTATCAGAATATTCCCGTAACCATTAACTTCTTTGGAATAGGTCCAATTATAATAAAGATTTTACAAAGAGTATCAGAATTAATAAAGGTATTTTAAATCTCTGTTTACTGCCTAAATGCATAACGCAGTTATATTATTATATAACATACTACACCAGGGAAAAAATACTTGTGGGTTAATTTTCCATGATTACATTAAATCCATATTAAAATAGTTTATAGGGAAGAATGCCAGTATCAAATTTAAACCGCTATAACTAGAGGTTTTGGAGCACTAACAGTAAGAAATATAAGCTAAATACAATACAGCAAATAAAAAACCTGTACTCTTCCTGTTCCAGCAGTATTTAATCTTTAGAGTGCAATAAATGGTGTTTGGCAGCAAAAACAAATGTATTACAAATTTCTTCAGCTTGCAAGGCAAATAAAGCAAAACAAGTAGAAAAAAAGCCCCCTCCGTCTGTTGAAAAATCCAAATTACTTTTTCACGCTTGGAAAATGCATTCATTTTTAATGGTAAGGGTAATAAGAGATCTAATCTAATTCCATAAAACAATGGGTGTTCTAAAATATAATGGATAGTGTCCTCGATTCTGTCCTGACACTTTGGGCAGAATCTTACATTTCTAGGGATATTGAGCCAGCGGCCTTCTATTACCGCTGAAGGCATCTGTTCATAGCGAAGCCTGGTTAAAGCCAGACGCATTTTCAATTTTAAATTAATTTTAAGATATCCTTCCAGTCCCCAAGTATGTTTAATTATAATATAAACCCAACAATTTCTTCAGAATTACGTATTAGAGTCATCGAGTCACAAGGCTGGAAGGGACATCAAGGGTCATCTAGTCCAGCCCCCAGCACCACTGCAGGACCTGCCACACCCCTACCATTAGCTAGAGACTGGCTAGAGACATTACAAGTAGAGACTGGGACCAACCAGAGCGCACCGATGCCTGAAATAACAGAAAAACATTTTAGAAAAAGAGGATCCAGATGTCCCAGACAGGCGAGCCACACCCATGCTACAGGGGAAGGCGAAGAACCCTCAGAGTCAACTGCCAATCTGCCCAGAGGGAAAATTCCTTCCCGACCCCAAATATGGCGATCAGTTAGATCCCATCCTGAGCATGCACGCAGGCCCCACCAACAAGGCACCCGATATACAGTATCGTACTCAGGCTTTAGAATGCACCAACAGTCCCACCTCCAGCTGTAGACTACTTTGATGCTACAGGAAGAAGGGAGGGAAGGGGGGGAACCAACATCTATTGCTGGGGGGAAGAAAACCAACCTACCTACCCCCACCCACCCCAAAAACCCCATACTATTTCAGCCTGAGTTCAGACAGTATGGTAATAAATTTGGCTTCTGTGGTATTGCAGCTTTGTTAAAGCTTTGTTTTTTTCATTCTGAGGCAAGCTTCCATGCCAAGAAATGCCATCTTAAAAATAGAACATGTGTATTTATTTTTCTCGCCTAAATCAAGAAGAAGTGTAGAATCATCAAATGAATCCAAGATAGTACAGATATGTTAGACCAGTTAAATTCCTTACGTCTCTCCCTTACACAGAATTGTCCTTTTCTAGCCTTAAAACAATCTATGAAGCTATGCAAGTTCCACAAGGCTTAGATTTACAAACATATGCTTCTACAAACAACTGTTTCACGGGATAACAATTTGAAGAACCACAGCTGCGTAAACATTTTTAAACTTCCCAACAATTGTAATTATTAGAATGGACGGGGATATCTTACAGTTGGAATAAAGCTGTTGAAAAGGAAGACGTCTTGCAAAAACACTTTTTGTTTCTGAACAGAGGACTGGAAACACACTTTAAACAACTGATTGTCAGACAGAGGGCTCAAACCCATGTACTGTGCAACCAGTAAGTGCAGTATTGTTATCACTTAGAACAAGAATTTATGCTGCACTGATATTCTCAACTTTCTACATACACTCTTTTTCTCTGTTATCATCCTTCAAAATTTGATCTGCAGTTTCTGGATTTTGCTGCCTCATCTCTGGTCTAAGCCAATATATCTGGGGCAGAACAAAGAGGCCCCCTCTCCTCTTTCGGATGTGGCCCAGTGGAGCACCATGAAATTATTGGACTCCAAAAGGGGAGTGGCCACATCAGAAAAGGGCAGGAGTGTCCCTTTGCCCCGCCGCTTTTTGGCATGCCCATGTGCCTTTCTGGGTCAACGCATCTGGAAAGGAGGTAAGCCTACGTTCACCTCCTGTCATGTAGTCAATATCTCATCCAGGAGATGAGACAAAATAGTTAAGGTGATACCTTTTATTGGACCATTTTTTGTTGTTAAGTGGGTCCAGGGTTTCCAATTTCACAGTAATACTTGCCTGAAAAACTTACCACTCACCCACAGAAGTTGGACCAGTAGAAGGTATTACCTTAATTACTTTGGCCAGGATCCATAAACCACTTACTCCAGATGGAGTAGCCCCATTGAAGACTGCAGGACTTCCTTGAGGCTGTTGATTGGGTTGTGCATCACTGTCCTCATCTCTTCTCTCTCTCATTTTGCGACCAATCCAGCAACCATGTTCTAAACCACTTTAGAAGCTTCCTCCAAGATCCTGCTAAGATGCATCGCTTCTTGACTTTTTCACTTTGTTCAGGTCATCATGAAAACGATTATTTGGAGCTGAAGAACAGATATGGAGAGAAGTCCAAGTGTGATGCTTTCATCTATGGGAAAGAGCTAAGGGAGAAATATCCCAGCTTATTCAAACTGCTGCACAAGATGGACTTCAGTTTGCCAGGTAGTAATGGTGTCATTTTCTCTCTACGATTTCCATACAGTATCCATTAGAGGTAGCCACGCTGCAACATTAACCAAGGTTGTCAAGGATTTTTTAAATCACCAAATGTAAGGAAGGAGTGTTGTCCTTAACTTGTAATTATTTGTGCCACTCTTCAAAGGAGTTGGAAGGGCAACAGCTCTTATCCGATATAGCATTAATATTTGCTTCTCCATCTTTTTGCCCGCAACATTCCATTTTGAGACAAAGTTTTGTGACCCAAAAACCCCATATGTAAACAATATGCATTTTTGACCCCATATGCAAAGAATCCCAAATATTAGTTATGATCATGACCCTATTTTTAAATGGAATGCCCCAGTTTGGGAGCCTTCGCATTAATATGTAGAGCTACAGTTGACCTTTGTCGACATGGAAGAAATTGTTTATTTATTTTCTCCATTATGTAATGGAAGAAGTTTAAAAAATGAAAGCTACTGAAGGTAGATGACATTCCTTATTGAAGTAGATCAAAACAGCCACTGTCTCTGAAATGCTGTGAAGAATAACGTTTGCACTTTTTTGTAAAGTAACTAACTCTCTTTATCCTTACTTAACCCCCTGCTCAAGGGAACACAGTGGGGGCTAAAGGGGAGGGTATTTACCTTTCTAAAGAAGTGGCGAGGGAGACTCCTACTCCAGTGGGCTTTGCTCATCTGTATTGGAGGAGTTATACCTCCCCTCACTCTTTATAGTCCTCTGCTGTCCCAGAAACCATCAGTACTTCATCCTTTTATATTTCCTTTGCAATGTCTCTGTCTCGCTGACTGCTTGTTGTTTCAGCACCCCCTTTTGGCAGTTCCATGCAAGCTCTCAAGCAGGGAGATCAGGAGAAGAGGAGGAGCTAGTTAACCCCTGGCTCCGCCTGCTCATAGGAACAGAAGCAGAGGGAGTGAATTATTCCAGAGTTACTCCGCCCTTGCTTCTGAGAATGAGCATTTATTAGTATACCAAAATCTTAGTAAGAATAGATGAGTTGCAAGCAGATACAGCTGGAGTCATGAGGTAAATTGTTTTCACAACACAATTAATTGTGCTTCTCCTATTATAGTTAAACTTTTAGTGTCTGAAGACCAGAACAATGTTGTGTTGGAAATTGGGCACAGGATATTCGAGAAAGTTGCAAAAAGTCTATCCAGTGCAGATGGTCTTCGTTATATGAATTCCTCTCTCCCTTTGCTGATGGATTCCAGCTGTTGTGGATACCAGAGAGCTTCCTACTTCCTTGCCGTCATTTTTGAAACGGGTCTGGGTGTCCCTATAGACCCTGTGCAGGTAATGGTTTATATATCCCAAGGGTAAAATCCTGCCCTTTTAGTGCAAAAAAATAAAATAAACATGCAAGGCCAATTTTGACAGCTTTCCCCATCTCAGCTCTGGTCTCCATGCTAAGGTGTGGCCACCAGTATAGGCCAGTCTGTCTTGTCCCTTTAGCAGGTATTTCTGGCTTTATACAAATAAAACAGTGGGATTTGGCACAGGAATTTCTGCTTCAGAACAAAAGAATGAACTGATCAGTCATCCCTAAAAGAGGAAGACAAAGGATAAAATTCCCCCTGACTTTAACGAGAGGAGAGTTGGGCCAATACCAACTAGCTTTAGTATCTCATTTTGCCAGCTATGTTTGTCCAAGGAGTAGCCTTAGACCTAGATAGCAAGGCAAACAGGCTGCATTCCCTCAAGGGAGTGTTTAGAGTCAGGTCAGAGTAATATAGTTTCCTTTACCTGTAAAGAAATTTTAATCTCGTTGTAGCAATATATTTTGCTTTTCAATGGTTTCAGTCCAAAATACTGAAGCTCAAACAAATGGGACTTGCAAATCCAATTTGAGAATTTGCTTCCTTCAACAAGTTCTCAGATCTGGATTCATAGCCTCGGAAATCTTTGACTTTGGTTTGAGTTCAACTTTGCCTAATTCGGTTTTCCTTCCATTCCTTCAGTTTTGGTTTAGAGCCAATACATCACCACTTAGGTAGCATGAAATGCTAAATGACCAATGCCTCAGTTAGCAGATGCATGTGAATATTGCATGCAAACTTTGCAAATCCACCCAGAAATTTGAACTGAACTTTGAATCTGCAAACTTCTTCCAATTCTGAAGTTCCACAATATCTCTGGTATATCAGCAAGCAGTGGAGCTGCACTTTGCCCCTTTGCCAGCTGTGTGAGCACCACCACCAAAGTGCTTAGCAGTCTGCAAGCATGTTAGGCTACCTTTGATTAACTCACTCGTGCTTCTAATTGTTGGTTTCCCCAGGGGCTGCTTTACAGTTTGATTGGTGCACAAGACAGCGAGAGGCTGGCTCTGATGAATCTTGGATATAAACATTACCAAGGTGTTAATGGTTATCCAGTAGACTTGGAGCTGTCCTATGCTTATTACAACAGCATAGCACTAAAGACCTCTCTTGATCAACATGTTACAAAAGGAGATCAGGTAAAAAAAGTTGTACGCGTATTTGAGTTTATTTTCCATTAGAGCACTTTCAACATATTCATAATGTTTCTGACTTTATATGGAGTTTTTTTAATCTTAAAGTCATTTTCAAACATTAACCACTACCCTGTGAGGTATGTGTTTATTACCACATTTTACCACTTGGGAAACTGCGGGTGAAAAGAGATGTGACATTAGCCTGTATAGCCCACCTTCGCCCAGGACTCACCTGCACATCTGGTCTGTTGCTGCCAGATGTTCAACTACTACTGCCCCAGGGCGGGCTGCCAACCAGTATGGGATGCATTAGGCTGCAGCAGACGAAGACACAGCCTAGACTAAGGCCTGGCCTGAACCTGGCTAACGGTCTCCCTCCTGTCTGTTAGGGACCCAACCAACCGCTCCCCGAGGTGAGGCTGGAGGATCGGGCCCAGAAGAGCAAACTCAACCCAGCCTTGTCGAACAGCTGATCAGGGGGCCTGGAGGAGCGTATGAACCCCAACCCCCGCTGAACAGTTGATTGGGTGGCCTAGAGGAGTGAGCCGCTAACGGAAAGGTGACGCATGCACACCCCACCGCTGCTGAACAGCTGATTTGGGTGACCTGGAAGTGCTCATGCCTCCAGGCTCCCTGATCAGCTGTTCAGCAGGGCCAGGGTGCGCATGCTTCTCCAGGCCCACCGATCAGCTGATGGGGCGGGGGTGGGGGCAGACATGCCAGACCCCAGCCCGAGTGCGTACACCAAACAGATGAAGGAGAACTCCCATCAGCTGTTTGGCATGCACCCTCTGGCCGGATGAGGGTGCGCCTCTAGGCCCTCCCCCCCATCAGCTGTTTGACAGCATTTCTTTCTGAGGGCACAATCCTGCTGGGCAGCAGGGGTCTGGGAGTCCTTCCCTGTGCGGGCAGCTCCTCAGGACGACCCTGGGCATGGAGGGACCTGTGACGGAAGCCCCCATGCCCGGATTACGGGGGGGCAGGCTGCTCGTGTGAACAGCCCTCCCCGCCAGCCCGAGAAGTGGCAGCTGCAGTGGTTCAGCCTGCAGAGGCACCTCACCACCATCACGTCCGTTTTCACCCCGTGTCACAGAGCGTCAAAGTGCCTTGGCCAAGGCCAAAATGAGCCAGTGCCATCTCCAAAAACAGAGCTCTAGTGCTCCAGACTGTTAGTCTCAGCCAACCAGAGTAGACCATGCCTCTCTGGATTAATATCTATTTCTCAATACCTAGATAGAACTAAAAGGGCACTTGGACTTTCCATACCCATATCTTCCTTAGAATAATCATTTATGTTCAATATTTATGTTAGAAAATGAAGTTAATACAAAAATAAGGACTTAGAAGGTATTTTGAAGATGATTGAGAGATGTTAATTAACTAAGACAGAAAAAATAGAAAGAACAATTTCTAATTTTTTAATGTATTGTTGTTATTTTTTACCATGTAGATCAGGGATGCGGAGCCTCTGACCCTCACAACTTTTTTTTTTTTTTTTTTAATTGTCCCTTTTCCAGTTCCAGGATCTGGCTTGTAGATCCAGTCCCTACCCTCAGGGACTCCAAGTCAGTTCAAGGGAAGGGAGCGTAGATGAGAGAAGGCACCCAAGGATTGGGGAGGGATCTAGTAGGACATAGATCTAATGATCTCTGGACCCTCCCCTTCCTTCCCCCATACCGAGCACACCCTGTCCCCAGCTCCTATCTGCCCAAAGAGCTTGTGCGGATTTTAAAAGTGGCCCACAGGGGAGAAAAGATTTCCCAGCAGGGCCAATATAAAAGTATCATGGTCAGATAATAAAACCCCCTTTGTATTTACTTATGGCAGATTGCAAGTCCTTCTGAGGGGTCAGTGGAGGGAACTGCCCTGCTCAGCCCCACCATTCTACCCCCACCCTCGGCTCCCATCTGTGCTTCACCAAACCTTTCTCGGGGCTGGATTAAGTTTGATGGGAGCTGGAGGGGAGGCTGGTTCTGCTGCCAAAGAACTCCCGCTGCTGAGCAGGTGATGACTGGCAGTACCCTTCTGCCGCTCCCACCTGGCATCAGGAGAGAGACTGGCATGAGGGCTGGGATGGGCACGATTGCAACCAGGCAGGGAAGCTGCTGCTGCCACCCATCAGTGGTTTGTCGGCAAACCGCTGATGGGCAGCAGCAACCGCTCTGCTCCGAGCCCCCATCACCTTTTACCCAGTTGTGGGCAGGAGTTGGCAGGGTGGCAGGGGATAGAATCAAGGACGGGGATGGCACCGATTAGGTTCTGCCTCAGCCAACCCTCAGCAAAACCCTTTCTTCTAGGTTATTTTTTTCTGGGTTTAATCAGTGTAGCAAGTTAATATCTTGTTTCTTGACAATCTAGTTCTAAAGCATTTCAGGACATAATGAGCACATCAGCATGCAAGTTGTACACATTTATGGAAGTCAGTACAAAAGTACACTTACACCTTGAACTCCTGAGCATATACACTCTGCTCCCTTTCTCCCAGCCTTCAAATCCCTCCTAGAACGTGATCTCTTCTGTCAGGCTTCCCTTGCTCCTCAGCCCCATAGAATGCTGGTTTCTGCTTCTCCGTATACATTCCTCTCCTCCTCTAGTACCTCCCTTTGTAACTAAGTTAAGCAAACCCCTATAAGGGAATTGCCCCACACCTGGTGTGAATTGCTGCAGGATCTGCTCCCAAACCAGTTCAAACGGTGCTTTCCTAACCAATGTGCCTTTTATTTATACAGTGCAAAACTTTTATCCGTATTCATATCTATAAGATCAATCATTTCATGCTTCATCTTTTCTCCTAAGGGTTTTCTGGACACCTGTTAAAGCTGGCCCCTGGCCGGGCACATTCCCTGCCAGTCAGTTCCCCTTCTTGCCGAGACCACTGGCCTGGTCCCTTGCCAGTCAGTTCCCAGGTAACCCTATGGGTTTGCAGGGCCAGGGCCTGAGGGCAGACTCCCTGATCCCATTTTACTGGGCCTTCAAGGCAGTCTGTCTGAGGCAAAGCCTTCTGGTTTCTTCCTGTCTCTCTGAGGCCTTCCCAGTTCTAGCTTTTACAACTAGGGCTCAGCTGGCTTGCAGAGCCATGCCCAGCTGGAGCCACTCAACTGCCTGTAATTGGCTAACTCGCCTCTTGGCCAGTTAAAGGTCCAGATGCTTTTTGGAGCTCAGCTAGTTCCCTTATGGCTGCACTCCTGCAGGAACTTACCCCAGCCCCATGGTCTTGGTCCTGCAAGGACTTAGTGACTCTGTCACAATGCCTCTGCAACTTCACGAATGTGACTCTGGGTGCAGTCATATGCGCTGCACAGGGCCTGATCCCTGCACGGTCTCGTGGCGGGCAAACACACCTGCCACACTACGGGGCCAGTGCGGGGATCAGGAAAGACAGTCAGACTTCCCGGCCCCTGTGGGGAACTTGGGTGGCCAGGCCTCTGCTGGACCTCCCAACAGTGTGTGGTGGGCCAAGGCACTAGCCACATGAGTGGCCACCCAGGCCTGACCCGCTTCCCTTCCCTGGTCCGACCACTATCCCGCCCCCCGCTGTGACATGACCATGTAGGACTGGAGCGAGCAGTCACCACTCCAAGCTTTGCGTCGGACATCTCTGTGCAGTGGGGCTGTTGCAAACTCATGCACTTTTCAATCAATATAATGCTCAGTGAGACACAGTAACACTTGATTGGCAGCTGAGAGAAGCTAATGCAATAGCAAATTCCCATGAAACCATGCAGAGTTAATTTTTCACCAGCTGGTTGTGGACAGGTAGGGCATAGATGAAGTCTTTGATGGGTGATCAGGCTGTCAGAGCACTCCGCTGGAACAAGATGACAAGATGTGCCCCGAGCCAAACTTTCTTCCCATTGTTTATACCTTTGATGGATGTGCTCTCCACCAAGGCACTTGGCTGGGTTTCCAGCCCAGGTGGTTTTTAACAGATGCTGTTTTTCTGCTTTTTATTATTTACTATAGCTACTTGTTTAGACTTTCACACCTATTCTTATAACACTACTGCCACCATCTAATTAGTTTTAAATGTGACAGTTCTGGTTTCCAAACATGGTAGCCCAGACAAAGTCATGAAACCTTGGGACCCATACAAGGTTATTGCTTCCCAGACAATACTGAGATAGAAGGGGGGGAAACATTCTTAACACTTCCTATGTGCACAAGGGGCACAGTGGAAACATTTTCTCTTTTGTTGCATCCATTGTGAGGGTTTTGCTCCGCTTTGCTGGCTCAGCAAGACTGTGGCTCATAATAAGCTGGCCTAGCTAGAAACCTACCTATAATAAGGCCCAGGCATGGATAATACAACAGGGCAGATGACGACCGGGCAGACGAGCTACCACACCTAGAGCCACATTACCCCATTTTGGGTAAGGCTGCTACACAATGCATCCTCAGCCTTTTTCCGAGGATGCATTGTGTAGCAGCCAGCTGCCTGCCCTGCCATGTGGGGTTGGGGGGGGGGGGGAACGACATCTGGCGGCCACTGGTCACACGATACACTGTAGTGTGTGGTACGGCTGCCCAGAGTGGGGTAAGGCTGCCCAAGGTACAGTAGGCATCGCGTGTGGCTACACCCTCTGTGTCTCCCTCTATGCCCCTCCCCTGTCCATCCTAGATTGTAAGCCCTTGACTGTGCCATGCTGGGCTCATTGCTGACGCTATATAAATAATAATGAAAGTAGCTTTCAGATTTGCAACCATTATAGAGTTATCAACCACCCCCAAATTCAACCACGCCCTTATAACTTCAAGATTCTCCTGTACCAGGAAGCATCCAATGGTTTTATCCATGTGGCCAGGCCTATCAACTTATTGTGTCATGTTTTCTCTCGCCTCCTGTTTTTAGGCATTTGTGGAAACTATAAGGCTAAGGGATCAGGAGTTATTAGAAGCCCAAACCAAAGAAAATGGTGATGTCTTTATGTGGTTAAAACATGAGGCAACAAGAGGAAATGCAGCTGCACAGGTAGAGTGTGTATCAGAAGACACACACACACACACCCCTTTGATTTTACACATGGGGTTAAACTGACTATATTGAGGTCACCTTGTTCCCCCATTTTCTTTTCTAGTCTTTAGATTGTATTGCATGTAGACAACTAAAATAACAGTGTAAGACAGAGGATGTTGTCAGACGTGACGGGGCGGCTTCGCCCCGTCCCGAAAACAACCCAGAGATTCCCCGGTGGGATCACCCAGGCACAGCAAACAGATGTGCCAGGGATCCCGGCGGGGAATCAAGAAGGGGGCAGGGCCACGTGGCACAACGTGCGGCCACACGGCCCCGCCCCCTCCACGCTACCTCGCCGCCCACCCTCTGGGGAGATGGGCGGGTGGCGAGGCCAATGCCGCCGCAGCGTTTGGCCGAGTTCACCACGGCCCGGAATCCTGCCGGGGATTCCGGGCCGTGATAGCCGACCAGACGTTACTTTTTATTGATGCCCACCTGGAATCACTTTCACCACGCTTCTGCGGATTTTCCCGCCGGGAGCCCGGGAAGCGTGGTTGAAATTGACCCCATGTGGGTATTCAGAGTGGCGAACATCTGGCGGCCGCCGAACAGACGTGCAGGGCACAGTGACCACAGGTGGGTATTCACTGTGGTTCGCTGTGATCTCGTCACCTCTGAAAATACCCATCATGAAGCTATTGGGAGGAGGGACTTTATGTTTCACACCCTTATTCGTTGCTTCACTTGCTGTAAATGCCCCTTCCCCCTCTCCCCTGATGAGTGTTTGACACATGTTTTACAGCTGCTGCATACCAACTCCATGCAAGTGACTGGCTGTACTTTGCCAGTTCTACACATTTTCATTGCCCTGCACCACATCACTGAACTTGCCCCAGGGAATTATTGTATGGAAATTGCACCTGCTTCCACCAGGCCAAAGTCTGGCTCAAGTTTTGTTTCCTAAAAGTTCCCACTGAAAATTACATGAGAGCATCTGGCTGTTACTGCAGACCATCTAAAACTCCTAACTGTGCTCTTGCCACCCTAACATCTATGTGAGCTTATTATATTTTATTATTAATTATTATTATTATAATAAACATTTATATAGTGCCGGTCATGTACCTGGCGCTGTACAGAACATAGAAATAGACGCGGTCCCTGCCTGTGGCTTACAATCTAAAAGACAAGGAGGGGGAGACAGGGAGCTTGAGAAATACTTGTTCCTGCATCTGCAAGTATCGTTAAAGTTTTTCTTTTTCTTTTATTCTCCTTTAAAGTGTGTGCACGTGCTTTTTTTCCCTTTTTCTTTTTAGCAACGACTGGGGCAGATGCTTTTCTGGGGCCAACAAGGGGTGGAAAAGAATCCAGAAGCAGCAGTGGAGTGGTATGCCAAGGGGGCCATGGAAATGAAAGATCCAGTATTAATATATGATTATGCCATCGTGTTGTTCAAGGTACGGCATGCTTAAAACATGTAGCTCATTCAGACAGAGCGTGATTTGATTGAGAGAGCTCTGTACGTTTTCTGCAGTGCTACAGTGGTGGGATAGAACAATAACACGCCTTGGTTACAAAGACTTCTTTCACCGTAACACATCACAAAGGCTCGGCTCTCATCCAAGCTAAGGGGTTTTACTAATTGAGCCAACAGATGGGTAAAATTATCTACTGGTGAAACTCTGAAGTCAAAGAATTTATGCCAGACATGTATTACTGCAAGAACACTCCTTCTCCATGTCTCGCATGCTCAGTCGGTCACATTCAAGAACTAGAGAAGTCAGAAGGTTTCTGTTAAGTCTCTAGCACTCCTTTTTGCATGCTTCAGGATTGTCCTATATTCTGATTTAGTACTACTACTAACTATTTATCAGATTTCAGTATTCAGCTCAGGACTTGGACAGTGGTCTGGGGCATTGCTGCTGGTTCCCAGCTGAGGAGTGGAGCACTTCCAGTGCTCCTTTCCTCTTCCTGCAGGGGCAGAATGAGCAACGTCAGACCTGTCCCTAACCTGTTGTGCACTTCCCTGTGTAGGCACAGGCCTTTCCTTTGGTCAAGTCCCCTAGCTTGACCAAGAGCTTTCTGGGATAGAGAGTCTGAGCAAGAGGCCCTGAGGATGAAGTCACCATGGAAACCTGACCAGCTGAGGCTGAACAGTGAAGAGGCCCTTCGTTAACAGCAACCTATCCTTGACTACTTACTCAAAGATAAGACCAGGGAAGCGCAAAGCAGATAGTCTCCTTCCCTACTGGTACTGGAAGGTCACATAATGAGCAGGTTCTGCCCCTGGCCCTAATTAATAATGTTAAGAGCTTGCTTGTTAGGATGGTGATTATCTGTGAGAAACTATGTATCCTCATTATAATTTTGGCTCATGTTTGCCCTATTTCTGTACCCTATATAATGTAAAGGGGGCATACCACCCTTCAGATTCCTTCTTTGTCCTGTAAACTTTTCGGGTCTCCTGTGGCCTGTGTCAGTCTGAGGCTGCTTTTAAACGAGACAAGAAACGCAGCTGATCCTTTGATCAGCCGCGTTTCTTTGCGCTCGTTTAAATTTGAAACGCAGATTTAAGCTGGCTCTTCCCCGCGTCGGACCAGGCAGGAGATCCTGCCCCGTCCAATGCGGATCGCCGCTGTGCCGGCTTCACGGCACACTTTGACAAGTGAGTCTCTACGCCGGGTCTGATGCTCTTCTGAGAGAAAGGCGGGTGCCCGATCCCGCCTCTGAACGATCCTGCTTATTAGCGGGATCGTCTAAAAGCGCCCCTAGGCTGACATCACGCCTCAGACAATAAACTCTTTATGGCCACTACCCTTGTGTTCAGTTCCGTGGTCTCTCCCCTTGGGAGCTAGCTATCGGTTCAGGCCGCTTGGATACCTTTTCCAACACCATGAAGTAACCAAATGTGGCCACTATCAGAGACAGGATGCTGGGTTTATTAAGTATTATTATTATTATAAACATTTGTACAGCACCAGCCGTGTACCTGGTGCTTTACAGAACAAAAATAAAGACGCGGTCCCTGCCTACGGCTTACAATCTAAAAAGACAAGGAGCGGGTGACAAAGAGAGGGGACAAGGGGAAGACAAGGGAGAAGCAAAGGAATATGCAAGCAGCTGCGAAGTCTCAGGTGCACGTGCTTGGCTTGGTTACAGTTAGGCAGGAGTCTGCAAAGGAGGGCAGACAGTAAGTAATTGGGGGGAAGCAACTAGCAGGCATTGGGAAAGGCGGCACGGAAGAAGTGGGTCTTGAGGAGGGATTTGAAGGTGCGGACGGAGGAGGCAAGGCAGATGTGGGTAGGGAGGGAGTTCCAGGCATGGGGGGCAGCGAGGGAGAAGGGACGAAGGCAGTTAGGGGAGCATGGGAGACGAGGGAGAGTGAGGGAGGGGACAGAGGAGGAGCGGAGGGTGCGTGCAGGAGTGCGTAAGGAGATTAGGGCTGAGAGGTAGGGGGGAGCTTGACTGTGAAGTGTTTTATAGCAGAATACCAAGAGTTTAAACCGGATGCGTTCGGGAAGGGGGAGCCAGTGGAGAGAGGAGAGGAGAGGCTGCACGTGGTCAAAGCGACGGGCTGAGTGGATGATCTTGGGAGCAGAGTTTTGGATGGCGATAAAGGGGGACAGGTGAGAGCGAGGGAGGCCAGTGAGGAGAAGGTTGCAGTAGTTGAGGCGAGAAATGACCATGGCGTGAACAAGAGTTTTGGCAGAGGAGTTAGAGAGAAAGGGGCGGATCCGAGCGATGTTATGGAGGGTGAAGCGGCAAGACTTGGCAACAGAGTCAATGTAAGGCTTAAAGGAAAGATAAGTGTCAAAGATGAGTGCCCAAGCTACAGGCTTGGGGAACAGGATGGATGGTGACTCCATCAATGCGAATGGACAGGGAAGAGGAAGAGGAGGGAGGAAGAATAAGGAGTTCAGTCTTGGCCATGTTGAGCCTGAGCTGACGTTGGGACATCCAGGCGGAGATGTCAGCGAGACAGTTGATGAGGCGTGAGTGGACAGAAGGGGTGAGAGAGGGGGTAGCGAGATAGAGCTGAGTGTCGTCAGCGTAGAGATGATAGTGGAAGCCATGGGAGGCAATGAGTTTGCCAAGGGAAAGGGTGTAGATATAGAAGAGGAGAGGGCCAAGGACAGATCCTTGGGGAACCCCAACTGATAGGGGGAGGGAGGAGGAGCTGGAATTGGGAAGAGACACATTAAAGGAGCAGTCAGAGAGGTAGGAGGAGAACCAGTCAAGGACAGAGCCGCTGAAGCCCAAGGAGCAAAGCGAGTCCAGTAGGAGTGAGTGGTCGACAGTGTC
>QEPC01009702.1:4966600-4997026 GCA_003113815.1 Sphenodon punctatus
GCTGGGGTACATCCCAGCGGATCACTGCCAGGAGTCAGAGGGAGAAACAAAAATTGGTCACCTACCTCGGTGAATTTGTTTCTTCTCTGACGAGCTGGCAGTGATCCGGCCCTCCCTGTCAAACAGAGCACGGATATTGGGGGGCCCTCCAGGGGTGTAAGATAAAACAGGTAGTTGGTTATATAAGTTATTAGGAGTTACAGTTATAAAGTTAAAACCATAGATTATAAGAAGAAGCTGATTTCTTGTTCCCTGAACACCTCACTCCCTGTACAGCGGGACATGCGCTTAACTGGAAAAGAACGCTTTAATGTTGTGTTAAGTAATTCCAGAAGTGGACAAGTGCCTCGGCTTGGATACAGACTGACCAAAATGGCGGGCAGCTCCACGCATGCGCAGAAGGTTTCTTCTTTCTTCTGCCTCCTGACGGTCATCCGCAGAGCTACCCAGCGGATCACTGCCAGCTCGTCAGAGAAGAAACAAATTCACCGAGGTAGGTGACCAATTTTTGTTTCACATCTGTTGTCTATTTGTGTAATTTTCAGGGTTAGCTGGCTAGCATTTGCTACCAAGACTAGTGCTGACTACTCTGAGTCCCTTTCAGAAACCCCAACCTGATCTTAGCTTACAGAACATATATGTATATATATAAAATACCATCCTTGTGCATGCAGAAAACTTATATTATATTATTATTAATATATTATTATTATTATTATTACCACCACCACCACCATCATCATTTAGGGCCAAGGTGTGAAAAAGAACACAAGACTTGCTCTAGAGCTGATGAAAAAAGCAGCATCCAAGGTAATGTATGTATCTAATAACAGATGTTGCAGTAATAGTAGTAGTACAGTATGAGACAGAGAAAAGTGGTTACTGCTGCTGCTGTACTTACCTGTAATTCTTATATAGCACTTTACATCATTATAATGATTCAACAATGGGTGAAAACAGACATGACGCTAACCACCCTTTAACCACCCTTGGTGGTTATTTATGCATGTTTCAGGGCTGCATAGGGCACCAATACAGCCCTGCAACATGCATCAATAACCACCAAGGGTGGTTAAAGGGTGGTTAGCATCATGTCTGTTTTCACCCATCATCTCACAACATCTCCATGAGTGAGAAAAACATTATTATCCTTGTTATTAGGGGTGGGAATTTGGACTAAATTCGTAATGGCACAGAATGTGACATTACAGATTAATCTGTACGGAACCAGAACAGCATAACAAGCCTGTTTTGGTCCGGTTATAAAAATAAAAAAATAATAACTGTGCATGCGCAGATTGACCACTGCTCCGTTCTGTGCATGCGCACCCTTTTCTAAAATGGCCACGACAGCATCGCCACTATTTGGGAAAAGGGCAGTCATTCTGCACATGCATGATGGCTATTTTGCACATGTGCAGGGTGCACACATGCAGAATGGTCTGGCAACCATTTGCGCATGTGCAGTCATTTTTTAAAAAAAAAATTTAATTTTTAAATTATGGCCATTCTGTCCATGCATACCCTTTTCCAAAATGGCAGCGAGTCTGCATATGTGCAGTGGGCATTTTGCGCATGCACAGAACAGATGCCCTTTTTCCAAATGGTGACAATGCTGCCACTGCCATTTTGGAAAAGGTTGCACATGTGCAGGACAGTCCAGCGGCCATTTGTGCATGCGCAGTATTTTTTGTATTTTTTTATTGATTTAAATATGGATCCGTAATACAAATCTGCATTTTTAAATCTGTTAACGTTGGGAAATGAAACGAAAATAAAACAAAATGAATTTGCATCCAAAGGACCACCTGTACTTGTTATACACATGGGGAAACTGAGACACACAGGGGAAAACGTAGCCCTGAAATTAGCAAGTGTAACAGCATTTAAGTGAGTGGGATGGTCCTTGCTTCTATACCAGTGTTGAACATGGCTGCAAAAAGTCTTTCCAATGTGTGTTGCCATATTTTTCTCCAATATTGAGCAGATGATATGGCTTGGGCCGCTTTTAGACGAGACAAATTTGCACATGATTGGTGAAAAATGCGTGTGTTTTAATACTCGTTTAAACACCTAAACCGTTTTAAATGCGCATTTGCCATGATCATGTAAAAGCCAAAACCGTTTTGAACGTAGTTTTTAAATAATGCGCATTTTTTAAAACCAGTTTTGGCATCCCCCAATCATCAAAGGGGCTCAAAACCGGTTTTAAAAAATGCGCACTACTTAAAAACCACATTCAAAACGGTTTTGGCTTTTACACGCTCATGACAAATGCGCATTTAAAATGGTTTAGGTGTTTAAACGAGCATTAAAATGCGCATTTTTCACCAATCATGCGCAAATGTATCTCGTCTAAAAGCGGCCCTAGTCCTGTGACGTTGGCTAGGCCCTCTGAGTTTGCAGTACAGGGTTACTCCGGAAGCCAACAGACCAGTCTGTTTTTTGCCTCAGCCAAAAATAACCAAATCCCATAACAGTCCCACTTTATCATGTTGTCTTTTGACCTAAATAGTTCAAAGACAATTTTTTTAACTGGGCCAATGATGCTCCACCCCTGCCAGAAAATGTTCAGCAGTGTCCATATACATTTTTACCACACACACACACACACACCCAAAAAAAACCATCTGGCCTCACCTGCCACATTTCCAATTGAGTAGCTGCTGCAGATATTTTCAATGCCTTTATTGTGGCAAGAAAGCTTCTTTGTGATTTTAAGCAGCTAGGTTAAGTGACCTAAGCAAGTTTGTACAGTGAGTTAGTGGCAGAGGCAAGCTTGACACTCAAGCTTGTGACTCTCCTCCGGACATTACTCTTTTAGCCTAGATTTTCTGAGATGCTGAGTGCCCATAAAGGTCATGGATCTGCTCAGTATCTGCTAAAAATCAAGGCAACCCATTTTTAGGATAGGTTATATTTACTGATAAAAAGTGTACAGGAGAACAATAAAGAATGGTTGAGGGCCAGGTGCTTAAGTAAGCCACAGTCATTCACACAACAGTTTGAATTGCTGCTGTGCTTAAATCTGCCAGCACAATTGCAGTCTCCTAACACCAGCAAAGCTTCCATTCAAGTATGGGGTTTGCATGAATGTTAAGCAGTCAAAAGGATTGTGCTGCCCACCATGTTAGCTAATGTGTCAAAATTCTTGAGAAGAAAAGATAATGTGTATGAGTTCATCAGGTGAACCCTATGCAAAGGGTGAATTAAAATGGGTTTTAACATGTTAGCTTGTCAACAGGAGGTTTTTAGTAACTGTTCCTTAGCACCTCATCTGATACTTGTTAAAAATCACACCTTTTAACACAGTCAGTCATAGATGGGGACCCCTACAGAGGGTGAAAACAAATGTGCAGCCGCTGTGGGGTACTGTGGGGTGGGGGAGCCACGGCGGCTGGATCAGCTCGGGGAACGGAACACACGTTCCTGCAGCCTGACCTGGCTGGGGAAGGGGAGCAGGGAACAAGGCGTAGCTAGCTGGGTCCATCCCCTCGCTGCAGCTGGTGCCCCCCCCACCCGCCATGACAGCCATGGCTGGCTGCCATGGCAACCCCCACGCTGGGCCAGGTGGGTGTTCAACAGACACGCCCACTCGTTCAGCCCACTCTGACCCGCCTGGGTGGTTCCTGGGTCTGGGCCTTGGGCCCGGTTCCTTCTGGGCCCACATTTCCAGCCCAGCCGCCTACCCCACCAGAGTCTGAACGGGGCTCACATCTGGCAGGCCCAGCACAGATGTGCTAGTTCGGCACTGGCCCAGACAAGCTAGAGAAGGCCGAATTGGGCCAGCGTCACGTTTGAAAACACCCTTTGTCCCCATCTCTCCCTGGTATCGTTCATTATTTTTCCTGATTTTGGTGGCTGTGTTGTCTAGAATTTTGTCAGCTGTAAACTGGCAACCCTACAGTAGGGGTGTAGCTATAATAGGTGCAGCCACCCTGGGGCCCACGAGTCTGGAGGGCCCACACATTTGTAGAATGCATATACACACCGGAGTGGAGTGACTGACTGCCTAAGCAGGGGGCCCATTCCTCTGCACTAAGGTCCAGTGCCACCAACCTTGGCCTTACCCTTCGGAGAGCAGGACAGCTGCAAGCTGGAACCAGCGATTTTACGACTTCTTTTTTTTCTTTCCCCACAGGGATTACGTCAAGCAGTGAATGGCTTGGGCTGGTATTACCATCATTTTAAGAGAGATTATGTAAAAGCAGCAAAGTACTGGTTACAAGCTGAAGAAATGGGAAATCCGGATGCTTCCTTTAATCTCGGTGCCCTATATATAGATGGAGTTTACCCTGGAGTGCCAGGTAGAAATCAAGTGAGTAAATACTACATATTCTGTGATGTGAATTACTATAAAGACTGGCTTACAACTCTCACCTTTATTCATTAGGATGCTACTACTCACCTAGGGCTAGATACTGAAAACCCTTAATTGCACAAAGTAATGCTTTATGCACTGTATTGAAATCCTTGGTCCTTTATTTTTTCATTTTATTTTTTACATTAATATGTATATGCTATATGCTGACACAATATGACACACATCATGACACACGTCCTATAAACAAACAACAGGTCACATGACCCAACAGCAATAAGATTAAAAAAAACTATTTAATTATACCTGATTTAAATCATTCCCTGCAAAGCAACCTTCCAGATTTTAATAGCCAGAGAACATAATTTTGCTACTTGGGTTGTTCGGTAAGGATCCGCATCCCCCAATAGTGTCACAAAAGCCTTATGCTGGTCACAAAGATCTAAACTCATAATTATGGGCTCAAGGATTGCTGCCCATATACCCTCATATAGACTACAATCAAACATAATATGGGCAATAGATTCCACAATCTGATGCTGGCAAAACTTACAGAATCTCCTTTCATGGGGCACCTTTGTGAGCCTACTCATGGGACTTTATTAGTGTTATTAGAATCTGAGCTGGGCCTGCAAGACTCTGGTCTATATAGTTGTACATCAAGAATAAAATTGTCCCTTTAAGAAAGAGGTTCTGATACCATGGGTCGTGACCCAAGGCAGGGGTCATGTGATATGTGGGTGTGGCTGCAAACCTGACTAATATTTGAAAGATGGTGCATTGTCTTTGATTCTATCTGGGCTTCTGGGATTATATTTATTATTTATTTATTATTTTATTTCATTTATTTATACCCCACCCCTCTCGCCGATAGCAACTCGGGGCAGCTTTCAATATAAATTTCAATAAAACAATATCAAAAATATAAATATAAATATAAATATAATATAAATAAATGTAAAAAACAGCATATAAAAACATGTCTGTGCATAAATACAAACGGCACCCTCCTTCCCAGAACCCAGCTACCCCCCCCCCAAAAAAAAACCCCACCTGACAGAATTGCCAGCTCTTGCAATTTCATCAGAAGGCAAGGAGGTTCGGGCTGAGGCGAACTTCCACCGGGAGGGAATTCCAAAGCAATGGTGTGGTCGCTGAGAATGCCCTCCAGTCCGAACGAACCCATCGATAACCGGGAATATCCAGGAGGGTAGTCCTGGACGACTGCAGGGGGCACCCCAAGACCCACTGAGGTGATCTTCCAGGTAGCAAGGCCCAGGCCATGAAGGGCTTTAAAAAGGTCAAAACCAGCACCTCAAATTGGGCCCAGAAGACAATAGGCAGCCAGTGCAGCCCTCGAAGCACTGGCTGAATGTGCTCCCATGGCCCATCCCCGTAAGTAGGCAGGCTACCACATTCTGCACCAGCTACAACTTCTGAACCATCACCAAGGACAGCCCCACGCAGAGCGCATTACAGTAGTCTAGCCTCGAGGTGACAAATGCATGGATGACCGTGGCGAGGTCGGAGTCAGATACGTATGGGCAGAGCCTCTTCACCAGATGTAGTTGGCAAAAGGCACTCCTGGCCACAGCCAACACCTTAGAGTCCAGGCGTAGCTGTGTATTCAGGAGCACCCCCAGGCTCCACACAGATGGTACCAATGGAGGACGAATACCCACCAATAATGGGGGTAACCTCCTCACCCAGATCACCGCTGCCCCCAAAAGCATCACCTCTGTCTTATCAAGATTGGGCTTCAGTCGGTTCAACCTCATCCAATCCCCCATAGCTGCCAGACATCAGGACAGCAACAAGACAGCAGGGCCTGGGTCGGATGCAAATGACAAATACAGCTGGGTGTCATCAGCATATTGGTGGCAGTGGACTTGTCCCCCCCCCAGCTGCGTACGACCTCCCCTAGTGGCTTCATATACATTAAACAAGAAGGGGGACAAAATAGAGCCATACGGGACCCCACACAGGAGGCCCGCAGGGGACGATGAACAGTCCCATAGCACCACCTGCTGAGATCTTCCAGCGAGATAGGAACGGAACCACCGCAGGACGGTCCCATCCACACTGGCTAGGTCCCACAGGCGGGTCACCAACATCTCATGGTTAACAGTGTCAAGAGCCGCTAATAGATCTAATAGAACCAGCAGGGTCATATGACCCTTATGCAGTTCTACCAGGAGGTCATCGACCAATGCCACAAGTGCTGTCTCTGTGCCGTAACCCAGACGAAAGACGGACTGCGTGGGACCAAGAAAACTGATGCCATCCAAATGCGACTGTAGCTGATGAGCCACTACCTATTCAATAACCTTCCCTACAAAGGGAAGGTTAGAGACAGACAGGTAGCTCGCCGGGGCACCAACATCAGGTGATTATTTTTTTAGGAGGGTCTGGACCACAGCCTCCTTGAGGCAGTCCGGCACCCTCCCCTCCTGAAGGGAGGCTTTGAAAACCTCCGCCAGCACTGGTCCTAACATCTCTCTGGTGGCTGGCTTTCACCAACTAGGACAAGCAAGGATCTAATTCACAAGTTGTGGCTCAAACAGACCCCAGCTCATTGGCCACATCGATTTAAGTCTCAAAATGAGATCTCACAGGCAAAAAGTTTCAGACCTGCTTCTTTAAGAGTAAAACATGAGAACAGTTTTAAAAGCT
Source organism: Sphenodon punctatus (assembly GCA_003113815.1). Taxonomy (NCBI): domain Eukaryota; kingdom Metazoa; phylum Chordata; class Lepidosauria; order Sphenodontia; family Sphenodontidae; genus Sphenodon; species Sphenodon punctatus. The sequence continues at coordinate 4,973,595 of QEPC01009702.1, forward strand.
GTTAGAAAATACCTCCCAGTGAGCCAGATTCTGCCACATTCAACTTTAAAAAACTTTTGCTTGCTTAAACTATATAACTGTAGTAGAAAGTTAGCAATTTCTGCCAGCGTACAGAAAAGCCAGCTATTAACCTGGTTGCCATGCTTATTTTTTAAATCTTCCTTAATTAACAATGTAGAGGAATTCCGGCTAAGCAGCAACTTCACTTGTTTTATCTTGTTTCTTTGCAGACACTGGCTGCCAAGTATTTCTACAAAGCTGCACAAGGTGGACACATGGATGGGACTTTACGATGTTCTCTTTATTACATCACAGGAAATTCTGAGAGCTTTCCAAGGGACCCAGAAAAAGCAGTAATGTAAGGAATGACAAATCGTTAAGCGGGAAATCTGATTTTGTAAAGAATTATTCGGATTGTAAAAAAGTTCATTTAAATTGCGGCAGGATCACGATTTCTTGTTCTAAACAATAGTTGATAAGTCCATGTCGTTTTCTACATAGAGAAATCATTCCACTGTGATAAAGATTGCTGCACTTAAAACATTAATGTATAGGGATACTTTGATTGAAATTTTGAATTGTAATTATAAGGAATTCAATCCTCCTTCCAATTAAGCCATACACAAAACTCATGTTGGGGCCCATCCCATGCCACGTGCGCAACTCGCATGTGAGTACAAACCACACGTATGTCCATAGAGAGCACATTGTGTCAAGTGGAACATACGTGGATTGCCCTTGGGATTGCTGCTATTGACAACATTGGTCAAGCCAAGGTATTGGAAATCTGTGTGATTGTTACATTATTGTTTTGTGTCTGAATTTTTTCTGAAACAGCTGGGCAAAATATGTAGCAGAAAAGAATGGCTACTTAGGCCACGTAATCAGAAGAGCTCTCAATGCCTACTTGGAAATGTCATGGTAGGTACATTCTTTGCAAACTTAATGAGGATATTTTGTTTTTTATTAACTAGTATGGTAAAATCATTTTAAAATCTCCAGCAACACACATGTTTACAACCTCCCCACACATAAGAATAAAACAAACTATGAGTTTATGAAACAGAAAGCCATATGTATAACAGGTCGCCATACCTCTCAACAGGTCCTATTTAGGAGGGACAGTCCCTCTTTGGCTACTGAGTCCTACTGCCCCTCTTCAAGGAGAGGGGCACGAAAAGATTTCTCGGGCACTTCTTGTGTGGTTGCCTCCCAGGAAAAGGGAGGACAACGGGGGAAATGACGGAATGACAAGAAACTAAGTGGGATGAGAAGCAGGAGAGCTTCTGTTCCTCTTTATGCACATGGCATGTTGGGAGGCATGTGCACGTAAGTGTGGTGAGGGGGCAAAGCTTAACAGCCAACCGAGGCATATCCCCCTGGCTGCTGGAAATGTTGGGAGTTATGAGTCATCGCATTGTAGCTAAGTTGCAATAATTGTGGATATACTGTTCTTTCAGCCTTGCTTATTTAAGGGTTTTTTAGTCTGAAGTGTCACGGATGCAATTGATGTTATTAATTTTGTTTATTCATAATTCACCAAAAGGCACCATTACTGGCCAGAGTTTTCGCTTGACCTATATTTAAAAACACTAGAGAGAGACGTTATGAAACTCAGCCAAAGGAGCATTTGTCCTCTCCTTTACCCTGCCACATCACGTATGGCCAGTCATATGGACGTGACAGATTACAAACAAACTTTGCTGCTGGACTAGAGGTTCCAGCACTCTATGTCAGGAACTCAACTAACATTGAAAAAACATAAGAAGCGTCATACTGGGTCAGACCAATAGTCCGCCTAGCCCAGCATTCCATTTCCAATGAATGGCAAGTTTCCGGTGCGTGCTTCAGAGAAGTTCACAAGAAGTCATAATGGAACGATTCATTCCCTGCCGTTCACTCCCAGCCACTGATAGAAGTCTCATCACTTGACAACCTTCTGTAATTGCCATTTGGGGAAACCTATCCTAAGAACGTAGCCAATCCTTTCTTAAACTCCGTTTTGCCTTCACAACATTCTCTGCCAATGAGTTGCACTCGTTAACTGCACACTGAGTGAAAAAGTATTTCCTTTTGTTAGTTTTAAATCTGCTGCCAGTTAATTTCATAGGGTGTCCCCTAGTTCTGTTCTTTTGAGAATAGGGGGTGGTTATTTACCCTTTTACTTACTTTGCACCACGTGATCACCTGTACATGTCTTTGTTGCTTAATGGGGTGTCAGAATTATATTTAAATCTCCAGATGGTCGTGTTAAAATATTTAGATATAATCCTGACACCCTATAAAGCAACAAAAACATGTAAAAGTGATAATAGATTCTGTGATCGTCTTTGTTGCTTTGTGGGGTGCCAGGATTATATTTAAATCGCCAGATGGGGTTGCACAGTTAAAACGTCTTAAGAACCACTGCTGGACAGAATCCACCTGGTGTTATCCTTCCACTGTTGCCCAAGGACTTGTAGCATACCTAGCAAGTCAGCAAACCTGGGCTATTATGGGAGACTGAGTACCAAAGAGACAATGGATGCAGAAGACAGCAGTGCACCATATATGTCATTCATCTGGGAAATTTGTCTCATTTGCACCATCCTGAGTTGGCAACTGATTTGCTGTGTAATATCCATAGATTTGCTGTACACACACAGCATTTCATCCCCCTATGCCTTTTTGATTTCTCTTTGAGGCACTTTTTTGTTGTTGTTGCTTCCTCATTTTGTGATTTCTTCAGACATTTTAAATTAGTCCAAGTGAACTCAACTGGCATGACACAATCTTGTAAACATCCCGATGTAACTCAGGGGCCTGCATTTGGAGAAGCTGGTTTGGGATTCTGAGAGACAGATTACAAAGGGTCATGATTCATTGCTGAGACACCAACTTTATGCAGCTTCTGCATAACTGGCGGCAGAATGATGCTGTGGCCCTGGGGCCTTTTCTGGAGTTTGTGAGGAGTAATCGGAGGAGAAACCCAGCAGCCAAACTGTCATTTCTCATTCTAGTATCCCTCGTACATGTATTTTGCTAGCTAGTCCCTCCCCCCAGCTTGTCTAAAGTTTACTAAGGAGGCGATAGCCTGGGGGCAGCTGGGACTCATCCTGTGCTGCTGGGAAGACAAATACATCCTGTTTCGATTAGAAGCTCCTTGTCACGTGCACAGCGCTGCAGCCCTTACCTTTGCTAGAACCGGGCATGGTCTTTTGCAAGGTAAATTAGCCTCAGCCAGTGGCACTGACAGCCGACCGTTTCCAGATATGTGGATTCACATGCTGTTAGCTTAATTCACATGGGGAGGGTGTTGTAAACATCTTAAATTATATTAATCTCTCCCTCCCCCCCATTAGTTTACAGTCCCCATAAAAATGCAAAGTGTTCGTGCCCAGCGATAGCTTTGGTACATTTTCCTCTGCTACTCCAGATTTGGCCAACAGATGGTGCTGTTGCATGGGACAGCTAGTCCTATTTGTCTAATACATCATTGTCATAACTCTGCTTCCCAGAGGACTCAGCACAGTTTGTTGTGGTTTTACCTATTACTGGGTTGTGTGTTGGTGTGTTCTTTTTGTTTTTTGAGGTTTCAGTTTGCTTTTTTTCATTTCTTTTCCCCCATTGTAGGCATGAAGCTCTGCTGTATAACGTTTTAGCAGCAGAGACTGGCATTGAAGTGTCTAAGACAAACTTGGCACACCTCTGCGAAGAGAGATCGGTAAGTACATGCCAGTCTGTTGCCATTTTAGATCATGAATATTCCTATAACATAGCTGGTAATATCAATGGACTCGCTCTCTCTTTTCAGGAACTGGCAGGACGATACTTAGCAACCAACTGCATTTGGAGATACTATAACTTCTCAGTTTCTCAGATTAACGCTCCCTCATTTGGTATGTACTGCAAATGGTCTATTAGATCAGCTGTTAATAGCAATCTGGCTTTAATGTGGCAAAACAATGAGGACGTGAGAGCTTTGGGTAAAATATTAAAGTTTTACATTAGCTAGAAAATTAAGGGGAATCCTGTGGCCCAGCTCCACCTTCCTCCCAAGTAATTTGAGTGTAGAGAGTGCAAAGGTCACTCAGAGTAAGCCCTGTTTCCTCTGCAAGTCCAATGACTCTACGTGATACGGCAGCCTTTTCATAAAGGAAGCCCTCCTGCCAAAATCCCTGCCTTTCCAGCTTCTCTTCAATAAGAGCACCCAGGAGAATTGTCAGCCACAAGATATTTTCAGAGGGTGAAAGCAAGGTGAAGACTTATTGTCTCCAAAGCGCTTTCAGCGTTCAAAGTGCTTTACAATTCTTATCTAGCTCAGCCCCAAACAACCTTGTGAGGTATGTCATTACTGTTTCTCTTTACAGGTGGGGAACTGAGGCCAGTGTCTCACGTTACCTGGGAGAGAGGATGGGGGAAAACTTCCATGAGGGCAATTACAGATTTATTCTCATGGGAATTAGCACATGTAGGAATGTGCTATTCCACTTTTCTCCCACAAGAACACCTGTGATTGTAAGATCTATACCAGGGGCCCCCCATCATACAAGTGTTTGCACGGGAGACAAATGGAATAGCGCATTCCTGTGTGTGCTAATTCCCATGAGAATAGGGCCGCAATTGCCCTCACGGAAGTATCCCATCCAGGTATTGTGTGAAAGCAGCCTTAGAGATAGTAACGTGCCCAAAGCCGAGCTCATAGCCAAGACGGAATTTGAACCCTGGTCTCCCAGGTCCAAATCAAACACCTATTGGCTACAGTGGTTCTATGAACCATGATGAAAAGCTAATGGCAAAATCAGTTCTGGAGAGAATACACCCTCCCATACGAGAATGCTTCTGCAGAGTTCTACCATAGTCATTCATCTACACAATAATTCTTTTAACGACCTACTATTCCTACCTTCCCCAGCTTATTTGAAGATGGGGGATTTTTACTACTATGGACACCAGAACCAGTCTAAAGACCTGAACTTGTCAATGCAGATGTATGCACAAGCAGCACTGGATGGAGATGCACAGGTACACTGCTGTTATTAAACTGTAGCCTGAGCTTCAAGGTGCTCCGCTGACCGCACGCCTCCCATTGAAACGAAGTCAAAGGAGCACCTGAGCATCAGAGCCAGAACCTTGATACACCAGTTATTGAAACATGCCACAGGTCGCTACAAAACTGGTTGGTTTAGATAATTATGTGTAGCAACATCTGACCCCACTTACTGGTCTAAATGAGCATTTCTTTTTTAAATACCGCATGAGTCAGGTTGTTGTGTGCTGTGACTCTTTCAGGAAAGATGGGTGCAGCCAAAATTAGTTTGGAGTGATGTTTCTGTCCGTAGGCAAAAAGGGTGAAGGACCTGAATCACCCTGGAACCAGCATTGGGTGCGACAGCAATTTAGAGTAATCGCAGAGTGGAATCCTCACCTAGTAAAGTCAATGGGAGTTTTGCCGTGGACTTCAATAGTTTCAAGACTGCAGCCATAATAGTTTAGAGAGCCATGCTAATAAGGTTCCTATCTCGAGGGAAGTTTTAATATTTTGAGATTTTCCTCCTGAATCAGAAGAAACTTCATAAGAAACTGAGAAGTGTTAAGCAAGAAAAAAAAAAAAGAGTAAAGTTTGACTAGCCAAAAAGTTCTAGTCATGTGAAACCATTCCTTCCTTTGGCGTGCATTGACATTTCTGCTGGCCAACTGGCATCACAAATCCATCTTGTACCACTCTGACAAACATAAGAGAATCTCTGGTATAGGCTCATTCTCTGGTGATGCTTCCCACGCTTCCAACTTGCCAGTACTCAATAACTGCAATCAGGGAGGCTTAGGGATGGGCACCGGGAGCAAATATAAGCTTCTGCCAAGCTGCACAGCCTCCACCATGGCTAGATCTTGTGTGGCTTGTAGGCCGGCTCAGTGCTCTGTGTGTGTGACTGACTGTGCTGTAGTCTTCAGCCTCACTGAAAATGCTCAAAAAAGCAGAACTCTGCACCTACTCTCCCCCACATATGACCCCACAGATTTTGGGGTGCCAATGACTGAAGCCTGTGCCAGTGCCTCTGGCACCTGCTCCTCCTCTGTCCACCTCCTCCTGTCATCTTCACTCTCTGTACACATGCTCCAAAAAGCAGATGTCTGCATCTAGTAAAACCTCTAACGTTTAAACAGAAGCAACACCTGCAAGTGATTTAAGGAAATGTACAAATTCTGTTAAAATCACGAAGCTGATATTGCTTGTAACATTTGGACCCTTTATCCAATGGTTCTGAAATTTTGTAGGAATGCTCCCTTTAGTGAGAGTTCATTCAAATTGGATTGAAAACAAAGATGCTACACCTGGAAATGTGTGTACAAATCATGAAATGATTAAATTGCTAATAAAATCAGGACCCTTTATCCAATCTTCCTGAAAGCTGGCAGGGATGATCCCTTTTAGTATGGGTACAATGAGTACAAAATTCCACCCAAATCATATGGAAAACAAAGATGTTACAGCTGCAGATGTGTGTATAAACTACAGAACCTCAAATGCTTGCAGAATCGGGACCCTTTATCCAATCTTCATTAAATTTGGCGGGGATGATCTTTTGGATGAGGGGTACAATTAGTCCACATTTCAAGCAAATCAGATAAAAACAGAAGATGGTACAGCCAAAAATCAATTTCCCATAGAAATCAACGGGGGGGGGGGAGTTCAATAAAGAAAACAAATTTATATATAACAAAATTATGAAATCTAAAGTTAAATAAGAATGAAATAACAACAAAATTACAAATTCAGTAACAGGTCTCTGGTGCACACCCCTAGTCAGGAGTGGGCTCTAACCATATGGGGTTAAAAAATGGCGTTATTTATTTTGTTTTCAGGGATTCTTCAATTTGGCCCTTCTTCTTGAGGAGGGCAGTCCTATCCCCCAACACATTTTAGATCGCTTAGAGATTGACAGGACCCTCCAGGCCACTAACACCGCTCTTCTTCAGGAGCTTTATGAAAGGTGAGATTGTATTTCCTCTGCTAATAGACACGTACGTTTTCTTTAAGGTCAAAATGTTCATCCTGCAGTCTAGAATTTCTGGCCTTTCTCACCGTTACGGTATATTACGTGATTCACTGAGCCTAGCGTTGGATATTCCTGAATTACAAATTTTATTACTGACCTATACTAACAATCTGTACCTTTCCCTTTGTAAAATGCCCAAAATAATATACACCAATGAGAATCAGTTTGAAGTATCAGATCAGAAGAGGCCTCCCTCTTCTTCTTGCCTTTCTAGAACATCCTGAACTCTAGATATTCTGATTTAATTTATTTTATGGAGGTTTAGTTTTGCCATAGGCAACAATTGTCTCTCCCTGCCCAGGGTGCAATCCTGCATCCATTGAAGTCAATGACTCAGCTCTCATTGACTTTAAGGGATGCTGGATTGCATCTTTTAGAGCCCATTGAAAGTTTACAGAATAGTCTCTTTATTGCCTGAGCATTCTGAAAAGTAAAGGCAAGAAAGGATCTTTTAGTGCAGGAGGGGGGAACCTGCAGCTGGTTTTCATTTGGCCCCTTTCCAGTCCTGGGATTTGCCGTCTCAAGGAAGCTCCTCCCCTCGAGTGATGGGGTGGGGAGAAAGGCAGCAGAGATGAGGCTGCATGATTTAGTGCAGGGGCTGGATCTGTGGGTCAGATCCATGACCCTGACCGTAGCCTCCTTCCCCCCTGCCCAACCATGCAGTCTGTCACTCTACACACTTTTCCCCCACCTCTCTTTATCACTCTTAGATGTGTATCCAGACCACACCCTCCAGTCCCGTAGCCATGCTGGCGTCCTGTAAACGTGTCCTCCTTGCTGCCTCTGATAATGCTGCTCTTTTGGCACCCAGTTGACCCAGACCTCAGGGATTAAGCACAAATGAGAACTCTAGGTGACGGAGATCAACAGTTCTCCCTATTTTTGGTGCGGCTATTTTGAAATTGCCAATGTGGCTGCCAGTCTAAAAAGAGGTTTTAGTGACTCAGCTGTACCTGTATGTGAAAATGGTACCACTATATCAAAAATTGGTGCATGCACCGAGTCACTGCATCCTCTTGGATGAGCCTCCAGTTACAGTTAGCGGGCAGCATTCCTAAGGGTGGTAGAATCTGGCTCTAACCTCTTTTTGCTGCCATTTCCTTCCCATCTGCAAGATGGAAATAATAATAATTCATATTTGCCTCCAAAGGTTGTTGAGGTTTAACTGGTGTAGTTGTTGAGGTTTAGCTCAATTGGTGCAAAATGCTTTGAGAGCCTCAGATGATATGGAATTACTAGATAGATATACTTGTAACAAGCACCATTTTTTCATGTTTGTTTGTAGATGCTGGAATTATAGCAATCAAGAATCTATTAGTCCTTGTGCATTAGCCTTGCTTTATTTTTACCTGAGGGTTTTCTGGAATATTGTTCTGCATTCTACTCTGGTACGTACAGTCCCCTTCTCACGTTCAGCAGCAAATTCCTGGTAAATGCCCCCACTCTCTCCATTGCGCTAACAAACTTCTGAACTTATCGCAGATTTACTTCCTGGGATCCTTGCTTGGTTCTGTCTTGATTGCAGTAGCCCTGCATTATTTCCAGTCTCTGTCTGGTAAGTATTTGGCATGAGAGGACACTCTACAAAATATATTTGTGTGTTTATTTAGGGCACTTTAAAGATATAGCAAAAAGCTTTATTTATATAGCAGGTGTGGCCAAGAGGTAGATACAGCAATCCATTGGTAGATCATAAGCTAGTCTCCAGTAGAGCATGGTGTGAGGCGGGGGACTAGCTTATTAGAGATCCCCTCTGGGATGATTGGCACCGGCACCCCAGGGAGGAGACAGACTAGGTGATCTCTAGTGTAGGAGAAAAGTGGAGGGCTCCTTTCCACTCCTGAGACCAGTTGCTGAGGTGCCCTAAAGTTAGAAGCCAGCAGGAAGGGGTCCTGAAAGTTAAAGTGGATCGCATGCATCAGAATGTTTTGAGCTTTTAAAGAGCCGAGTAACTGGATTGGTCTAATCAGTCAGTTTGTAACTTTAGTGACTTGGAGGTTCTACTTCAGGGATGGGGAACCTCAGGCCCAGGGGCCAAAGGTTTTTATGTGGCAGCAGGTTTTTATGTGGCCCCTTTCCACTTCCCGAATCTGGCCCTTGGAGCCAGGTCTTACCTCCAGTCACTGAAAAACTGAGCTCAAGGGAGGGGAGCAGCGATGAGGGCATGCACACAAGGATAGGGGACAGATCCATGGCACGGATCCACTATCAGTATCAGTATTAACATTTATTTGTTCAGCCATAGGCTATAACAATGTACAGAAAAAAAAGGAAAAAAACACATAAAGCAAAACAAAAATAAAACAATATGGTCATATTTATACCAATAATTTATAACATCAAATGATTTACACCAAAAATTTATAACATCTCATCAGCAAAACAATACTAGTTTATCAAGCACGCCCTCGCGTATCATATCCCTCTCGCCTCAATAATAATAATTCAGTCAAGATCTCAGATGATGGCGAGGAAATGTACCATGGGGGATCACCTCCCAAATAATCCCATGCATCAAAGATACACCCTCCTAAAAGTAAAGGTACCTTGCCCTTCCCGGGACTTATGGCAGCACACTTGACCCCTGTAAAAGCAGACCCCCCTAGTCTGCCTACCGATTCTTAATTAAAGAGGCAAACATACCCCCTAAATGCTAGATTATCAATGCCATAAAGGGAAATGCACAATATAAGGGAATGACCAGATAATAACAGAGTGCATTGCCTTCCCGGGGCTTACGGCGGCACGCTTGACCCCTGCTATACATAATCCCACTTAAACTTCCCCAAATAGGGTACTTTGATAAGTAAAGGAAGGGAGATAACATTCCCACAGGAGGCAATCATAACAGATAAAACAAAACCAAATCAATATAGTGAAATCCAACCACGTAAACAACAATAACATATGACAAAATAATAATACACAAAATTTCCACCTCCAAAACATTACAATATAATATCCAACCTACAAATACTACCAAAATACTTAAATAAAAATATAAACCAAAAAATAGCAAACAAATTATATTTCTTTTAAAACTTTAAAATTAATACACATTATAAGCAAAATATACTCCCCTATTATTGTTTAATAGTATGTACACAAAATAAAAATTGCGACACCTTCCCTGTAGTCTCCTTGCAGGTGTCATCAAATAGCTTTATCATAATAATCTCCCGGGGCCGGCCCAAAATTTCTCTAACCAGCGGTAATATTAATTTTTGACGGAGCTCCTCATAATATGGACAATTGAGTACAATATGGCTCAGGGACTCAACCTGCTTCAAAGGGCAGTGACAAAAACGCTCGGCCAACGGGATCCCCTGGTATCTCCCCATAGTTACTGCCGTGGCACAGATCCATGATTTGGGCCCTCCTTTCCTTGATGCATCCCTTAAACACCCCCGCTCCAATGTCTGTGCGACCCTTGGAGTTTTTGCAACCTTTCAAAGTGGTCCCTGGGAGGGAAAAGGTTCCCCACGCGCCCCTGCTCTACTGTAATCTCATGAGCAAGATCTGCTCTAGTGAGCAGTGGATAGTGCACTAGACAAAGGGTTAGGAGACCCAGGGTTCTAATCTTGCTTCTGCCACTTATTTCCTTACCCTGCCTCAGGGCAGGGGGGTTATACTACATAACCCATGAGATCCCTTCTATCTCTACAGTTCTATAAAGATTTCCAAGATAGAGCCCTTAAAGATATAATGAACTCGTAAGTCTTTCCTTGCTTTAAATTACCTACGAAGTGCACCAAATCCAGAATTTCTCATCTGTACCATTTTCTTTTCCCATAGACATTTAAATAGGAAGTTAGGATAGCAAGTTAAACTCATTACAGTCTATAATAGCAAGTATTAAATCAATGTGCAGTTGTACAGGTTATAGAAACCAACAAAAATACAAACTACCACCTTTTGCAAAGTTCTACAGTAGAACTTTAAAGTCCTGTTATCTTTTTAGGGCCTGACAGTCATGAAGCTATGTAGAGGTAGGTCTCATATGAGCTGAAAAACAAGTTTATGAATGTTTCACTGTGCCAGTATTCAGGGAACTTAACGTTGTTGTCTGCCATTTCAAAGCCATAGGTTTACCATTCTTAATTTCTTACACATGCAGTTTTTCTTGAGGATAGAAGAGCCATCTTGAATGTCACCGAAATGCTCTTTTACCTCAGCATCCTATGTAGCTAGGATTTTGACTCCCTCTTTCCTAAAACTATCAAATAGATTTACATGCAAATTAAGTTCAGTTATTACCAAGACAGTCTCTATTCTTTACATTATGACTGAACCCTTAAAACTAGTCTGTCCTTCTGTTTTGAATGTAGGCTGTGATCCACAAACCATGTAAACCAGGTTTTAGAATCTGCTAGGCTGCAATGGAGCAACTCTGGATTAAGGACTCAATCCAGCTCCCATTGAAATAAATGACTAAACTTCCATTGACTTCAATAGGATCCGGATTGAAGTGGTTTGTGGATCGCAGCCAGAAACTGAAAAGACCTACAAATTATTCAGCCTGCCTCTCTGGTGCACAGGATTATTCCCCACCAAGCACTCTCTAATGTTTTGGCCAGTTGCGTTTTAAATGTCCAAGTGACCGGGCTTCCTCCTCTTCCCTTGGGAAACTATTCCAGAATCAAATACACCTCCTCTTGCTGATGTGTTGGCAAGGAATTTGCCAGGAATTTCCCTCCCTTTGCTTCTAGTCACTCCATGTTCCCCTTCCTCCATGTTAGATACCTGCTGCAGATATGGAGTTTCTAAACTCCATATCCATATTGGTAGTTTTTAAATGAGATGCAACCACACAAGTCCACCCATCCCACACACATCCAAACACCCATCTGAAGCTGTCGTGGGTATGTGTGTGTGTGTGTGTGCATATTCCCGTGACCCACACACCACCCACCCATGGCCACTCATGGAGCATCAGCAAAAAATCCAGACTGCTCCATTTGCGGGAAGACTAAAATGTGCATCTCTGGCCTGTTCTAATCCCTCCCTCTAATCCCTCCCCACTCACCCCACATGGGTGGGTGGTCTGCAGCCATACGGACCCCCGCCCGAGCCATGGGAAGATCCATTGGGTCTTGCCTAAATCATCACTAATCCAAAATATGTCTCTCCACTTATGTATAGATAATGATATAGGGAAGTTTGACTGCATAACAGATATTGGGTGTTTTTACACAACACATTTCTCCTGCATGTTGGTGTTACAGCCTGAACTTTCTGTGTGTCTAAATCACTCACCCATATATTCAACATCTGGCTCTTTGAACTTCTGTGTAGAACTTCTCCCAGAACCTGTGTGTGTAAAACCTTCTCCTGGTAAACTGCTTTGCTCCAGGCAGCTGTGGTCACTTGGTTTCCATGGCAGCCTGTCATGTTTACAGCTGTGGCTACTTTAGGCTGCCCCAGGGCAGTGTGTGTGAGAAAAATGCATCCAGGAACTTACTTGTGGACTTATAAACCCAGAAGATTGAAAGACCAGCACTTTAAGGTGTGTGTAAAAATGCCCAATGAAACAGGGAAGTTTGACCTCTCCTCTGCAGGAAGGGTGGCATATAAATTTGAATAAAATAAATAAATAAAATAACAAATCTTGCTTATAATGAACCCCTGTTCACAACACTCCCAGCTTCAAGAACCATTTCTACCAATTGCATACTGCCAAGCCCTGTTAGTGTGAGCGCTCCAGTAGAACCATTTTTTCCCTCTGGTCTCATGGGAGCTTATTATACTTCTACTGTAGAATTATTTTGCTAAATATGCTATAGATTTAGTTCGCCCACTCTTCTTATAAATCAGTTTTTGGAGCCACTTTAACCTTTCTGTTGCTTGTTTTTGAATTCCTTTTCTTGAAGTCATAATAAGCAACAAATCTGCTTGCTGTGCTAATCTCAATATATAACCAGGTATGGGCAAACTGTTGCTCAAGATCTTGGACTATGCAAGTGCAGCTCTCCACCCCGACTGATCCCAGGCCACACATTTCCTTCATGATCCTGTGCCTTACTTCACTGCACTCACGTTTCAGTAGCTAAATAAGTAGCTGCTCCTCAGTGCTGGCTCCACCAGCCAATCACAAAGCAGGAAGTGTGTGTGTGTGTGTGTGCGTGTTCACATGCGCACACGCCCCTTGTGGGTCTCAGCCCTATGAAAATGTTGGTACGAGACTCTGGTTTAGAAGCCTTGCCCACCCCATTAATATACCATGATTATATACAAATTCTTAGTACAGAGGGAATAAAATTTTAAAACATTATATAGAAAGAGTTCATACTGTGTTTCTAAATTATGAATTCTAGTGTAATAGTTTCAAATAACTGGAGTCAATTACTTAAGCAATAATCGGAGACACTGGGCATCTTTAGATGGACCATCCCCCAGACCTGCTCCTGGGGTGGTCAGCGCAGCATCCCCTGCGTGCAGCCCCAACAGGGCCAGGTTTAAAACAGACCCGGCGCTACCACAGCCTGCTGTCTGCCCATGTGGCGCCCCCCTCCCCTGCACCATAGAGCTGTGGGTGGACTAGCCGCTGCTCTAGGCTGCCGCCCGCAGTTCTGTTGCGCTGCTGTGGCAACCCCTCAGCCTGAAACAGAGCTGAAGCAGCCCACCTGCCAAGTAGACGGACTGCTGCTCTGCCCTCAGCCGGTGCTCCAGGTTTGGGTGGCCTGCTCCGCTTGCGGTGCTCTGGAACATTCCGGAGCACCGCCAGCAGAGCTGCCCTGGAGCACCAACAGCCTGGGATGGCCCACCCGGGCCGCGGGTGAGGTGGAGCAGAGGCAGGGCAGCTGTCTGTCTAAAAACACCCATTCTTATTCTATCCTTGAAATCATGGCTTGGGATCACAGAAGGAGTTACCTACATTTACCATGTTCTCCTCTCTACCCCCCTTTCCCACTTGAGTTGAGCCTTTTTGACATTTAGTTAATTCTTTGCCCAACAAAGGTCTGAACGAAGTTTGTCACCAACAACTGGTTTAAACCTGTTTCTCAGGCAGCAGTTATTGAAGAATTTTGCTAGATAGAAAGGTATTCTATTAGAGCATTAACCAAGAGCGATAGCAGCTGAAGATATAATTTCCTCTACAGCTCTTATACCTCTCACCTGTTGCACTGTCTGAATGGCTACACTGATGAGTAATGTAATGGGCTGCATCTTCCACTCTGCCAGGGCTCCAGACAGAGAGAGCTGTGACTCCATGCAGCATTCCCATAGACATTAGAATAAACCTTGCTTAGAGCGATCCCAACTTTAAGAGCCATTTCTAACAACTGCATATCGCCAGACCCTATTGTTGGGAACACTCCCATAAAATTAACTTTTTTTCTGGCCTCATGAAGGTTTGTTATATTGTATATCAAAAAGGCAATTTGTATTACTAAGAGTGTAATCCTCGACCATTAAAGTGAATGGGAGCTGAGCCGTTGGCTTTAATGGAAGTAGCATTGTGCTCTACATGAAAATTCTTATCCTAAAAAGAGTTTGAAAAAGGAAAAGAAAAGAAAAAAAAACCACACAAAACTCAAACCATTCCTTCTCCATTTAATCAGGTTTCAGAAAATACCCTTCTGTTATCAAACTCTCTATTCATTAATGTTAAAGACGCTTTTAGACGATGTCTAAAAGGGTAGACGTATGTCCACCCTTGATCGGCGACCCAGTCAGCTCGCGGCTGGAAATGGATACGCGGCGCCCACACACGCGCATAATCGGCAGCGGTGTCACATGTAAACCCGCCTCCTGGTAGTTTTGAAAACCAAGTACGGGCGCCGCCACGATCATCTAAAAGCGACCCAAGACTTGCTCTATAACAATTCACAGATACACCACAGAGGAGATTTTGAAAACCTCTCCTCCAGTTACTAACAGCTAAGAAGGATACAATTTATGAGCGGACTAGGGCTGAAATAAGAGCATTTGCCAAAATTCTGGTTCTCAGTTTGTCATGAGACAAACAGAGAAGCAGGACTGATTCGCCGAGTTCTTGGCAAGAAAAAAAAATTCATTACGCATGCGCAAGATGGCCACTGCCTTTAACAAAAACAGCAGCAATGTCACCCTTTGGTTAAGGGCAGTGAGTATTTTGTGCATGTGCAGCCAAAAAAAATAAATTAGAGTTTTTGTTTTTGGAGGAGCATGTTGTTTTTCACACTGGGACCAAGATCTTGTCCCGGTACTTGAGAGTTTTACTCACGAGAAACAATTTGGGCTGCTTGTTCAATCCTAGATCTGGTGTAATGCATGTATGCAAAGGTGTGGAATTACAGACAGATCATCATCATTTAAATAGCACTTTCAATGTTCAAAGTGCTTTATAATCCTTATTTATACAGGAGCTACGTTAGGATGTTTTCACGCAAGAAACTCTCCACCCACCACCCACCCACTATACATGTTACAGGGCACCCATAGGGCAACACTGCAGCCCTGCAACATGTACAATGGGTGGTGGGTGGGTAGTGGGTGTGGACTGTCTTGTGTGAAAATGTCCTGAAACTACATATTCCTTAACTTTTAGGAGGTTTTGCTTTCTAACCTTTCAATTATTATTATTTTAATACAAGATACATGTGACTGTGGATAAGGATATATTTGTGTGTATACTTTATGTACAATACCATATTTCAATGATGCTTTATATTTCAACTTTCTTCCATTTTCTACTTTTCTTCAGTCCACAATTCAAACGCATCAAGGCCCGAACATCCTCCAGCTCAACATCCTTCTTCAGAAAATACCAACGATTCCAGATCAGAGACAGAAGAATCCACCGTTACAAATAATTTAGCACAGCAGCAGGACTCAAGCCCTTAGAATCCCAGTTTGACTAGCTGAGTCATAGGGTGAAAACAGACATGAGGCTAACCACCCTTTAACCACCCTTGGTGGTTATTTATGCATGTTGCAGGGCTACATAGGGCACCAATACAGCCCTGCAACATGTATAAATAACCACCAAGGGTGGTTAAAGGGTGGTTAGCGTCATGTCTGTTTTCACCCATAGTTCTCCTAATACTGACATTCTGATGCCAGCATTAGGAAAGCATGGATGTATACAGTTGAAACATTACAAGGTAAATCCTGGACGCCTTTAAATCAATGTCCAAATACTCTGGAATGTTTTATCTGTATTGTTTGGCATTAATAGCATTAATCATTAATAATTAGTTATGCCCAGGAAAGCATACTGGAGGGGAATATATTTTGATGTGTTGCGTTGTATAAGGTTATCTGCAACTTTATGGTGTAGGGTTTGGGGCGATGTGTGGGCACTGGGCAGACCACAGACTGGGTAACCTGCTGAGTCAGTCTAAAGCTAACCCAGGTGGGGCTGGGCAGATGTGGGGGTGTGCCTCTGGAGCAGCTCTGGGGGTAGGCTGCCTCTGCTTCCCTCTAAAAGCCCCCAGTCTGATGGAGTAAAGTTGCAGAGGGCTAGAGTTGCCACTTCTTATGTTTTGACTGCAAGACTTACATTTTGGCCTATGGGAATCTCAGAAACTACGAAAGATGGCAACCCTTCCCAGAACATCATATCTTACACAGAATACCGTTTGCCATGTTTAGACCCAAGACTGAACTCCCTGGATGCCCCAAAGTCAGTCTTGCAGTCGTTTTAAGACTACTGGGTAGCTGCAGATGAGACTGATTGTGGAAAGAAATCCTTTTATTTAAAAAAAAAGGGGGGGGGGGAAAGAAGGAAGTGTCACTCAAAAATCAGGGGGCAGTTACTTAAGTTTTCAAGTTTATCTATAGGGTAAAGTTGGCACAATCACTCCTGTAATATTGAGAGAAAGGGGCTTCTGTTCAGATTCATAGCTTATTTTAAAGTGTCCCTTAAAGTTAATTAGTTGACACCAGTCTTACATTGGCTAGAACAGCCTACAGCCAGGCTAATTGGATACGCAGAGGGGGGACCCTTTTTGTTCAAGCTGTAAGGAGTAAGTGTGTGTCAGTTATCCGTGTGCACATTTACACATGATGATGCATCTATGCATTTATGTTGGTTAAATCAACTCTCCTTGCACTGCTTTATATACAATAGTAAATAAAATTATTTTTCTATGATTCGTTAGTTAAGTTTTATTTGTAGGGATTTTTATTTTTTGTTTGCTTACTTTAAGGAGAGGAGGCCAAGTAGCTCAGATAATATCTTTTATTGGATCAACTTCAGGTACAGTTCACCACAAAACTTTGCAACCATAAACTGGATTTTGGACATACAGCTCTGTGTAGCCCAAAGCTGGGGAACCTTTTGTCTTCCGTGGGCCACACAGAAAGTCAGCACAAGCTTGGGGACCAGATAGGAGACGTGGATGTTTAGGTGGGTGTACTCAGGATGGGTGGAATATATTTGTGGGTGAAAACAGACATGACGCTAACCAACCTTGGTGGTCATTTATGCATGTTTCAGGGCTGCATAGGGCACCAATACAGCCCTGCAACATGCATAAATAACCACCCAGGGTGGTTAAAAGGTGGTTAGCGTCATGTCTGTTTTCACCCTGTATTTCAAGAGAGTTGCTAATTCAGCAATATAGTGCTTGGCATCAATAGTTAATAACTAACAAACAAAACCCCAACTTACTGCGTCAGAAGCTCTGTAAAAAGTGATTATGGTCAAGTGATAGGATGATAAAAACCACTTTATTTCAGCATGGATTCATACCAGCTTATTGTAAACAGCAGGGATTTAATTAAGTGTTATGATCCTTTATTTATGATAATGCCTGATTTCTCAAGGTTTTATAATAGCAATTAACCCTGACAATCAGAGAGAAAACAGGTAGCCCAGATGAACCTTTGCAGAAATGCACTCTGTGAATGCACGCAGTTTCTCTGCAGTGGCAGGACCCTGCGTATTCTGAAATCACACCCCCACACCAGATCCTGAAGGCAGAATTATGCAAATTAAATCCTGCAAATTTTGAATTCAGATGCATTTTCCAGCATGCCGGTGCACCAATTTTAAACATCTCAAGTGTTTCATAAACTCACAGACCTAGCAGTAGGGGTATAAGTTCCATCTCTTCTCCCTCTAGAGTGGCTGTGGGTTACTCCTCTTCATCAGCTGTGGCCCAGGACCCCAAAATATTTGTTAGCACCTAAAACAGTGGTGAGGAACCTTTTCTGTCCCGAGGGCCACATTGAAAATTAGTACAAGCTCTGAGGCTGCTTTCAGAAGTCACAACTGTACCTACAGAAAACATATGGTGCTTGCTCAGAACCTCTGAAAATTTGGCCCAAGGTTCTCAAATTTAGGCACTCAAAATTAGCCATAGCAGCTGCAGTCATAGTGCCCATGATTTCCTATGGTCACAAGTTAGCAACAGCATACAATAGAGCCCAGGTCACCTCAAAGAATCAAGCTACCTGCAAAGATGCAAAGTGATTCAAATTAAGAACAGAATTTCCACATGCCTATTAGCATGTGCAGCTGCACAAAAGCATACATCTGTCAAACCCGATCATCAAAAGGAGAATATATTTCACATGGATAATACCTTTATTATTTAGGTCACACCACTAGTATGTAAGTGGTTTTGTATACATGTTGGAAGACATGATCCAAGCTCTACAGAGCACTCATTTGGGGCTCAGGACCCATTTGTAAAGCTTGATGGCCTCGCCTAACCCAGTAAACGTGTGGTATAGCATATTCAAAGTTCAGCTCACGCTGCTTTGACACTCTCGGGTGACTCTGTTTTTGGTCATGACACAGGAACCTAAAGCATGCATTCTAGGCTAAATAAGAAGTGGGCCAGACCAATGATCCATCTAACCCAGCATCCTGTCTCCGACAGTGGGCAACTTTGGTTGCTACACAGTGATCCTTTTCCTTCTACTCATTCTCAGCCCCAGTCAGTCAAAGATCTCAAGAGCTTGAATAGCAGCCATTTATGGACCTACCTTCTAGGAATTTATCCAGTCCTTTTTAAAATGCAGTTATGCTTTGTGTACTCCAACAACATGTTCATAGGTTAACTGTAAGTTGAGTAAACTAGTACATCCTTTCATTTGTTTTATGTTTTCCGCCAGTTAGTTTCATACAACATCCCCTAGTTCAAGTATTTTGAGACGGAAGCTGTTATTTACCCGATTTACTTGCTCCACGACACTCACAATTTTGTAGCGAAATACCATCATTTTGATGAACAGTAAGATTGGAAGAAAGGATGACCATCTTGACATTTGCCAGATGCATTTTTTAAAAATGAATTAATGTTTGTAATAGGAGCAAGGTTACATGGCCGAATTGTGGCAAGTAAAGAGGAACGTCAAATCACTGAAAGGAGTGACGAATTTGGATGAGAGCAAAGTCACTATGTATACCGAAACTCAGAGGTGTTCTTGGTGTGGCAAGCGGCATGAATAAGAGTCCAAGCACGTGTGTGTGAGAGACATAGGTTGGCAGAGGGGGTTACATTCAGCCCCGGGAGATGGAACTAAGCGACAGAGTTTTCTTACCATTAAAGGTCCTTTTCTACTGCTGAGTGTAACTGTAATTTAAAGTTACTTTATATGGTCAGAGCTGCCTTAGTATAACCTAGTTTTTTTATTTATGGATTTCATCAAAACATATAAAAACAATAAACAGAAAAACTTTGAACACGCCAATATAAAATAGTTTTAGAATTACTTAATATTCTCTTTTATCTTCTGAGCTAAAAAGGCAAAAGTGCCCAAAGGATAAAATACAACAGCTGAATTTTTAGAAAGCAACATCTCATGAGCCAGCAACTTATCGTTAGCTAGTGGATAAGGTACCAAATTTGTACCTGTCAGGCCAGTGTTCAGATGCCAACTCTGCCATGAACTCATTGATTGGCCTTGGGCAAGTTGCTGTCTCTCAGCCTCGGTTCCCGGTCTATAAAAAATAAAAACCATGACCTGCTTCACAGGGTTGTTGTTTGGGTGAATTAAGTAAGGATTATAAAGCACTCTGAACACCGAAAGTGCTTTGTAAATGATACGCCTTAATATAAATGAGATCCAAGCTCACACTGTTTGAACTTGATGTCTAATAAGCAAGGAAATCAGTTGAAAAGGTTAAGGGACATGGCAGGAAGGGAATGGCCATCTGCCTAAGAGTCCAGCACTTGTACATTCACAGTCCATGCTCCGCCCAAAACCCCTGCCCAGAGGCAACTGCACTTGCTTCCATCAACGGCCACAGACACCCCCATTTTGCTTTCATGTAAGAAATAACGTCTGGGGTCCAATGTAGAAACTGACATGGCTATAAATCAGGATGGGGAACCTTTTCTTTCCCAGGGTCACTTTGAAAATTAGTATGAGCTCGGAAGGCCACATAGAATTTTGATGTGCGGGTGTGCTGATGATGATCCATGGCACATGGATCTGTGCCATGATCTGTCTCCTGTCCTTGTATGCATGCTCTCATCTCTGCGCCTTTCTTCCAAGCTTGTGTTTTTCAGTGCTTGGGGGTATGAACTGGCCCCAGTGGCCAGATCCAGGAACTGGAAAAGGGGCCTAACCCTGTAGTTAAGTGTTGGCTACTCATTTGCCCTGAATGGTGAATCTGAATGCACATCTGGGCAAGCCAAACGCCAGCAAGTAGCTACTGGGCAAGCCAAACGCCAGCAAGTAGCTACTGTCTAAAAAGGGACAGGCAGAGAGTGTACAGTAGGGAGACACACTGAAAATGTTGAACTCTACCAACCTGTCCCCTGGGGAGCAGTAATAGGAGACCCCAGGGAGCCACTACTGCTCCCCAGACAGGTAAGCCCCCTCTCACTCCAAACATCTCATGGATAGCTAGCGAGTAGTCATTGGCTACCCACAAGTTGTCGTGCATCAGCATTGGTGTATAATCCCCTATGGCTGTGATCCACAAGCCACTTACTCTGGCGTTGCTCCATTGGAGCTTGTGGATTGCAGCGTCAGAATTGCCTGTGTTGGCAATCCTGAACACACACGGGGCTTAGTGTGTCTTAGCACCCAGAACGTCTCCAGGGGTGTTAACAAATATGACGGTGGACTGTTTTGACCCAGACCTCACCTGTACGTTTGTGCAGGTACCACCAGATGCTGGCCCGGGATTGCCCTGGGCCATGTCAGCGGCTAGCCTGGGGCTGTGATCCCGGAAACCTCTGGGGTCACAGCCCTGGGAAAAGTCCACCCAATTGGGCCAAAGCGGACCACAGCGGGCTAGAATGTTTGTGGACTGAACCGGACCAGATTGGGTCCACCATGGCTGGGTGCCATAGTTGTTCGTCATGGCGCTGGGTGCAGCGCAGAGGTAGGGCTAGCCAGCTACATGTTTGCGTGGCTCCCTGTGCTCCCTGGAGACCCAGATGCTAACACATTTGGTCAGCAGCCCAACCCAGTCTGGACTGTGTCAGCATCTGTTACCTGACCTGGGCTAGGTCATGGCAACAGCACTCGGCCATCATCACGTTTGTTAAAACCCTAAATCGACTCCAGAGAGCAAAAAAGAGGCCTGACAACTGTACTGTATTTATGCTCAGGCAAATAGCTGGCCCTTTAAGACCAACAGAGAGCTGACCCCAAGGACTGTTTCCAGGTCAGCCAGCCCAGTTTAGTGGGACCTAGAAGCCGAGGCAGAGAAACTGAGTAGGACACACTCTTTTCAAGGCATGTTCTTAATAAAGTAATCTTCTTCCAGCTCATCCCTTTGTGAGGACCCACATTCTTACAAACAGGGTGGCTAAAAACACCAAAACAACAGTGTAATCTCTTATTTTATTACACCCATTCAATGTATGTGGCATCTGCCATTCCGTTATCAAACACCGTTTCCACTGGAAAGATGCCATACTGTTATCAAACACAGTTTCCACTGGAAAGATTCAAAACCTGATAGCACCATGGTGTTTTCCTGCAGCAAAATTTAACTCAAGACAAATAGCATGAAGTGTGGAAATAATATTACTGCCATAAAGGTCAGTACGTCTGGAAAGTTAGTGCTGTGGCAATATCATGACACGGGACCGTAAATACTAGAGATGGAAACATCTTGCACAGCATGTCATTGACTTGAATGGAGTAATAAAAATAAAGGTGCACAGTAATGAGAACAACACTTTATTATCCTGTGGTTAAACCTAGTTAACAGCTCTCAGCTAACGAACAAAACCCACTATCCTGCAGTCTTCCAAGCAAATCATTAGCATTCGCTTTAAGTTGTTGGATTAACAAGCAATAACAAATTAAACATTAAGGCTCTGCTCTTTTAAAAACCCATTTGCAGCTGTTTTATGCTGGCACAATAACGGGTCCAAATGTCAACCTTTAGTTAGAGCCAGTGTGATGTAATGGCTAAGTGCGCAGTACTGGAAGTAGGTCGGTGGGGACCCCAGTTCAAGTCTCACCTTAGCCAGAAACTCACTGGGTGACCTCGGGTCAAACACAATATGCTCAGCCTAACGTACCTCACAGGCTTGTTGTGAGGATGAAAAGTTGTGTTTTATACAAACTCCAAGTGCAATGGCACGGGGTGCTATGTAAAAATAAAGATTTATATCATCATCATCATGATCATCATCTGGGCCCGAAGTTAGTGTTAAGTATATGGAGTGCAAATTTAAGAGCCCAGTCTAAATAACAAGTCTGAAGAAATGAACAGAAATTACACTTGCACTGGCAAAATACAGATGACAACTGTATATAATTAGAGGTTGTGAAGGAGTTGTCACAGCTGGGTCTTGAACCCTTGGCCTGGGGGGTTAGGCAACACAGCCTTCGAGGCTAGCACCACCTCAAACTGTGTTAATCAGACAGCTTTCCCTTTCTATGTCATTCCTTGTGTCTCTGCTCCCCAGGTGTTGCCACATCCTTCCCCATCTGTGCCCTGTCTCCCTAGCTTTGTCTCCCAGCTTCCTGATTGGCCACAAGGGAGCATTTAAACCATGGTGCGTAGGGGTGGGAAGTTCGGTACATCCGGTATCCGATACTGCCGGTATTTTGCTGTACCGGCAGTATCGGATTACTCCGGTATTTGGGGGTACCGGTACCGGTTCCCCGTGTCAGATTTTTTTACATTGCGGCCATTGAAATGAATGGCCGCAATGTAAAAAAAGAAACAAAAAAACCCCAACCATTTTCGCTATTTCACCAGTCCAGGCTGCGCGGGTGGAAGGGGGGACACCACCCACCCACCCTGCCCAACCTGGATTTTTTAAAAAACATTTTTTCCCCGAACTCCCTGCTAGTGCGGGCTCCGGGCCGCCACCGGCGACCCAAAGTCCGCACCAGCAGGTAGGTACTGTGGTACTAGGGTGATCCCTGGGGTGGGGGGGTGGTTTAACACACTCCCACCCCAGGGATCACCCTACCTCCCCACCCAGGGATCGCCTACCTTTGGCGCTCCAGGCGGCAGCGGCAGCATGGCGGTCCGGC
>QEPC01009702.1:4997876-5012741 GCA_003113815.1 Sphenodon punctatus
TAGGGCTGTAGCGGAATATCGCAGCGGTAGCTATTTCCGGCGGAAACAGTGTTTCCGCAATTAGTGGAATGGCATGGCAGAGGCTTTCATTCCGCGGTTCCATTCCGCGGTTCCGTGGTTCCGCTTATTTAATTCCGCAACTTAGTGGAATCGTGGAAACATGACATTTTCGCTATTTCCGCAATTCCGCCAGCACCACAAAATAGCGGAATAGCGGATTTCCGCAATTTTTTCGCAATTTTCCCGCAATTCCACGATTTGCAGAATTCCGGCGGAATTAGCGGAATAGCCGCAGAAAAGTCGCGGTGTGGCACAGGCAATTCCGAAATGGCGGAACGGAATCGCGGCGCGGTAAAAGCTGCTGCCGCATCAGCCCTAGTCATACTCTAGCTTTCCCTTCTGGACATAGTTCTCGCCCTCTTTAGTCCTGTTCCTGCCCTTCCCCTGTTCTCCTTTTGGGCCATAGCTCTGGTCCGATGTAGCTTTGTTTCTGTTGGGGCTTCGGTTACCAGAGTCCTGCTTCCTAGCCCTGAGCTCCCCTGCACCGCCATAGTCACGTTTCCTATTCTTGAGTTTCCCCACAGTAGCATAGTTGTGCTCCCTGGCCTTGCGGTCCCTTGCATCGCCATAGTCTCATTCCCTGGTTTGTGTTTCCTTCCCTTTTTTGTCCTGTCCTAGCTTACCCCCTTTGTCCTAGTCTAGGGTTCCTCCCCCTTTTTTTTGCCCAGTCCTGGTCTTGTGCTTTCCCCCCCTTGACCTCTCCTGTCGTGTCTCCCTTGTCTAGGGTTCTCCTTATCTCTCTGGTCCAGCTCCCCCCCCCCATGGTCGCCTATTCTTCCTGAGCCTGGCCTTATCCCTCTCTCCCCTAGCTTGTGCTCCCTCTTGGCCTGACTTCCCTCTTGCTCGGTCCTTATCTTGCACCCCTTTCTCTGTATCACCAAGCTTCCGGTTCCTCCCTAGCTTCGGGTGCTACCTCTCTCGCTTGAAGCACCTTGATGATGAGTCACCTCCTCTGAGGCCGGGTTACCCGGTGAAAAGAACGAGAACTGTCTTGGCATCCTCAGGAGACTGGCTGAGAGGTTTTTCTTCCTGGCGATCCCCCTGCCCCTCCTGGGTACTCTGGACCCCTTCCCCTGTTGTCCTTCGGTTACTGGTTCCCTCACACCCACTATTGTGACAGGAGTTAAGAACTACGATCCAGAGACATTCAAATTAAGGGTTCACAGCTGCTTGTTCTGGGTCAATGGACAGAGTAGTCAACTGGAAAAAGGCTGTTTGAGATCACAGTGCAGAGAATGGAGTTATGAAGGCTCAGCTACATCTGCAGTATTTAAACACAGCTCACAGTGACAATTAAGTAGAATTAAAGCTGCATGTTGGATCTGCAGCTGTAGAAGTCGATATGTCACAAAATACAGCATCAAAGTCCAGTGTGTGGTGGGCTGATGCACTCCATAAGCTTGTCCTCAGCCTCTGCCCACTCAGGTTGCTATTCCAAAGCTCATGCCACCTGGAAAGAGCGATGCTCCCCCACACTCAGCCCTGCCCAGAGTTCAGATAATCATCCCCTTGTTCCAGCCTTTAAAAGGTGGAATGGGAGAACTGCCCAGCCATGAGTGATTGGTCACAGCACTATGCTATCCGAACCCCACACTCTGGAAACACTCAACTAGCATTACATGGATTGTAAACCCTAATTCTGCAGCTGTGTGTTGGCTGGCTACTCACTTGCATTGTACGATGGGTCCAAATGAACATCTGGGCCAAACATGCAAAGAATGCACTACTACAGAGCTTCTGTGATGTGTAAACAGAGGCATGCAAGGAGAGCAAAGTGGCAGCAGAGAGCCACCATGACTGGGTGGCTCTTCATGTTACAGTGAACCCATGGTTACACTGAACCTGAGGTGCAAGTGTTCATGATGTTCTGCGTTTATGCGGTCACCTTACAGACTCTGCTTAATAATCCTGTGGGGTGACAGCATTAACAGGTGAAGCTTGGAACTCCCTTAGTAGTATAGGGGTCTACTGTATGTCAAACGCCCATCAAACAGAGGGTACCTGAGACCAGAAGTTCCGCCTTCGATGCATGTAGAATTTCTGGGTTTTGTGGGACATGGACATATGACCCCTCTAAGAACTTACCTTACTGCGTTTGACCAATGGGTGAAGGTTTCATCACGTTTGGCCCCCCGGTTCAGGAGACATGGGACCCAATGGGTTTTTAGCATAACATGGTATGAAAGGGTGGTCATGTGACCTGTCTAAGAACTTTTCCCACTGTCCTGAACCAATAGGCTGGGTTCTAGTGCTCTAGTCCCCTCCACTAAAGAGAGGTGATTGAACCAATGAGGTGGTAGGGTGACTTGCAGAAAGGGGGCTCATGTGACTACCTAAGAACTCACCTGATTACCCTGAACCAATCTGAAAGGGTTTCAGGAGTGTGGGTCCTGTGGTAGAGTTTCCTCATGGGGTGCGTGATAGTACCACCCACTGTATGGTTGTCCATGAAAAGAGGGCCATTTGGTGAGGTTAGCCATTCCTGAACACCAGGAATGTTCTCAGAGAGAGAGTGGCTTTTGTTACCCCCTACACAAAATGACTTCCCTCGGTGACGTGAATTGTGCGGCCTTTGGCACTTAATACTCCACCACCGGTAGCAAGACGTCATTTTGTTAATATAAAATAACTTGCCTATGGATTTAATTTTCTCAGCCACTATTCGATAACACCTCAAAGTTTAAAAAGAGGCTGGACTATGTTGTTATAAAATTTGGAAAATGGGATGTTGCCTAAAAATGCAAACCTATCCTCTCCTCTTTCCTGAGATCTAGTTTATATGATCCAATGAAAATACAAAATATAATGGGAATATGAAGAATGAGAATCTACTTGCTCCCATAAGAAAATAAGTTTCCTCTTTTCCTGTGTCAGTTAAAAGTCAATATTGAAATGATGGCTCTGTAAAGGAGCTCTGTCTCTCACTACATACTCTTGCTTGAGATCCAGATCAGCAATTTTTGGCACTATGCATTTGGATAGTTATTTAAATATACTGCCCTGGATCTGGGCAAGGGGATGGTTGCTTAAAATGTGGAACTAACATCTTTCCTCCTAGGAGGTACAATTCATACTGCCCCAATGATAAAACAAAATAAAGGGTGAAATTGATAAACAACAAATATATATTGTTATAAGAAAAACAATCTTCTCTATTTTAATTACTATTGAATTAGCTAATTTATAAAGAAGAAATATTTATTTTGGTTGGTACCTGACATCATGTAGTATCTATCTATCTGTCAGGGGCTGCTGGCCTTAAAGTCAGGCAGCTATGTTATTATTACAATAACTTGATAAATGGGTGGTAGCATGTAATGTGAGACTACCTTGCTCCTCTCTATTTTTTTAGAGCATAAAATCACAAGTTATAGGCCGTTTTTACATGGATGCTCCTCCCGGCCAGTGTTCAGGCAGGTGTGCGGCAGGGTGGGGCAGTCTGTGTAAATGGACGCCGGTAGATGGGGGGATGGGTGTGCGGCGGGTGTGTACCCATGTAAATGCCATGGGTGGCGGGTGTTTGTGCATGCACGCTCCCACTGCACACCCACTGCACACCGACCCACACTCATGGAACCCTCCAAGGAGGATGCTCCGTGGTGGAGATGGGTGTCGGTAGGTGTAGGTGTGTGTGTCTGTCTGTGTAAATGGGCACCCACCCACCTACACCAACACACTCCCCACCCACCCCGGTCCGTGTAAAAACGGCCATAATGTCAATACAAAATATGGGGTGAAGTTAACACACAACAAGCTGGGGGATCACGGGAATGGACCCTCAAGAAACAACACAATTAAAAAAACATAGAGACAGGCATGGACCAAAGAGGGGTAGCATATCCATCAGTAACCTGATTTACTATAATAATGATCATGGATGATATAAAAATAATCTCTTTCAATGTCTGTGGACTAAATAATCCAATCAAAAGGGAAAAAAAA
Source organism: Sphenodon punctatus (assembly GCA_003113815.1). NCBI lineage: Eukaryota > Metazoa > Chordata > Lepidosauria > Sphenodontia > Sphenodontidae > Sphenodon > Sphenodon punctatus. The sequence continues at coordinate 5,001,879 of QEPC01009702.1, forward strand.
AGGTATTTTGTAAAGGAAAATAATTCACAGATACTAGCACTCCAAGAAACACACCTGCAAGCTAGAGACAATCATCATTTTTAGAATAAAAATTACCAAATCTCTTTCTCTAATAATAAGAAGAAAAGGGCTGGGGTAGCTTTAGATATAGCCAGTTCTTTAAATTTTCAAATAGAGAGCCAATTCAGACATGAAGAGGGAAGATTTATTTCATTAACAGGAGTCATTGGCCAGAATAAATATTCAATTGCTGGTATGTATGCCTCTAATAAAAATCCTGTACATTTCTTTTAAAATATAATCCCCCAAATTAAAGAAAAAACTGAAGATAATTTCATCATGTGAGAAGACTTTTGCTGTTTTTAAATGGACCACGGTGGGTGGGGGAATGGATATTTCAATCAGCTGGTGAAATTCAGCTTTCTGCCCCAGCAGTAGCAGACATTTCTTCTACTGCTCTATTGTGCCCCCAGTGGCAGTTCAGGCTGCAGCTTTAATCCCCTCTCCCACTGTCCCACATTCTGTTAGCTGTCAGGGGCTGCTGGTCTATCTTTGAGGGGTTGCACACAGCCTTCAGATCATAGGCAGCCCACCACTGGCTTGTTAGTGGGCAAAGTATCTGCCTCTTACCCTCCCCCGTTTCTCTTGCTCTTAAACTCAGTCTAGAGACAGCGTCACTGTTGGAAATGCAAGGACTGGGAGATCATTGCATCCATTTGCCCAATGCAGCGTTTACAGAGGAGTGAGAGTAGCTAATCATCAATAAGCAGGCAGGAAGCATACTTAAGCTTAAGTAGCTTTATTAGGAAATACATGTAGGATAGGAAAGGCCTACCTCTATACTAAGTCCTAAGACTAGGTGTGTTCAGGAGGGAAGAAAGAAGCTCTCTCAGACACAAAAGATGAGAAACCTCCTGGGGGAGGAGATTGACCAATCAAGTCCTGGCAGGAGTAGGACAGATAGGATGGGGGAAGGGTTCCCTGATCTGTCTGTCTACTCCTGGTGTTTCTAGCAAACAAACAGGATGAGGTGCTTAGCGGGGATGCAACCAAAGGAATGTATTTCCAACACCCCTTCTCATCGTCCCGTGCACCGAATCATTTATGTGCACTGCTGACAATTCCCAATGCTTCTCGTAGCCTCTGGAAATTGTCTCTGGGTAGCGGTTTGGTCAGCACATCCGCTATCATTTCCTCTGTAGGACAATAAATCAGTTCAACAAGTCCTTTTTCTTGCGCTTCTCTCACATAGTGACGCTTGGTGTTGATGTGCTTCGACCTTGGCTTTATCTTTTCCATTTTCGTAAGCTGAATGCAGCTTTGATTGTCCTCATACATCTCAGTTGGCTTTGGTTCGTCTATTCCAAAGTCCTTTAGTAGTCTGTGTAGCCATACTACCTCTTGACATGCTTGAGTGGCTGAAATAAATTCTGCTTCTGTGGATGAAAGGGCAATTAATGACTGCTTCTGGCTAGTCCAACTGATTGCTCCGCCTCCATACAGAAATACATTTCCACTCACAGATTTGCAGTCAGTCTTGTCTCCGGCCCAGTCCGCATCCATATATCCCATCAATCTGGGGTTCTCGCTTGCTGGTAGTTTTAAGTTTAAATGCATTGTGCCCTTCAGGTACCGTGCTATTCTCTTGACTGCTATCCAGTCCCTTTGGGTTGGTGCACTTACTTTTCTGCTTAGTATTCCTACAGCAGCGGCAATGTCTGGCCTTGTGACGGTGGCTACATACAACATTTTGCCAATTGCAGTTCTGTACTGGTTGTCCTGTGGTAGGGGCTCGTCGTTGCCTTCCTGGCTTAGGAAATTTGTTTCCATAGGTGTCCCCACTTCATTAGCCTCTGTCATGCCTAGGCATTCTAAAATGTCCTTTATCTTTTGTTTTTGATTGAGAAGGAAACTTCCATCTTTTTCTCGTTCTATTTGTATTCCAAGATAGTAAGTGATACCTCCCAAGTCTTTCACCTCTATTTCTTTGTTCAGATTCCTGACGATTTCATCACAATCTCGTTTGTTTTCATGGCATACAATCAGATCATCCACATAAGTTAGAATGTATGTCCTCCTTTTATTTCTGAACCTTGAGTATAGGCAGGGGTCAGCTTCTCCCTGTATGAACCCCTCCTTAAGGAGCAATTGATTCAATTTTTCGTTCCAGGCTTTCGCTGCTTGCTTTAAACCATAGATACTCTTTTGAAGTTTGCACACAAGTTCCTCCTTCCCAGGTTCTTTAAATCCCGGCGGCTGCTGCATGTAGATATCCTCTTTGATATCACCATGTAGGAATGCAGTCTTCACGTCTAAGTGCTGCACTTCCATTTTTCTTGCAGCTGCTATGCTGAGGAGTGTTCTTATTGTGGTGTGCCTTACTACTGGAGCAAAGGTTTCGTCGTAGTCTTCGCCGTATTTTTGGGAATATCCCTTGGCCACTAATCTCGCTTTGTGGCGCGTGATTTCCCCTTCTGCATTATGCTTGGTCTTGAAGACCCATTTGCATCCAATGGCCTTTTTGTTTTCAGGTAGCTTTGTGAGTGTCCATGTTTTATTTTCATTAAGAGACTCAATTTCTTCCTTGGCAGCATCTCTCCATTTGCGCGCCTCACTGGTTTGCATTTTTTGAATGTCTTGCCATGTTGAGGGCTCCTGTGGTTCCTCCACTTTTGCCGCATAGGAGAATCTCGCTGCTGGCACTCCTTTGTTGTGTCTTTCAGAACGTCTCACTTCTGGTTCTGGTTCTGCTTCGGCTTCAGTTTCAGTATCAGCATCAGTGTTATCTTCTGGTTCCAGTTCTGGTTCTGCTTCAGTTTCAGCATCAGCATCAGTGTTGGTGTCAGTGCCCCCTTCTGGTTCAGGTTGATTGAACATGGTCAAATCAAATGAAACTTCAGCTTCCTCTTTTATCTGCAGTTCTGCAGTCTTTTTCTGTCTTGATGAACTTGGCCTCATTAGGTCTGGCATTTGATCAGTGCTTCCCTTTTCATTTTCATCAAAATAGACCACACTGCTTATCTTCACATTTCCAGTGTCAGTGTCCATTACTCTGTATCCCTTGCATCCTTGTGCATAGCCAACAAGTATCCCTTCTTCACATCTGGTGTTAAGTTTGGTCCTTTTGGCCTTTGGGATATAAGCATAGGCTTTAGAGCCAAACACTCTAATGTGCCCCACACTGGGCTTGTTCCCATGCCATAGTTCATAAGGTGTTGCTTTTGCACCTTTGGTTGGGAGCCTGTTCTGCAGGTATGTGGCAGTCATTACTGCTTCCCCCCAGTATTTGTTTGGCAGATTCGCATCCAAAAGCATACATCTCGCCATCTCTATGAGAGAGCGATTTTTTCTTTCTGCTACTCCATTTTGTTCTGGTGTATGCGGGATGGTTGTCTGGTGTTCAATTCCTTTTTGCTTCAAAAATTCTTTCATCTGTTTTGAAACATATTCACCTCCATTATCTGACCTTAGGATCTGAGGTGATCTTCCAAACTTATTGCTGGCTCTTGCAACATATTCCTTAAATTTCTCCAGCACCTGACTTTTCTCTTTAATCAAGTAAGTGAACGTGAACTTGGAAAAATCATCTATGAAAGTCAATGCATACTGGTTTCCTGCAATTGTTTTTGTCTTCATAGGACCACAGATATCACTATGAATGAGCTGTAGGGGGTGCTGTGTGGCTTCCTCCTTGCTCTGATGAAAGGAGGGCCTAGTTCCCTTTCCTTTTACACAGCAAACACATCTCTCATCTTTAGTTGCACATGAGTTCATTTTAAAATGTTTAACTAGGTCTGGAAGTGCATGCAACACATCTGCATTTCTATGGCCCATCCTTCTGTGCCATTTGCTTTCACAGTTCTTATGTCTGCAATCTTTTGCAGCATTTGCATACTGATCCTGTTGCAAGCAATCTACCTTGAATAGGCCATTTGAATCCAGCATTCCTCGCATAAAAAGCTCCTTTTCCTTTGAAATTCTGCAATATTTCCCTTCAAAATGCACTGCAAAACCTTTCTGTACAGCATACTTGACACTTATAAAATTATGATCCAATTCTGGGACATATAGAGCTTCTTCAATGGTAACTTTCATTTCCTCACCGTTTCCCAGATGACATATGAGTTTAGCCCTGCCTCTTCCTTGACAATAAACTTTCTCTCCATTAGCCAATCTTATAGGAGTTCTATAAGTCCTATCCAGATCAATAAATCTGTCTTTGTCCTTTATAAGATTTTTAGTTGCTCCAGAATCAACAAAGAAATCATGTGAAGCAGTCTCACATTCTATTCCTTCCACATTTTTAAGTTGAGATACTTTTTCCTCAACCAGGCTGAAAGCCCTATCATGGCTCCCTTTGTTCTTTGCAGAGAAGCTGGGAACTTCTTGCTTGGTGCATTGATATGCGAGATGCGTGGTTTCCCCGCAATTGAAGCAACGCTTAACTCTTGCAGATCCTTTTGAATTTGCAAAAGGCTTCTTGTTCTCAGCTGCCTTGCAGGCAAGCTGTGAGGAAAAGTTTGGCTGTTCATTAGTTTGAGCCATATTAAATTCCTCAAGTTTCTGAATAACAACATCCAAAGATTGGTTATCCTGCATTTCTATTATCTGACATACTGTTTGAAAAGTTGGTGGTAAAGAGTTCAGCAGAAATGCCACTATCAATTCATCTGGTAAATTCAGCTTTTGATTTTCCAGTCTCCTGACTAGTTCAAGCAGGCCATTAACATGAGCTGAAAAATCTTCACTCTCATCCATTCTCATATTACAAAGTCTTTTAAGCATTTGTATCTTTGATATATTTGACTTCCCTTGATACAGTCTCTGTAAAATTTCCCACATATCTTTTGCAGTTAACTTGTCACGTATGTGCACATGTAAACGCTGACTCACCGACATTGAGATGATTGCCATAGCTTTGTCATTTTTCTCATCCCAGAGTTCTTGTGCTGCCCCTGCATCTGTAGGTCTGTTGGACTCCAGCATTTTCCTTAGGCCTTGTCCTCCCAGTGCCATCCTTGCATTATGACTCCAAGCTTCATAGTTTGTTGCTCCAGTGAGCCTCTCTGGAATGGAGACCTTCAGCATAGAATCCATGGTCACAGAGACTAAAATCTTTCTTTTCTTTTCTGCCTTTAAGATTAATGCTAGCACTCAATTATACTCACTCTGCGCTGCCTTTTGGGTGTCTGGGCCCATAACCCTGTTGGAAATGCAAGGACTGTGAGATCATTGCATCCATTTGCCCAATGCAGAGTTTACAGAGGAGTGTGAGTAGCTAATCATCAATAAGCAGGCAGGAAGCATACTTAAGCTTAAGTAGCTTTATTAGGAAATACATGTAGGATAGGAAAGGCCTACATCTATACTAAGTCCTAAGACTAGGTGTGTTCAGGAGGGAAGAAAGAAGCTCTCTCAGACACAAAGAGATGAGAAACCTCCTGGGGGAGGAGATTGACCAATCAGGTCCTGGCAGAAGTAGGACAGATAGGATGGGGGAAGGGTTCCCTGATCTGTCTGTCTACTCCTGGTGTTTCTAGCAAACAAACAGGATGAGGTGCTTAGGGGGGATGCAATCAAAGAAATGTATTTCCAACAGTCACACCCTCCCAAGAGCCAGTACACCAAAGCACATCTATTTCCTCCCAAGGCCCTAAAGCACAGCAGTTATGCTGTAGGACTGAATTCTTGCTGAGTTGGGTGTATCTTTGACAGAGTCTCCCTCTCAGTTCTCTCTATGGCAAAGGCACATACGGATACGTCAGGTGGGTATTGAGTCAACCCTACACAAACAGTTTGTGACAAGTGGAGTTTACCCTCTGACTTTCAACTCAGCTCGCTGCTGAGAGAAATGCATCTTCTCTCACCCACACAAAAATCATCCTTAAAGTAAAAGGACTTGCTTAGTTGAAAGTCAGCAGCTGAAATGCTACAGTGATGGGCTGCACAAGGACATATAAAATGGTGGAACCGTTTCCTTCCTTTTTACTTTGACAATCGGTACAAGTGCATTGATTTGTTCTGCGTCCCTCACATGTGGTATCTGTTATACTGCCTCGCTTTTGGTCTTATGCAGCTTGAAAGTATAATAAGAGGAAATCATACTAGGAGTTAATAATACTAAGAAATACATGTATGAAAGTTGCTATAAAGTACAACACACTACAATTACACCATTTTAGAGTGGCAAACCTTGCCCAAACAACCATATTTTTATCCATACAATATGGTTTTCTATTAGGATAACTCCACAATACCCAATAGAGTTATGGTAAAAGGTGTTTTATGAAACACAGACTAGGGAAAACACATCTGCAGTAAAACCAAAGAAGGGGGGGGGGAACCTTGAGATAATTCCTTTGTCAAAGCAGACGTCTCCTGCAGTGTCCAATAAATTCCATAGTAAAAAAACCCTCCAGTTTACAAGAAGAGTTAAGGCTCTTGCAAACTCAATCATACACTAAAAAGCATGGAAATTGTAAGTTAAGGCTCCCGTCTTAACTTCCTTGCTGTGTTAGCAGTAAAAACATTGTACAGTCTCAGATATTGTGCTCAACAACTTAGGCTCCATGCACCCACACTATGCCTTCCTCCTTTCCACCCAAAGCGCCTTGCCTTTTGGGGTTCCATAATGGAGATGTGAGTCTGGGCTCCTCACAGCCTTGCTACACCCCTCGTTGTAGCTTGTGACCCAAGATGGATTCTGGCATCTGTAAAGATCCTGGTTACTATTTTATATATTTTCTACTTCTTTACTTCTGCTTGAGGTTGTGAGCTTATGCAGGAGTCTCAAAATAAAATGCAGGCAAAAGGTTTGGAAAGTGCTGTGCTGGAAAGAAAGCGAATGGTACTACTAGTGACAGAGTTTGGTTGAGTTGTTATGCCTGGAACTCCCTCCTTGAACCCGCAGACCCTGCTCCCTTCAAATCCCTCATAAACGCCTACCTCTTTCATCAGGCTGCCCACCCTCATAGATTGTTCGCTGATGCTTCTCCTTGTGCTTTTTTTTAGTCTTTCAGGATGCTCCAACTGCCCTGTAACTAAGCATGTGCACTTGTCTCTCCTATGCCACCCCCCTTATCTCCTCTCCCTTGTCCATCCTAGATTGTAGGCTCCTTGAGCCAGAGACTGAGCATCTTTATAGTCATGACTGCTCAGCACCAGGGCATTGTTGATGCTGTCTCAATAAAAATAACAGCATTCTCTACCCCTATCATAATGCACGTAAAAGGCAATAGTTGGGGAAGTTATGACAGACAGGGCTGGCCATACCACAGGGTGATCTGGGGTGGCCGCCCTGAGCCCCACAGTTTCTGGTCACCCAGGCAGGGTGTAGGGGCCCCAAACATGAACTTTAGAGCCCTGTGGAGGGTGGCCCAAGGGGGCAGGTGGGGTCACTAGGGAGGGGCCACCAGAGGCTCTGCATTTTATCTCTGCCCTGCAAATTCTAAGGCTGGCCCTGATGACAGATGCCAGGACCTGCAGGGAAGGGGTTCTCTAGCTGCAGTCTGTCCCCAGCTGGTAGTATCACTGGGGAAAGCAGGTGCAGCAGCTTTCCTATGGGCCTGCAGGGGACAGACTGCACAGCATTCAAAGCAGTGGTCTGTCCCTAGTCTGGGGCTGCAGACGGACCCTGTCCCTGGTTTATTGTATTATTTACATCATTCTTTCAGGTTCTTTGGGGAACTTTCAGAGGGAAATTCGCATCAGAAAGCATTGGATAAATTTAATGAAAATCATGAAATCCAGGATGGCTGTGGAAAAACATAGATACACCCTTCCCATAGGGTTTAGATTAGTTTTCAAGGAGTGCAGCCAAAATGAAGCTGTGATAGATCTTGACACACAATATTGCTGCCACGTCTCTCTTTTAATGTGAAACTCTCCTTATTTCAGGGGGAAGCGTGCGTGCCTGTTTGAGAAGAAAACTGGGCCGGGAGGGGGAGAATCCACCCACAGTTCAAACTCCTCTACCAGAAAAGTGTAAAAATCCTTGCAATTCAATGGTTGTAAAAGATTCAGTTTGGCCTTTGTTCAATTGCCTGTGAAAATGTGAGTTGCACAATAATATCGTCTTTATTGCCCTCCCCAAATAAATGCATGGGAGCTACTGTAAATATGGCCGTGACCTAATCTAATCTCTCTGTGCAGTAGAGAGAAGTCCTCAATAACGCCAGCATTGAAAGGTTATGCAAGGATACCTGCTACGCAGGTAGGTACTAAGGGCAAAACTGGGCAGATCTCTTTGGAGAGGACAGCTTACTGATTTTCTTACGCTGATTATGTACAAAGTTATTGACGAGTCGGGACCGGTTTCTCTTGACAGGGACCCCCCTAAAAGGTTATGTAGGGTCTTCCCGCTCAAAATCCTTTTTGGTTTTAAACAAAGCAACTTGGGGAGGTGGTGTGAATCCCAGCGATTCTATGATACCCACTGAGGCCATGTTTACGTGTTACTGTCAGCGGAACAATATCCTGTGGTAAAGACAGCGGGGGGGTATTTATCCAGTGGAAACGGATTCTAACCATTCTTTGTAGAACTGCCTTCTCTCTTACCGTCAGCGCTTTCTGAGTCCTGCTGCACTAGAGTGGGAACATAGAGCCTTCTCGGCCCTGCCCTACTGACTTGACTTCCCCTTGCCAGCACCCCCTGGAAAAAGGCCGGAGCTGGTCAATGTGTCTGCATTGCAGCAGCAACCTGAAACCCTGTCACATTTTGGATGTCCCCTGCCTTGCTCTCCTGTTTATCCTGGATCTGTTTTTTCTAGTACTTTTTGTAATGCTTTTCTCATGGGGAACCCTTCCTGCTATGCCTAACCCTCTGCGCTGGATCTGTGGTGATCCTGACCTCTGTTCTTCTTATGCTGACCCTGCCAGCCCTATGGACTGGTCCAGCTTAGCTCTGAACTGAATCTTGAGGCTGTGCTATAGTTAGCCTTTGGCTTGTTTCCTGACCTGAATCTTGAGGCTGCATTTCCACGTTCCAATCACGTTCAGCACCATAGTTGCTTTCTTCTGAATCCCCTGGTTTTGTTGACTTTCGCCTTCTGGCCTGCATGGTGCTGCACCCTACTTTGTCCTCCTTGTTTGTTTACCGGACTCTCGAATGGTCCTGACTCTGCAGAAACCACTAGGCAAGTGCCCCCCATAAGCTTATGAGCATTCACACACTAAGGGTAACTTGCCCATCAAGTGTACCTTGGTAAGGGTATATTTTAATAATTTACCATCAGTGGATGTTCGTACCACTATAACGTGTGAATGCTCAAAAGGGAGTGAACCTATGGAGTCTTTGCCATGGAGCCAGTGACATAACAAGGCTGTGGTAGACCTGGGTTCATGTCCCAATTATGGACCCATCCCCCAGGGCAAGGGGGTGGAGATGCTTTAAACAGCCACCCTCCCAAAGTTGCTAGCCACTGCCTTGACCTTCCCCTGCAAAGGTTGTGGTGTTGTCCTAGCTCCCATCGAGGCTCCGCAGAGTGGCAGCAGTTCCACCAGGAGGGAGGTTTTAAGCATTGGAAGTGTTAGCACTCCACCCCATGCCCACTCTGAATTTCCATCTTGGTGGGGCCCTTTGCAAGCAGCCTACACACCACTAGAAAATATTCAGAGTAGATGGAGGCAGAGTGTTGGCCCCTCCCACTCACTCTGAAAACTTCCTAGCACTGCTCGGACCACTTGGAAAGGCTCCTCGCCCACCCCCTAGAGTGCAGGTGCAGGACCAACTGAGCCCCCTCACCCCATGGTGGCTATGCCCCTAAATCATTCACCTCAGCGATATACTATAGTAGAATCATTCAACTGTCAGGAAAAATGCTACTGTGCTGTGGTAATCCACTGGAGTTGCTCTGTAGATCTGCAAGGGCGTGATGTTACCTCTGAATGTGTCTTCATCCCTCACATCTTCAAGTAGTCCTAAGCTCTAAAACCTCTAAATATTTTGCTTCTTGCTATATTGATTCATTTCTGATCTTCTGAAATTGTACAGTAGACAATACTCCATTCTCATTGACTCTGGTGCCAATCTGGCTGGATTGAGACTTCATTCTGGATTTTCCAGGCCCCACAAAGAGCTGAATCATCCATTTATACCAGAAGTAATCTTATCTTCATAATGGATAATGGGTGAAGAGCAAAGAACTCTCTCAGTATGTTACCAGAAGTGAGAGAAGAATTGCACAGAATGGGATGATGTACATACACTGAAATTTTCGCTTCTTGCTCCACTAGGGGACAGTAGGTTTAGTCCAGAGCAATAGCACCAGTGATAATACGAGAGGAAACAGAAGGGTTAGAATTCAGGAATGGGTTTCCTTCCTCACTTGTCAGAGGCCTGGGCCTCCCATTTTTTATGGAATGTTCACTATAGTTTCATACCCATTATACTTGAGTGAGCAAAACAGACAGTCTAAAAGCACTGGTGTTAACAGGGTGAGAGGGGGTGACTGACATCTCTTGCTGGATAGAATTTCTCAACAGGAGAGGGAGCTGCTGACCCTGCCTTTACATTGCTGCTTTACCCCACCACTGGATGGCTGGCTGAACTGGGAATTCCAAAATGGTGGTGGCTTCACCAGGTTCCAGCAATAGAAATTCCGATTGACTCACGAGGGTGAGGTGCATAAGGGAGTGATAGGAGCAGTGAGGAGGTGGTGAGAGACTGTTGTGCTCTACAGCAGGGGCCAGATGGGATGTTGGTCCCAGCCAATCAGGGGAGAGGACTTGAAAAGGAATCAGATGAAGGACGGTTATTTATTTATTTTATTTATTTATTTTACAAATTTATATCCCGCCCCCTCCTGCAATGCAGCTCGGGGCGGCTAACAACAGTAATAAAAACAATTAAAATTACTTAAAATA
>QEPC01009702.1:5022014-5049814 GCA_003113815.1 Sphenodon punctatus
AAATAAATAAATAAATAAATAAATATAAACACAAATACTTGACCCCATGCACAGCCCTATAAAAATAAGGATTGCTAAATTGCTGCTAATTAATTGGAATAACAAGTAGTCAAACTTCATTACTGCTTATTCTTTTAAAGTTAGTTCCCTACAGTTAAGTGAGCTCCTCTGATGTATCTTGTGTGCCACTGCCTCGCTTCATTCTTCTAGAAATGTACTCTCTCTGATCATTGCAGGAGTAATGGGGCATGCAAGAAAGGATCAATGGAGAGTTTCAAGGGGGGCTGTGTTGGTAGCAGAGGTGGATAGATGCAGTGGGGGGAGCAATGTGGGGTAGCGGGTGCAATGAGAGGAGTGCAGGGTAGAGTGAGAGTAGAGGGGAGAGAGCAGGGGAGAGTGAGAGAGTTGAGGCATGGCCTCCGTTGTGTAGAGCATTCCTGCTGTTCAAGCCCTGGTTAAACCCTTCCCTACGAGTAAGCCTAGGTGGTGTGGGCCCTTCAGTGTATGTGTGTCTGCAACAACAACACAACAACAGCATCACATTTATTGCGGTTTCCGCCATTAAACTAAAAAACAACAAACAACAAAACATCCAAAAAGCAAGGAACAGATATCCTGCTACAATATTACAATCCAGTACACAGTACACAGACAACTTACTTGAGACTTTTCCGTATTTACTGTCATCTTGTATGTACAGTAAAATTGCAGTTAATTTAGAATATTCTGCAATTTTTTTCTGGTTTGTGAGAGAAGAAGCACATCATTTGCATACATCAAGCAAGTCACTGGTCTGCCACAAAATCAGTGGCAAGGTTTGGGCAGTCACTGTTATTGACTAAATTGACCAGATCATTTATAAAGAGATGAAATAATAATGGGGCCAGCAAACAGCCCTGACGCACCCCTGAGTTTATGGGGAAAAAATATGAGAGGTTGCCCTCAAAGTCCAGTTTTATTGCAGCTCTCATATCTTTATGTAACATAATAATTAGCTCCAATAGGCTGTGATTGATACCCATGGGTGCCAGTTTTTCCCAAAGTTTGTATCTGTCTACTGCATCAAAGGCTTTTGAAAAGTCTGTGAAAGCAACAAACAGTTGTCCCCCTCTTATTGACGTATATTTGTCAATTAGACGTGTCAGTGTAAAGTAGTGGTCAACCACCGAATGACCTTGCCTGAAGCCTGCTTGTTCCTCAGCTATTAAATCCTTTTCTGTCAGCCATGCTTGTAGATTTTCTAGTATAAAACGGGAATAGATTTTACCGACTAGAGGAAGCAAGCTTATGGGGTGGTAGCACAAAGAATCCATTCTACTCCCTCTCTTATAAATAGGCACTATAACTGAGGTGGTCTATGTGTTTAATGGAGATTAAAGGCTGCAAAAAGCTTAGCTAGAATGGGAGCCCACCATTCAGCAAAATGTTTATAAATCTCAGGTGGTAAGTAATCATCAGTACCTGGAGATTTTCCGGATTTCTGGGCCATAATATATTTTAAAGTCTATTCCTCCGTGATCACAGCCAGTGAATAGTCCACATCCTCTGATCCAGTATTGGCAGAGGGTGCGTCATCCATCTCACTTGAAGTCCCAGCAAAAATATCCTCCAAATGCGAGATCCAGACCTCTTTGCTAATAGGTGGAGAGGCACTAGATCTTCTGGTGTTAAGCGCACAAAGGGATTTTCCAAAATTTTCCAAAATTTTGAGGAATCCTTCATCATTGCGGCTGCCTGAAGATCTTCCCAAATCCTATTCTGCCTGTTCTTTTTCTATTCTACCAATAATCTTTTATAAGATTTTCTAGCCTCAATAAACGCATCCCAGAGAAGTAGAGAACTGTAAGTATACCAAGTCTTTCTGAGATGTCTACGGTGATGTTTTGCCTTATGGCATTATTTGTACTCCTGAGGCTTGCATAACTTTTTTCCTTTGGCAGGTTTAGTTACAGCTTCCTCTAGCAGACTGAAGCTCAACCCAGATAAGACGGAGGTGATGGTGGTGGGGAGGGCGAAGGGGGTGGTGGCCCCCCTGATTGGGGGGGTTTGCCCCCCTGTAGCTCAGCAGGTCCGGAGTCTGGGGGTCATATTGGACGCAGACCTGCGGCTGGAGCGGCAGGTGGAGGCAGTCGCTAAGGCTGCCTTCCGCCAGCTTTATCTGGTACGTAGGCTGCGTCCGTATGTCTCTGGCCCGGACCTGGCCTCCCTCATCCATGCCTTCGTCACCTCGCGGCTCGACTACTGCAACGCGCTCTACGTGGGGCTTCCCTTGTTCTTGGCCCGGAGGCTGCAGCTGGTGCAGAATGCGGCGGCCCGTCTTCTTACGGGGACGGGTCGCCGGGAGCACATTACACCGGTGCTCCGAGCGCTGCACTGGCTGCCGATAGTGTGCCGGGCCAAGTTCAAGGTCCTAGTAATGATCTATAAAGCCCTATACGGCCTTGGCCCCTCTTACCTTAGGGACCGCCTCGCCCTTCGCGCCCCGGAACGACTCCTGCGGTCTGCCGGGGGTGCCCTCCTGGAGGTCCCCCGTGTTAAGCGGGGGGCCACGATGGAGCGGGCATTCTCGGTGGTAGGGCCGCGGCTGTGGAACTCCCTTCCGGAGGAAGCTCGCCTGGCCCCAAGCCTTTTAACATTTTGGCGGAACTGTAAGACCTGGCTGTTTGCCCAGGCCTTTGGGAGGGAGGGTGGGGAGGGATGATTTTAGTCCCCCACCCATTTATTTATTTATTATTTTTCTAGCCCTGTTTTATACAGAATATTTTATATTTAATATTTTTAAATGAATTTTAATGTTTTTATTGTTGATTGTTGGAAGCCGCCCCTAGCTGCGTTGCAGGAGGGGGTGGGGTATAAATTTGGAGAAAAAAATAATAATAAAAAAAAAAATAAAAAAAAAAATAGTACTGTCATTAGAATCTCATAGGTCAAAACAGGTGAATCAGTGCTAGTATTGGAGAGAATCTCCTCCCTCATAGTAATCATATCTGGGGACTGCAATAACTCTAAAGCCTTTATATATGTCTGTCCTGTTCAGTTAACTTTTTGCTTCCTTACGATCCCAGTTTCCCTTACAGGGGGTACCCTTTGTGCCCGCACCGCCCATAGGAACAGACAGAGACATGCTCTGGAAAAAAGGCCTGGGCCACAACTTTATTACAATATATAACTCACATGAATACAACAGGCAATGATCATAAAACCTGTGTGCCAATAGCAGGGAGGAACCATGCTACATAAAGCAGGTTAGAGGGTTGAGCTAAATCTCGCCCCCCTGCCCGGGTGAATCGACCCTTCGAGTGCACCCTCCCCTTGGGTCAGGTGGGTTTTCAGCCCTCCAAACCAGGCGTTCCGAGCCTGGGCTGGGGCCCCCAGCCTTAAGACCCCCCCGCTCCCTGAGTGGTAATGGGTACAAGCGCGACTCCTCACCTCATAGGGAGCCTTACCACAGCACGGTTCCTACCCTGCTAACCGCCATAAAAAAGGGGTGGGTGGGAGGCAGCACTACTCCACTTTTTTTCCCCCACACAGGTAACCCAAAATGTCCATGGATGCCCAAAATGCCCATGGATGCCAGCCCACAAGTCCTCCAAGCAGAACGAGTTTTTTATGGTGCACCACCCGACCCCCAAGCGCTTGACAAACACCCGAATGGCCCAGTTGATATTCGGCTTGGCCCGCTCCATCTAGCCCAGGGTAGTGGTATACCGCCATACCCTACGGGCAAGCAAATTCAACCAACAAATGATTGCGTGGGGCCCTGTGGGCTGCCAGCCCAGAGAAATCATCCTATATTGTGGCCATGAGCTCCCAAGCTCTGCGCACACCAATCGGCCCTGCGGAGGAGCGAGTATACTTGGCAACCAATCAGCGCCTGCAGAATAACAAAACACAACAGCAGTGTTGTATACCCATGGGGCCGGCTGCAGCAGAGGCAAAAGGCCTCACATAGGTGCGATAGGCACCAGACCACCATCGGCCTATAGCCATGATTTGCGATGCAGGCAGCCCCACTGCAGCTGCTGTAGAAGCCGCACCGATCCTGAACGAGTGTGACCCGTATCCCTCTGGCGACAGCCCTAGAGCAGCCAAACCCTTCTTGAAAATGGCCTGGAATTGGAACTTTGTGAAACATTCCCCGGAGAAGTGGATGAAAAGGGGGCCCTCTAAAGGCGGGCGAGCTTCCAAAAATTCACCTATCACCGCCACCGGGCACACTACCTCTATCGAGGCTCGGTGCAGCGTAAATTGCTGACCCTTCCCCCCTTGATCGGTCTTAGATCGCCGAATCGTGATGGTGATAGCGTCGGGGGCACGAGTTACGTCCCTGAGCTCTAGGGCCAATCCCCTACGATTGCCCCGCAATGCAGGCACCAACTCACTGTCACGGAGTGCCCACAAAAATGCAGTTAGAAAGGCTGCACAGAAAAGCAACCCTTCATAGGGAGACAAGCAGATGCGAGGCAGTGCTGTCAGCAAGCGAGCCAGTGTGTCAGCAGACACTGGCTGGCGAGTATCCCTCTGCGGCCCCCGCTCCCTATCCCAACCTACGACAGCCCTGCGAAGCTGATAACTTGCACATGGGTCGGCCATCCCCCGCACCTTGCTGAAAAAGGCGATGGCTGCTAGACGGCCCCGTATTGTGCGTGGGGCTAACACCCGGCTACTCAAGTGCGCTGCAAACCACTCCACTTGACAGGTGGGGATGGGCCAAGACTCCTGCAACCCGTGGGTTGAGAGGAAGCTGCGGAATTCTCGCAAGGAAGACACATAGGCTCGCCATTTAGAGTCTGAAATGGAGGCTCTAACGCCTTCATCTATCCTTCGCTCCCAAGACTCCACAAAGCCTCCAGCATCACCTCCGGGTTGATGTTGGCGCTGGGAGCCAGGGAACGGAATCCCTCCATCTGAAAACGAGACAAGGAATCAGCAATTTCATTGTGGATGCCGGGCACGTATTTGGCCAAGAAATACATATTAATGGAAGGCACTTCAGTACGAACCATCGGACCAGAACCATAACCCTGCTGGATTTACTGGCCTGTCGGTTGATCACCTGCACCACCGCCTGGTTATCAGACCAGAAACATATGTGCGAGTCCCGGAAACAATGGCCCCAAAGCTCCAATGCCGCCAAGAGCGGGAAGAGTTCGAGGAACGTTATGTCCCTGATAAGGTCACTGGCCGCCCACTCTGGTGGCCACCGCTGTGTGCACCAATTTTTCTGAAAGAACACCCTGAACCCAATCCCACCAGCAGCGTCGGATACCACCTGCATGTTGGCCTCTAAAAACCGTTCCTCCCTCCATAGGGAAATTCCATTGTAGTTCTGGAGGAACAAAAGGCAGACCAGGAGGTCAGCCCTGATACCCTTAGTTATGTGAACGCGGTGATGGGGGGCCGAAAGCCCTGCAGTTGCACGGCCGAGGCGTGTACAAAAGGCCCGGTCCGGGGCTACCACCATACATATGAAATTGAGGTGCCCAAGTAAAGTTTTTAATGCCCTGAGTGTTACCTTCTTGGCGGCCAGAGTGTCTGTGAGAAGCCGCCGCAAAATGGCCAATTTGTCGGGGGGGAGACTAGATGTGCAGGACACTGTATCAATGATAATCCCTAGAAAGGAGATCCGAGTCGCGGGACCCTCGCTTTTTTCTATGGCCAATGGGACACCTAATTTGTCTGCAACTGCGGAGAACGTGTCCAATAAATGGGCGCAGTCATGGGTACCCGCTCACCCCGAGAAGAGATAATCATCCAGATAGTGTGAAATGGACGGTAAACCAGCCTGGTCCTTGACTGCCCACTCCAACATGGTGCTGAAACACTCGAATACAGCGCAGGAAATGGAGCAACCCATGGGCATGGCTTTGTCATAGAAAAACTGGCCCTCGAAGAAAAAAAAAAACAAGTCACAGTCCCTCGGGGATACTGGCAGGAGGCAAAAAGCTGACTTTATGTCACACTTCCCCATGAGAACCCCAGCACCACATGCCCGCACAATACGCACGGCTGCATCGAACGATGTGTACTGCACGGAGCACAGTGCGGGATCAATCCCGTCATTCACCGAACCACCCCTGGAGTAGGACACATGATTAATCAATCGGAATTCCCCGGGTACCTTTTTAGGCACTATCCCCAGCGGGGAGCATCGCAGGGGAGATAACGGAGGGGAAACAAATGGGCCTGCAACTCGACCAGCCTCGATTTCCTTACGAATCTTATTCCACACTATCCCTTCCCTCCCCCGCACTGACTTGAGGTTCCTAGCCATCATGTCCACCCGCGGGCCCGTGTACGAGATCTCGAACCCCCCCGAAAAACCCCGCCACAGGAATTCAGCGTCGACACTGTTCGGGTAACTCTGCAGAAGAGGGAGGAGAGACTCAAGCCTGATTGGAGTAGGTGCCAGGCCCAGCTCCCCCACTACCCCCGTGACGCTCGTGCTTCGTCCCCCTGGCAACAAACTGCTTTGTGCCCCCGGCAACAAACCTTTGCCTCCCCGAATCGGGGTGCCCCTTATGGCAGGATGAGGCTGGGTGATCCCCCCCCGCACCCGCAGCTGGAGCAGGAATGAAAGTATTTGCAACGGGCATGAAAACACCCCTTCCCATTGTATGCCCAGCATACCTGCCTCCCGGAAGAAGCCTTTGATGGACCCGGGATCACCACTCCACTCCCCGTGTGGATGCCAGCAACCGGGTGGTGCAGGGCCATGATTTGGGAGCGCATATTGTAGTCAATAATGTCCCAGTGAGTGCGGGGGTTGGACGCCGCCCTGCGATGAAACATCTCGTCGTATTCCAGCCAGGCCATCCCCCCAAAATCATTATAGGCCTTCTGGATGGTAGCAGCGTACTGAATTAATTGCCACGCCTTACTCGGGAATTTGTACGCCCCCCCCCCCATGTAAATATAAAAACAGGCGGACCATTTCTCCCAGGTCCTGGGTACAGTTGGCTTCTTACGTTTGCTCTTTCCCCCTTTTTCTGCCTCTGTGCCCCCGTCACCTGGCTCCTCCCCGTGCAGCAACATGAAGATGTCTAGAAACTCACCTTTCGATATCTTCTTGGTTGCCAAAGACAAATGATCGCCTGGTAACGATATGAGGATGGCGTAGGCATGCAGACCCTGAGTGAAGCCAGTCCGCCCATAAGTAGCCTGCGCCTCAGCACAGACTATAGAAGTGTCCCACACCCGAATGGCTGCATTGGCATCTAATGCCAGTACAGCCAATTTTCCCCAGTACCAATGCGACCCTTGTCCCCAAGCCCCAGGACTGAATCCCACCGCTGTGCCTGTGCTGCAGACCTGTGCCCCCATGCCCGTGCCCCTGGAAACCCTGTATCGATGACCGCTGGCCCCGCTACTTGGTCAGTCTGTGCCGGGACCCCTGGGCCCACGCCCCCCTCGGTACNTGTGCCTGTGCTGCAGACCTGTGCCCCCATGCCCGTGCCCCTGGAAACCCTGTATCGATGACCGCTGGCCCCGCTACTTGGTCAGTCTGTGCCGGGACCCCTGGGCCCACGCCCCCCCTCGGAACGCGCTGGTGCCGGGCCCACAGCTACTCCCACATTGCGCATAGCCTCCCCTACCCATAGAGCCCCCAGGGCCCACGGGCCCCCCAGTTCCATTGACTGTGGGACCCGTGGACTCCTCACCTTGGTCACTGGGCACCGCCATCATCCCAGTCGTCTCAAGTGTATCTGTTGTGGCTGCCTGGGTCCCTCCTGATGAAACTTGGGTGTCCATTTTGGGTCCCGCCCTCCCCATGGTGCGTGTCCACGTCATGACTTCTTCCCCCAGGTTGTTCCTTTTTTAGTCCATCGCCACTTCGGTGGAGGAGGGGCCTCAGCTGCACCGCCCAACCTCTGGGCCTGCACCGTCTGCAGCGCGATGGCTATGACCTGCGAGATGTCCTGCATAGTGTACCGGGGAGCACTGTTCTGCTGCCCCTGACCCCTTCTCGGTCCCGTGGTGGCAGGAGCACCCACCTGGGGAGGCTCAGTTTCCCCAGAAGGGGTTGAGGCCCTAGTGGCCCAGCTGGTTGGGGCCCTAGTGGCCCGGACAGCCTGGCAAGTCTGAGACCCCTTGCCACCCCGAGCGGACTTGGCGGGTGCCATGACGACCCTGCAACTTGCACCGACAAACAAAGAAGAACTTAGTTTATCAGGCAGTAGGTAAGTATGCGCCCTCTAGTCGCGCCTGTGCCCATTGTACAAGCCCCCAGGGCATAGTCCCCTATAATGCGGGCCATGTGGCAGGCCAATGACTGCCCCATGGGGGAGGCCCCATCCGGCCTCTGGACCCCGGCCACAGCACCCCCAGAGGGGATTTCCCCCCCCCATAAACCCCCACCAGGCCATTAATGCTCCCAGTGCCGGGCCAATTTCAGTGGGGATTTTACTCCCCCCTGGGGATTCTGGGGCAAGAATACAATAAGCGCCGCCGCCCTCCCGGCGATGGAGGTGCTCCACATGGGGATTCCCTCCCCCAGCCCCTGCCGGGGCAAAAAAAACACTGAGCGCCGCCACCCTGCACGGTGGCGGTGACGCCCCATGTGGGGCTTCTCTTTCTCCCCCCACCCCCGCTGGGGCAAAACTTGCAGTGGGCGTTCCACATGGGGATTCCCTCCCCACAGCCCCTGCCGGGGCAAAGAAAACACTGAGTGCCGCTGCTCTGCACGACGGTAGCAGTGCTCCACGTGGGACTTCTCCATCCCCCCAGCCCCCCACTGGGGCAGAACTTGAACTGGGCGCCGCCGTACTGGCCAGCGATGGCGGCCCTCCTCGCTCCATGTAGGGAATCCCTCCAAAAAGGGATTCCCTCCCCCCAGCCCCTGCTGGGCAAAGAATGGAATGAGTGCCGCTGCCCTGCATGGCCAGTGGCAACAGAGCTCCTTGCTCCACGGGGGCTTCCCCTCCCCCCCAGTGGGGCCAGAATTGAAAAGTGTGCCGCCGCTCTACCAGCAGTGGCGGCGCTTCAGACTGGGGGATTCCCTCCCCCCTCCACATAGGGATTCCCTCCCCCCAGCCCCTGCCGGGCAATAATGCACTGAGCGCCACCGCCCTGCATGGAGCAGCAGCGGCGCTCCATGTGGGGCTTCTCCCCCCCTTTACCCCAGCCCCTGCAGGGGACAAAACTTGCACTGAGTGCCACCGCACTGGCCAGCAGCAGCGACGCTCCTTACTCCACGGGGGCTTCCCCACCCTCTGGCCCCACTGGGGCCATGATAGCAATGCGCACCGCCGCTCCACCCAGCGGTGGTGGTGCTTCAGGCTGGGGAATTCCCTCCCCCCAAAAACCCAACTGGGGCCAAAAGCCCGGGGATTCCCTCCCCCCACCCCAGTCAGGCCCAAAAATCTGCTGAGCACCGCCACTCTTACCCGGTGGTGGCGCGCTCCATGAGGGGTATCCCCCCCGTCCCTACGGGGGCAATAGCAACCACTGGGGTTTCCCCCCCAGCCCCTGCTGGGGCCAAAACTTGCCCTGAGCGCCGCCGCACTGGCCAGCGGCGGTGGCGCTCCTCACTCCATGGGGGCTTCCCCACCCCAGCCCCCACCGCAGTCATTAAGTGGCGGCGGCGGCGCTTCAGGCTGGGAGAGCCCCTCCCCCCAACCCCAGCTGGGGCCATAAGGCACACAGGGCTGATAAACTGCCCTAATAAAAAGGACTCACAGAGTTATTGAGGAGTGAAAACCACAGCAAGCGGACCTAGACTGAGGAGAGAGGAAGAGGCACCTGGTGGCTTCAGGTGAGAGAGCATTTTCTATGTCCACTCTCAAAGGATGATGTGAACTCTCAGGTCTGACAATAATTCTGAAATTACTGAAGGAATTAAATGTGAAGATAGAGGTGATGAAAAGATCCACAACACTGACACTTGAGAGAATCACATGTAAATTCTCCAAATAAATCTCCCTCGGTGCGACCATTGTGGATAACCAAATTATGGTGCTCAAGTAATTCCATTAAATGTTCTCCTGCCTCATTTATAGTTTCGTCTTTAGATATTCAATACGGAATATCAGCTACCTCCAGTAAATGCTCATCAGTAGAAATAGCCTCGTGAGAGCCTGTTCTTCATTTATGTCACCCATTATTATAAGAGTGGCCTTGGGGTAAGCTGACTCAGCCTGATCTAAGAAGTCATCTAGTTGTATCCAGATATCCTGCCTATAAAATGGTGAAGCTGAGTGCAGAATGTAGATGTTCATAATCAGAAAAACATTGGCACAAGCATCCTGCAACTTCACCACCACGGCATTATCAGTGGAGTTGGGGACATTAGTACATAACAAGAGTAGCTACCCCACCAGAGCACCTGGTGGGGTAGCTACCCATTTTTTTCCCTGGCTTGCAACAGGCTTGGTATCCAAGCAGATCCAAGGCTCCACTCTCCTCCAATGTAAACCAGATTTCTTGTAGACAAAGAATCTGATGGATAAGGAGAAACTCTAATAAATCCTTATCCCTCATTTTACCTTTAACTCCCTCGACATTCCAGGACAGTATGGAAAATTAGAGTTGGTTTTCTGTCTCTAGTCATCCTGATATATCTGAGCTTTTTGCTAATACAGTTGTCATGGGCAAAACCATGCTAGCCCTATCTAAGGACCTGTCATAATCATGCAAGCTACATGCTGGTAGACTCTAACTATCAGGTTGTCCTGTCAGATCCTTAGTATTCCAGTTGTCACATTGGACCTCAAATGAAATAAAATCCTCCTTAGAGGAAATAAGGGAAATCTCCAAGTTATTTCCCTTGGTTGAGTATGATGCTACCTGCTCCTTCTCCACATATTGCTGTAACTTAATATCCTATCAATAAAACTAGATGAGCCTAATATAGTTCTTGCTAAAGAGTTTTCCATCCTCTAGAAATATGTATGTTAAGGCAACTTTATTAAATATCAGACTAATCTATACATTTTTCTTTTCTTATTCATTAATTAAAAAAATTATGACAACTGAAATTAAGCTGCATATATGTGGTATGGTGACTGAACAATACTTATACGTGATGAGGAATGTATACAAATTAATTTCAGTTAAGTCATACGTTTTTTATTAATGAATAAGAAAAGAAAAATGTATATATTAGTCTGATATTGAATAAAGTTGCCTTAACATACAATTTACTGTCATGTTAACTTTGAATATAATTTGTAATGCCGCCTTCACAAGCTTCTTAAACCGAAGGTTTTTTGTCTAGGTAATTTGCCCTTCTATTGAAACTTAATAGTTTTATTAATGCATAAGCTGGCCCCAGACACAAGAACACTGCAGGTGCACACAGTGCACACCCCCCCCCCTCCACATAGAGCAACCTGTTTTTTTGCAGGTTTCTCTGTGCAGGGGTGATGGGTGGAGGTGCGTGTTACACAGTTGCGCACAAGCGATTGCTTTCATACGAGACACACCCACCCATGCCACTGTGTGGGTGCGTCTCATGTAAAAAAAAGTCACACACATTCACACACATGCTCTCACCTCTAACACTCTTTCTAACTGATCTCACACACACTCATCCATACACACTACACACACGCTCTCACCTCACACACTCATTCAAATTGATCAGTCATGTACACTAGACTAGGGGCGTAGTTAGGATGCAATGGGCCCCTGGTCAAGATGGGCCCCCCATCTTTGTGTCCCGCTGGTGGGCCTAGGGGTGCCGCCCAGCTCAGTGGGCCTGGGGGCGCTGCTATCCCTGTCTCTTATACACATCTAGATGTGTATAAGAGACAGGTCTGAAATGGAGGCTCTAACGCCTTCATCTATCCTTCGCTCCCAAGACTCCACAAAGCCTCCAGCATCACCTCCGGGTTGATGTTGGCGCTGGGAGCCAGGGAACGGAATCCCTCCATCTGAAAACGAGACAAGGAATCAGCAATTTCATTGTGGATGCCGGGCACGTATTTGGCCAAGAAATACATATTAATGGAAGGCACTTCAGTACGAACCATCGGACCAGAACCATAACCCTGCTGGATTTACTGGCCTGTCGGTTGATCACCTGCACCACCGCCTGGTTATCAGACCAGAAACATATGTGCGAGTCCCGGAAACAATGGCCCCAAAGCTCCAATGCCGCCAAGAGCGGGAAGAGTTCGAGGAACGTTATGTCCCTGATAAGGTCACTGGCCGCCCACTCTGGTGGCCACCGCTGTGTGCACCAATTTTTCTGAAAGAACACCCTGAACCCAATCCCACCAGCAGCGTCGGATACCACCTGCATGTTGGCCTCTAAAAACCGTTCCTCCCTCCATAGGGAAATTCCATTGTAGTTCTGGAGGAACAAAAGGCAGACCAGGAGGTCAGCCCTGATACCCTTAGTTATGTGAACGCGGTGATGGGGGGCCGAAAGCCCTGCAGTTGCACGGCCGAGGCGTGTACAAAAGGCCCGGTCCGGGGCTACCACCATACATATGAAATTGAGGTGCCCAAGTAAAGTTTTTAATGCCCTGAGTGTTACCTTCTTGGCGGCCAGAGTGTCTGTGAGAAGCCGCCGCAAAATGGCCAATTTGTCGGGGGGGAGACTAGATGTGCAGGACACTGTATCAATGATAATCCCTAGAAAGGAGATCCGAGTCGCGGGACCCTCGCTTTTTTCTATGGCCAATGGGACACCTAATTTGTCTGCAACTGCGGAGAACGTGTCCAATAAATGGGCGCAGTCATGGGTACCCGCTCACCCCGAGAAGAGATAATCATCCAGATAGTGTGAAATGGACGGTAAACCAGCCTGGTCCTTGACTGCCCACTCCAACATGGTGCTGAAACACTCGAATACAGCGCAGGAAATGGAGCAACCCATGGGCATGGCTTTGTCATAGAAAAACTGGCCCTCGAAGAAAAAAAAAAACAAGTCACAGTCCCTCGGGGATACTGGCAGGAGGCAAAAAGCTGACTTTATGTCACACTTCCCCATGAGAACCCCAGCACCACATGCCCGCACAATACGCACGGCTGCATCGAACGATGTGTACTGCACGGAGCACAGTGCGGGATCAATCCCGTCATTCACCGAACCACCCCTGGAGTAGGACACATGATTAATCAATCGGAATTCCCCGGGTACCTTTTTAGGCACTATCCCCAGCGGGGAGCATCGCAGGGGAGATAACGGAGGGGAAACAAATGGGCCTGCAACTCGACCAGCCTCGATTTCCTTACGAATCTTATTCCACACTATCCCTTCCCTCCCCCGCACTGACTTGAGGTTCCTAGCCATCATGTCCACCCGCGGGCCCGTGTACGAGATCTCGAACCCCCCCGAAAAACCCCGCCACAGGAATTCAGCGTCGACACTGTTCGGGTAACTCTGCAGAAGAGGGAGGAGAGACTCAAGCCTGATTGGAGTAGGTGCCAGGCCCAGCTCCCCCACTACCCCCGTGACGCTCGTGCTTCGTCCCCCTGGCAACAAACTGCTTTGTGCCCCCGGCAACAAACCTTTGCCTCCCCGAATCGGGGTGCCCCTTATGGCAGGATGAGGCTGGGTGATCCCCCCCCGCACCCGCAGCTGGAGCAGGAATGAAAGTATTTGCAACGGGCATGAAAACACCCCTTCCCATTGTATGCCCAGCATACCTGCCTCCCGGAAGAAGCCTTTGATGGACCCGGGATCACCACTCCACTCCCCGTGTGGATGCCAGCAACCGGGTGGTGCAGGGCCATGATTTGGGAGCGCATATTGTAGTCAATAATGTCCCAGTGAGTGCGGGGGTTGGACGCCGCCCTGCGATGAAACATCTCGTCGTATTCCAGCCAGGCCATCCCCCCAAAATCATTATAGGCCTTCTGGATGGTAGCAGCGTACTGAATTAATTGCCACGCCTTACTCGGGAATTTGTACGCCCCCCCCCCCATGTAAATATAAAAACAGGCGGACCATTTCTCCCAGGTCCTGGGTACAGTTGGCTTCTTACGTTTGCTCTTTCCCCCTTTTTCTGCCTCTGTGCCCCCGTCACCTGGCTCCTCCCCGTGCAGCAACATGAAGATGTCTAGAAACTCACCTTTCGATATCTTCTTGGTTGCCAAAGACAAATGATCGCCTGGTAACGATATGAGGATGGCGTAGGCATGCAGACCCTGAGTGAAGCCAGTCCGCCCATAAGTAGCCTGCGCCTCAGCACAGACTATAGAAGTGTCCCACACCCGAATGGCTGCATTGGCATCTAATGCCAGTACAGCCAATTTTCCCCAGTACCAATGCGACCCTTGTCCCCAAGCCCCAGGACTGAATCCCACCGCTGTGCCTGTGCTGCAGACCTGTGCCCCCATGCCCGTGCCCCTGGAAACCCTGTATCGATGACCGCTGGCCCCGCTACTTGGTCAGTCTGTGCCGGGACCCCTGGGCCCACGCCCCCCTCGGTACATGCTGTTGCCAGACCCACAGCTACTCCCACATTGCGCATAGCCTCCCCTACCCATAGAGCCCCCAGGGCCCACGGGCCCCCCAGTTCCATTGACTGTGGGACCCGTGGACTCCTCACCTTGGTCACTGGGCACCGCCATCATCCCAGTCGTCTCAAGTGTATCTGTTGTGGCTGCCTGGGTCCCTCCTGATGAAACTTGGGTGTCCATTTTGGGTCCCGCCCTCCCCATGGTGCGTGTCCACGTCATGACTTCTTCCCCCAGGTTGTTCCTTTTTTAGTCCATCGCCACTTCGGTGGAGGAGGGGCCTCAGCTGCACCGCCCAACCTCTGGGCCTGCACCGTCTGCAGCGCGATGGCTATGACCTGCGAGATGTCCTGCATAGTGTACCGGGGAGCACTGTTCTGCTGCCCCTGACCCCTTCTCGGTCCCGTGGTGGCAGGAGCACCCACCTGGGGAGGCTCAGTTTCCCCAGAAGNTGAAATAGCAGCCATAATAATCTCAGAACCATATTTGCAGATTTTCCAAGATAGAATAGATATTGCTTTACATCCTACTTAAGATAGTATAAGACAGACAGTTGTGAGAATGTGACCATTTTTACATGGGCCTCTCCCACCCATGAACATGCAGATTTCTGCTTGTTCATGGTTAAGGGAGCCCTGTGTGAATGACACGGCATGTGCGCCCGCAGTGAGTGAGGGTGCATGAGTGCGCGCCCCTGCCTAACATGCATTCCCATTCGCCTCCCATCTCGTCCCCATGCACAAAGCAACCGGGGAAAACGGCAGTTGCTCCATGGGTGCCAAAGAGTGGGGGGTGAGTGGGGATGCGTGTGCAGCTGTGTGCACACCTGCCCATGCACCAGTGCACCCACCAACCGACCACCCGGTGGAGTCGTGTAAAAACAGCCTGTGAGAAGCCACTCGAAGAACAGAAGGCTGCTGCCTTGTAAACAAGGTTCTTGAAGATGGTTCCAAACATTCTGACAATACCCACCCTTCCAAACCCACATGGAATTTTTTTCTTATATTCCTAGAAAGGGTTGGAAGGAACTTTCAGTCTGAGGGGGAGAGTGCTTTTCTATACTAGAGGAGCTCGAGACCCTCGCATGGTCTATTATTTTAATAGGGTGAGCATGCACAACCCAGTTGTGAGAATGTTAGGGGCCATCTCGAAGAACCTTCTTTACAAGGCAACAGTCTTCTGATCACTCACATGTAGAAGAGTTGTTTGTAAACAAACAGCTATATCTCCCAGTCTGATTGGTGTCCGGTGTCTAACTGAGGGATGGGGACACCCCCCCCACCTTCAGCCCCCACCCCACCCGTGGACTCCCCTTCATTGTTTGTAATCACAAAACACATGTGTTGCTGGAGGAAAGCTAGAATGGTCATCAACAGAAAGTTTTTGCTGTACTGACTCCCAATGAACAGCATAGGTGCTGTTCAATGAGAGTTTGCTACCGCCTTAACTATAGGGCCACAACTGTGGCCCTATAATCCCTGTTCTCCTAAGGATTCTGTTGGCCTTCCAAACCATCTTGCAAATGCTACTGTGGGTAAAGGTCGCTTCACATTGAATAAAGTGGTTCTTATCACAGAGAGGTCATAATACTAGAAAATCTTCTAGCTCCAGATCTAAATTCATATAAACTTTTATTAAATTCTTCATCTCAATCAGCCTGAGGATGGATCTTCCTAAGAGGTATCTAAATGCCCTCTTAAAAGCCTATTAAAATTAAAAATTAAAGCTGTAGCCCATTTCTCTTGGGTCTCCTGAGGCCACACCTTTAAAGAGGAATTCAATTTACTAACACAACTCAATTCTGACTCTGAGTGTTTCCTCAAAGAGTGTGTGGAGACTAAGGGTATTTTCAGACGTGACGGGCCCGGACGCCCGCCATGCTGAACCCTGGACTGGGATCTCTCTCAGATCCCAGTCCGTGATGAAGCTGGCTGTCCTTCAGACGTGCCGGCTCCATCACTGTGGGGAATTGGGGAGGGGGAGGGGCTGCATGGTGCAATGTGCAGCCGCACGACCCCACCCCCCCGCACTCCCTCGGCCACCTGCCCTCGGGGAGATGGGTGGGTGCAGCGGTCAATGTAGCCGCTGAGCCTGATCCCGCATTGCGGTCGGGGCCACGATCCGGGATGGGCCAAAGGTAACACATGTTACTTTTGGCCCATCCTGTATCGTGGCCAATCTAACCACGGTTCTCGACCTCCGGTCGGCAATTGTAATCAATTGCACTGATTGATTACAAGGCTCCTCCCCTGCAGTCAAATCTACGGGGGATGAGGGAGGACTGAACTAGGAGGTCCTGATTTGGCACAATCTCTGTATATGAAGAGGGTGGAGTTACTTTAAACTTCATAACTGAAGGGCTAACCGTTTGTGTAGCTTTAACATCTCTACTCATTGTCTCCACCAGACAATCCCTGAACACACTTGAAAACTTGAGCCAGAGGCCTCAGACTAGGACTTTGATTTGAAAAAGTAAGTCTGGCATCCCTTCTAATTTTTTATCCACATCTCTAAATTTAAGGTCAAACATAGATTCATTAGAGATCTTATAGGAGTGTACATCTTCTGTCAGAGATTTAATAGACTGATCCAGTGTTATTAGTTGTGTGGACAAATCATAGGCCCTTTTTACACAGACGCTCTAACACCGATAAAATGGGTGTTACATTTTATTATACATGGTACAGGGCAACACTGCAGCCCTGCAACATGGGCCCTTTTCACACAAGATGCCTCCACCCAGTTTCTCTGGGTGGAGGTGTCTATGTAAACACCGCAGGTGGTGGGTGTAGGTGCATGCATGCTCCCACGCAACACCCATCTCCACCACCCACCCACCCATGCAGTAATTGGCAGTGGAGTCTGTTGCTCCGTGGATCTTACATGGATTTTTAAAACTTGTTTTATGATGTTTTATTGTACCAATGTTGAAGTGCCTCAAGGACCATATGGCCAAGAGGGACAGGGGTGGCTATATAAATAAGATTGTTCTAAACAAAACAGTATAAGGAGCTCAGAAGCATGAGTAGGTTTCCGCAGACTGGGCTAACATCTGTGTAGCCGTGCAGTGCTTACAGCCACCTTGTTCACAGATCCTTGTTGCTAGTCACACCCAATGCCAGCCAACTCATGCCCATCCCAGTGTAGGCAATTAGCTTAATACTTACAAGAGAAGATACTATTTTGCAATGAATGGACACTGTAGAAATAATAGTAATAGGAATTAATAATTATTTGGCCCTTGAACAAAGCTTGATTTTTATGGCTCCTGTTAATGAGATACGTAATGGAGACCACAAATATCAGGGACCTTTAGGAAGGTAATTAATAATAGGAAGGTAATTAAGTGGACCAGTGGAAGTAAGCATGTGATTATATAATGAGGAGAATGATAATATGTGGGAGGCAAAATTAGGGTTGCCTGGGCAAGCAGGGGCTGCATTCAGATCTCAAGATTACCACTCCAGCAGCAACACCACTGCTTAGGACTTATCCATAAATGGCATATTTCAAGATGTCTGAATCCTATTGCTCCTCTTTCGGGGGACAAAGTCCCTCTTCCAGGAAAGAGAGACAAGATCATCAGTTCTGAAGTCTCATGCTGCCAGCCATCTCTTCCCTGGTTGCCTCCCAGGAAAAGGACTTGAGTGGACAACAGTGGAAAGATAATGAAATACAAGGAACTAAGAGGAATAGTATAGTAGGGGAGTTTCTAACCTTATGCGCTTGGAATGTTGGAGGTGTGTGTGTGTCCACTCATGAAGAGGCAGAGCTTACTAACAGAGGGGTGGGGCTTGTGCCACTTGAAATGTTGGGGGGAATGTCTGACTATTGGGAGCTGGGAGGGAATGAGATTACTCTCTTATGACCTGTTGTGCACTTACTTGAAGTGACTGAAGCTGGTCACTGACAAGAGACAGACTGCTGGGCTAGATGGACCATTCATTGGTCTGAGTACCGGCTCCTTGTGTGATGCTGATTATTATTTTTTATTATTATTAACAAGCATTTATATAGCACCAGCAATGTACCTGATGCTTTACAAAGTAATTTAATAGACACGGTCCCTGCCCTAGGGCTTACAATCTGTTAGTGCCGGCCCCGTGGCCCTCTGAGGGAGACTCCGGTGGCAGCAAGCACCAGGCTGGCAGAGAGCTGCCTCCCCGACACCCCCCCAGAACCCGCCGAAGCCAGCGGCAGCACCGGAAGTCCGTGACGCGGCTGGGGGTTCCCCCGCAGCATCACGTCAGGCTCAGAAGCCTAGGACTCCTGCCTGGCCCCGCAAGACGCGGAGGCGGGGCCAGTGCCGTTGCGCTGCTCTCAGCACGTGCAGGCATGCTGGGGGTGCGTGGCAGGCAGTACAAAAGCCGGCGCTGTGAGGCACCTGGCTGGATATTCCTTCCTTTTCCTTGCTTTCTCCTTGAGCCTTTCCCTCCCCCCCACCCCCTCCCCCCGTTGATAGAGTGACGACAGGAGCGGAGTGTTGTCTTTTACATGTGACTGGTGAGTGTGTTGAACCTTTGTGTTTCCCTTGAGGTGTGAGTGCAGATGTAAGTGAGAGTGCTTGGGCGAGTGTTTGTACCCCTCCCCCTCCGGGGTTCTGCCCTGTCCTTCCCAGCGTGCTTGACCCTTTTCCCTTCCCTCTGTGATCCTGGGTCCTTGCTCCCTCCAAACTTCACTGTCGGCACCAGACTTCCCTTCCCCCGTGGTGTGGATTGTGTTCTAGGGTGGTTGAATGGTGAGACAGGGCACTCCAGTGCCATCTGCTCAGCGCCCTATGATGATAGAGGCCTGATCTCTGAGGCCACAATTCTATCCTGACAGGCGCGTTAACTCCACACTCTGTGTCTGGAGCATTGGTCAGAGTTGCCCGTGTCTCACGCCACCAAGTTTAGGGTACGCCCTATCCCCACTTTCTCTTCCTAGTGTTCCCCGTGCGTTTCGCCCCCTCCCCCCTGACAGTATCACCGGTACTGAAAAATTTTTCCTCCTCAGAAGGAGGGATTCTTCAGAGCATGGATGTGGCCAGGGAACTTGGAGAATTAGTGCAGGCTGTCCAGTTCCTGGCAATGGAATTGAGGGATGTAAAAACCAAACAAGCAGAACTAGAGGCCGCAGTAGTGACGAATACTGGAGCTCGAGTCGCCACTGCAGCGCCTCCACCCGTCCTGCCTCCCCAAGGACCTGCCAGACCCCCGGACGTTATGGCGACAGCCCCCCAGGAACCCAAGGGACTAAGGGTGGAAAGGTTTATTGGGAATCATCGCCAGTTTCAGGGGTTTCTGGCACTCTGTGAACTGACCTTCATGGTCCAACCCCAGACCTATTCCACTGACAACTTAAAGGTGGCATTCATAATCGGTAATCTGGGGGGGGGGGGGATTGCCCTAGATTGGGCCACCACACTGCTTAAGGCTAAAAGCCCCCTCCTTGTGGATTATGCTGCCTTTGTGAACCCAACTGTCCTTCTTGTTCGACCACCCTCACCGCATCCGAGATGCCAAAATGTAGATCATGTCCCTCAAACAAGGCAGATGGAGTCTACTGGAGTACACCACCCAGTTCCAACAACTCACTCTTGAACTCCACTGGTCCAATGATGTTTTGAGGGTGCTGTTTCGCTGAGGCTAAATGAGGAGCTAAAGGACCAGCTAGCATTCACTGTCACATTTTGCATGATCCCATTTATTACAAATGGAAAGTGAGCTTTGTGGCCTAGCTGAACTAATCATACTAGATTGGGCTTCACTTTTTCCAAGTTGTATAAAATGAGTTTACACTTCACTTTGATACCAGACTAGCAAAGCAAGTATTGTAAAATGACAATATATTTATAAATAAATGAAACATGAGACTTTTGAATATAAAATATTTGCATAATTTACTTAAATTTAAATAGAAAATATCAGTAGCTTACATAGAATGGTATTGATAGCCAATCAAAGTTATATGATTTTAAAACATTTCTATTTTAAGAAAAAGCTTCTAAAAGCTTCACATATGCACAATTCATTGGCTCAAAGATATCAAGAATCATACGTTACATTCTTCCCAGTTCTTCCCTTTGTCTGCCAAGATGTTGGTGAGAAAGAAATCCCATGGTGTGTGGAATTTCAGTCTGAAAAAAGTCAGGCTGTGTCTCTCTTCTTAAGCAGTTTGCCAGAAGGCTCACATTCCTAAGAACTGACGATGCTGACGTCAGTTAGCAAGGAAATACACTGCATTCTAATTGGCTCTCTTAATTCTGAACAAGTAAAGTTTTTAAATTTCCTTCAAGGTTTAAATAGAAACCTTATATTTTTATCAAAGATAATTTGTCAGATTACAGAGAGAATAACCAAAGCTTCAAGGTTATTTCAACCATTAATTAAATAGATATGTTAGCTAGAAAAAAACTAACTTAAAGACTTCTTCTCAGTTTGGAAATGTTTATGGCCTGATCATTCATCATCTAGACACATAACATAAAATTCCAGACACCCAGGCTGAGAAGTCCTCTTTATTGCCTCCCACTTTTAGCTAGGTGTCTTTGTTTCCTTGGCAATAGTCAAAAGTTCATTTGGGAAGTTTAGAAAAAACTCCTATTGGAATGTAGACTAAGGGGGCCCAATCTGAACCTAGCTAATCACAAAATCTGATTTTAAAAATCAGTGCTGCAAAACACAAATCCAATACTTTGAAACAAAAAGTTAACATAAAGAAACTCAAAATTAATACATTAGGAACACAGATGGCCAAAAATATATGCTTATAATATATTTACATGACATCACGACCTTACCCGAAACTTGGGAAGAACTCTCAACACTCACTATCCAGTTTGAAGAAAGGTTGACCGTGATGTCGGGAGCGGCGACAAGAAGCACGGACGCTGCCGATGCAACTTGGGGTGGCACGGGGCCCCCTAACGTCAGAAGAGCAGAAAAGACACCGGCGCTCCAGATCCTGCTACAATTGTGGGGAACCATCTCATTTCATCTAAGCTTGCCCATCATTAGCTCCAGCTCGTAGAGAACCGAGAAACTTCAGTGGCTGAGGAAGGCAGGGGACGCCTTGGGCCTGAAATCAATTCCCTTGGCCATTGCCACCTCGCACACCCACCTTCGGGTCCCGTTAACATTAACGATCACGTCCTCCCGTTCGATCGTGCAATGGGCACTCATTGACTCCAGGGCCTTGAGCAACTTTATAGATGCAGGAGTAGTGCAAGTCCAACTCATTCCAACTGAACCCAAGAAGGTGCCCGAACCAGTTCACACCATCGATGGTTCACCCCTGGTGTCTGGACCCATCACGTCACAGACTTTAGCCATGCCCTGCAGCATCAGGGACCATCAAGAGGACCTTGTCTGCGATGTGGCATGCACCCCCCTGTTCTTGGTCATATTGGGACTTCCCTGGCTTCGCAGGCATAATCCTCAGATATCGTGGACAGACAACCAGCTCCCGTGGTTGTCGGACCTGTGCCGGCGTGTCTGCTGTAGACCTCCCCCCCGGACAGTAACTTCGATGGCCAGTGCGGGGCCTATACCCACAACACCCCCTCTACTGCCACTGGAATACCAGGACTATAGGGATGTGTTCGATAAACAATCCGCCACTACATTGCTGCCCCATCTGGCGTATGACTGTCTGATTGATCTGCAACCGGGTACGGAGCCGCTGTTTGGGCACATCTATGTGCTGTCCAACCCCGAACTAGAAACACTCCGTCAGTACCTAGACAACGCCTTGCAGAATGGAACCATCTGTCATTCATGTTCTCCTGTTGGAGCACCTATTTTCTTCGTCCCTAAGAAAGACGGAGGTCTTCATCCCTGCATCGATTACCGAGGCCTTAATGCGATCATGATTAAGAATTGATACCCCTTGCCACTGATTCTGGAACTCCTAAACAGGTTACAGGGGTTCGCATTTTTACGAAGTTGGACCTGTGAGGCACCTATAATTTGGTCCAAGTCTGGGAGGGAGATGAATGGAAGACCGCCTTTCGGACCCAGTACGGTCACTTTGAATACTTAGTTATGACATTCGGCTTGGCAAATGCTCCAGCGACCTTCCAGCATTTTATAAATGATATCCTGCGTGACCTGTTAGACATCTTTGTCATCGCCTATCTTGACGACATCCTTATTTACTCCGCCGAACAACAACAACATGTAGAACATGTTAGAAAGGTTCTTCAGCGCCTACGAGTCCATCAATTATATTGCAAACTAGAAAAATGCGTATTCCACTTGACCTCAATCAACTTCCTGGGATTTATCATCACACCTAAATGGACCCACACAAGGTTGAGGCCATCCAACAATGGCCCCCACCAAAGGCAGTTAAACCCTTACAACGCTTCCTCGGTAGTACCAATTACTACCGGCAATACATCCCAAACTACGCAGAAATTACCACACCCCTGACCCTCCTCCTGAAGAAAAACCAACCATTTCATAGGGGCCCGGAACAGCAACATAGTTTTACCTATTTGAAGAAGGCATTCATGTTGGCACCTCTCCGACGACACCCAGATTTCGACCAGCCCTCCATGTTGAGGCAGATGCCTCTAATCAGGCCTTGGGAGCCGTTCTATCTCAAGAAGACCCCCCTCCATCACCAAATGTTGCCATGCACCTATTACTCCCGCCAATTGACTCCGGCTGAGAAAAATTATACTATATTCAACAAAAAACTCTTGGCCATTAAGAGAGCCTTCGAAGCCTGGCGACACTACCTAGAAGGTGCACGGCACCCTGTAATCGTGGTCATGGACCACAAGAATCTCACATATCTCCAAACCGCGCAAATAACCAATGCCTGGCATGCCCGTTGGGCTCTGTTTTTTGCCCGGTTTTCTTTTGTGATCCACTATCACCTGGGCAAATTTAATGTGCTGGCTGATGCCCTTTTCCAATATCATGAAGAGACTTGCGATGACAGAAAACACCAAGGGCCCCTCTTATTTATTTATTTATTTATTTTATTTTATAAATTTCTACCCTGCCCCTCCTGCGAACAGCTCGGGGCAGCTTCCAAACATAAAACCATACAAAATACGCATACAAGTTTTAAAACATCAACATACATAAACTATAAAATATTAAACAGGGCCCAGGGACATTAAATAATTAGGGTAGGGGAGAAAGCCAATTAACCCCCCCTCCCCCCTCCCCAAAGGCCTGGGTGAACAGCCAGGTTTTACAACACTGCTGGAATGTCAACAGGCTTGGGGCCAGGCGAGCTTCCTCTGGAAGGGAGTTCCAAAGGCGTGGCCAGGCCACCGAGAATGCCCTCTCCATTGTGGCCCCCCGCTTAACACGGGGGACCTCCAGAAAGGCACCCCCGGCAGACCGAAGGAGCCTCTCTGGGGCATGGAGGGCGAAGCGGTCCCTGAGGTATGAGGGGCCCAGAGCGTGAAGGGCCTTATAGATCAACACCAAAACCTTGAACCTAGCTTGGCACGCTATTGGCAGCCAGTGCAGAGTCTGGAGCGCAGGTGTTATGTGCTGCTGATGACCTGTCCCCATTAGGAGATGGGCCGCCGCATTCTGCAGTAGCTGCAGCCTTCGAACCAGGAACAAGGGAAGCCCCACGTAGAGCGCATTGCAGTAGTCCAGGCTCGAGGTGACGAAGGCATGAATGAGGGAGGCCAGGTCCAGGCTGGAGATGAACGGACGCAGCCTCCGCACCAGATGCAACTGGTGGAAAGCAGCCTTAGCGACTGCCTCCACCTGCTGCTCCAGGCGGCGATCCGCGTCCAATATCACCCCCAAACTCCGGACCTGTTGAGCTATAGGAGGGTGAACCCCCCCAATTAGGGGGGCCACTACCTCCCTTGCTCTCCCCACCAACATCACCTCCATCTTATCAGGGTTGAGCTTCAGTCTGCTCTGCCACATCCATTTCGCCACGGCCTCCAAACACTGCGATAGCAACGAGACAGCAGGGTCTGGGTCAGTTGAAAAAGAGAGGTACAGCTGAGTATCATCAGCATATTGGTGACAACGCACCCCGAACCCTCTCATGAGCTCCCCCAAGGGCTGCATATACACATTAAACAATAGTGGAGACAGAATGGAACCATGCAGAATGCTGCATGATAAAGTGAGGGGGCAAGATGTCTCATCCCCCAGCACCACCCGCTGGCTTCTCCCCTAAAGGAATGAACGAAACCATTCAAGAACAGTCCCATCCAGGCCCCCCAGGTCACGCAGCCATCTCAACAGCAGCCCATGATCCATGGTATCAAAAGCGGCCGAGAGATCTAGCAGGACGAGAAATGTTGAACATCCTGCATCTATCTACCGGTGGAGGTCGTCAACCACAGCCACCAACGCCATCTCAGTGCCATAGCCGGGTCGGAAGGTTTTCTTAGATTGGAAGGTTTTCGCAACTACCTTTGTATCCCGTACTCGCTTGATCCACGCAAACACTCAAGAATTACTGCCCACCACGGACCCCTCATACTTAGAGGAAGCCGGATTCATGAAGAAGGATGGTCTCATCATAGTCCCTCCATCTTGTTATCCCCATATCTTATGGGCCCATCATGATGCGCCCTTAGCCAGGCACCCATGAGGGGATCGGACTCGGCAACTTATCCAACGAACATTCTGGTGGCCAACTCTCATTTCTGACATCCAACGTTACATCGCCAATTGTGCCACCTGTGCTCATACTAAGATGCAGAGAGAAGCTCCAAGCAGCATTCTTCAAGTAGCCGAACCTCCCCACGGACCCTGAGTGGGGATAGACTTTATCCTGGACTTACCACCATCATGAGGCTATACCACAGTATGTGTAGTCATGGATCATTTCACGAAGATGGCCCACTTTATCGCATGCAAGGGGGTACTAACAGCTCATCGCATGGTGCTCTTGTTCATTCAACACATGGTCAAGCTACAAGGTTAGCCGCTGTAATTAATCAGCGACCGAGGGTCCCAGTTCACCTCATGCTTCTGGAAGGCACTATTTGCGGCTCTGCACGTACAATTAAAGCCCACCACAGCCTACCACCCTCAAGCCAATCGACAAGTTGAAAGGGTGAACCAGGATTTCGAACAGTATCTGCACTGTTATATTATTCATCTTCAGGACGATTGGTACACCTGGCTACCTCTGGCCGAGTTTGCACATAACAATGCCCCAAATGCCTCACTTGGCAATTCTCCCTTTTTTATTACCTATGGATTTCACCCCCAAATAGGAACACCTGACATCCTCGCTATCAAGGTCCCTGCGGCTGGAAGTCTTATACAACACATCCTGCAGGGCCATGCACTGGCTAGGACTACGCTGAGGCAATCCTGCCAACGATACAAGAAACAAGCCAACAAACATCACCGTCCCGCTACCTCCCTCCACCCGGGGGATTACATATGGTAGCCAAGCAACATTACCCTTCCTTACACCCCTCAAAAAAACTTGACGATCGCTTCTTTGGACCCTACCCCATCGGAAAAAAAATCAACGATGTCACCTTCAGGGTAACCCTACCAGCCCATCTACGTATTCACCAATGTTTCATGTATCCCTTCTTAAAAAGGCGTCCCTCCCCGGCGATCCTTTGCGAAACCCTCCTGCACCTGACATCAACACCTCCGGCACTCCTGAGTATAAGGTAAAGGCTATCCTTGACTCTAAAACACGCTATGGCCGCCTATACTACCTCATTGACTGGGCGGGGTATGGACCTGATGATCATTCCTGGGAGCCAGTTACCCATGTCATGGCCCCCCTCCTGGTGCGCCTCTTTCATCAACGGCACCCCGAAAAGCCAGAACCCCGCTGGGGCGTTGGCTGGGGGGTTTGCCAAGGGGGTACTGTTAGTGCCATCCCTGTGGCTCTCCAAGGGAGACTCCGGTGGCAGCATGCACCAGGCCGGCAGGGGGCCACCTCCCCGACAGCACCCCAGAACCCGCCAAACCCAGCGGCAGTGCCGGAAGTGCGTGACGCGGCTGGGGGTTCCCCCGCGGCATCACATCAGGCTGAGAAACCTAGGACTCCTTCCCCAGCCCCACAAGATGCAGGGGCGGGGCCAGAACCATTGCGCCACTCTCAGCACCTGCAGGCATGCTGGGGGGGGCGTGGCATGCAGTACAAAAGCTGGCGCTGTGAGGCACACAGCACTGGTAATTAGAGAGACTGGCTCCTGTGATTGAGAGTGTTGCTGCCTGGATATTCCTTCCTTTTCCTTGTCTTCTCCTTGAGCCTCCCCTCCCCCCCTGGTTATAGAGTGACGACAGGAGCGGAGTGTTGTCTTCTACATGTGACTGGTGAGTGTGTTGAACCTTTGTGTTTCCCTCGAGGTGTGAGTGCGGATGTAAGTGAGAGTGCTTGGGCAAGTGTTTGTACCCCTCCCCCTCTGGGATTCCACCCTGTCCTTCCCAGCGTGCTTGACCCTTTTCCCTTCCCTCCGTGATCCTGGGTTCTTGTTCCCTCACTGTCGGCACCATACTTCTCTTCCCCCGTGATGTGGATTGTGTTCCAGGGTGGTTGAATGGTGAAACAGGACACTCCAGTACCATCTGCTCAGCGCCCTATGATGATAGAGGCCTGATCCCACACTCTGTGTCTGGAGAATTGGTCAGAGTTGCCCGTGTCTCACGCCACCGAGTTTAGGGTACTCCCTGTCCCCACTTTCTCTTCCTAGTGTTCCCCATGCATTTCACCCCCTCCCCCCTGAGAGATGGGGGGAGGGGGGAGACGAAGGAAGGGGAACAGAAGGAGAAGCAAGGAGTGTAACATTCACGAGGATGTGAGGTCCCAGGTGCACGTGCTTGGCTTAGTTACATCAAGAATCATGGCTGGTTGGTCCATGTGGTGAGGATATGAGTCCATAGACCTCAGGTAACACATTGTACTGAATGGAGGATATCAGCAGAAGTTAGGTGAGGGGAGCAAGGAGTCAGGGAGGGCAGAGCGGAAGAGATGGGTCTTGAGGAGGGATTTGAAGGTACAAAGGGAGGGGGCGAGGCGGATGTGGGCAGGGAGGGAGTTCCAGGCATGGGGGGCAGCTAGGGAGAAGGGATGAAGGCGGTTAGGGGAGATGGGGAGGCATGGGAGGGCAAGAGGGGACAGAGGAGGAGCAGAGTTCACGGACTGGAGTACGGAGGGAAATTAGTGCAGAGAGGTAGGGGGGAGCAAAGTTGTGAAGAGCTGTATAGGCAGGGCCCCGAGGGAAACGCGGGTCTGCGAATCGCAGATTTCCCACGGAATTCCCCTCCCCCCGCGGAATCTCCTGCCCCGCTTACCCCAGCGCAGAATTTCCAGCCTGCGCTGCGGGGACGCGGGGCAGGAGATTCCATGAGGGGAGGGGAATGAAAAAACCCTCGGGGCTTCCCCTCCCCAGCCTCCCCAGTTGCCAGGGGGGGAGGCACCCCCTTTAGATAATTAAT
>QEPC01009702.1:5056284-5099131 GCA_003113815.1 Sphenodon punctatus
CCCCCCCCAGCAGGCCCATGCCCCCCCCAAACAGGCCCTACCTGCTGCCCCAGGGCTGAGGCTCCATCCTCCCCTGCCTTGAGGAGCTTGAGACCATCACGTGATCTATTATTGGCCTACAGTGAGCGTGCACAACCCAGTTGTGAGAATGTTGGGAGACATCTTGAAGAACCTTCTTTACAAGGTATCAACCTTCTGATCAGCACAGCCATGTGGGGAGGGGAGGAGGAGCTGTGTTTGTAAACAGCCTTATCTCCCAGCCCGATCGAATGTCCCGCTGCTGTTGCAGCAGCTGCTGTGCTCTTAGGAGGGAAAGGCAGGTGAGACCTCCCCCCACCCGGCCCGACAGGGGTAGGGAACAACAATTTGTTTTAAAAAAGAAAATAATCTTTTTTTAAAAAAAGACAGCGGGACCGGCCCTCCAGCCCAGCCCGGCCCACCGGGAATCCTCCTGGTGGGTTCAATGGCCAATCCGCCCCTGAGGTGGTAGAAGTACCCTTAAGCCTACCCTTAGCTGCTGCTGTTGTGGCTTATGTCTGGCTGGTCGCTGGAACTCAGGCGGCAGAAAGGCCAAGCTCCAGGAGGGTCGCAGCATCCTCAGGTGTTGACAGCCGAGGCAGCTGGGAGAGAATGCAGATGAAGTGCAACCTCACCAGATTATGCCTGGTTTTTAATTTAGTTTCTTCCAATCCCTTTCTAGCCTACTGAAATCCCAAGAGATCTCTAAGGAATACATGTCATTCAGCTGTTTTTTTTCTGTGGTGCATGATAGAGAGGTATGGTACTGGACTGGCTGTAGTGCTATGTAGTTCCCCCGTGATTAGATATTCATGTGTTTAGAAAGTACTGACACCAACGCTTTGCTGTAGATATGGATGGATCAAGATAGGCTTTCAATTGAAACTTAGGAGTCTAACTCCTACTGCAGTTTCTGCCTTTGAAAAAAAATATCTCTCCGTATCACCAAGACAAAGAGAAGATTGAAACTCCAAGTAATGCCAGAGAATGAGGATCGGCTTTGAACTGGCAACGAAACCAGAGGTTAAGAATGTGCTCCTTTGAATGGAGAGCACCAGCGCTTAACACGAGCAGGTGCAGGAGTCCACTGAAGTGGATGGGACTTGTGACCATAAAAGCTGATGCTCTCCACTTGGACGATCACACAAAGGAATGAAGAGCAGAGTGCCCAAGAATAGGAAACAGTGGCTGATCAGACAGGAAGAGCATGATTAAAGAGGCAACAAGAAGTCACTTGTTGAAAGGTCACCATCTGAGACATCTGGCCCTTATTAAGCAATCCACCTAAGTCTGAAAAACACTTAAATCGGGGACACATATTGATGCTCTCTGGGACCATGGATTATACTTAAGTCTCAAAATGGGATCATACAAAACAAAGGTTTGGGAACCACTATCTTATGATGGTTATTAGATTTAACTCTAATCTAATTTGTCTGGATTTGTAGCATATCCACCTGTTTTACATTCTGTACTTTGTTCACCTTACTTTTTTTAGAGTGAATAAAATCATATTCCACTTCGGCCAGGGACCGGTGCATTAGTAGGGGGAAATAACAAACCACTAGCTGTGATCCATCAACCACTTCCTTTCGAGTAGCTCCATCGAAGCCTACCACGTAACCAGAGGGCATTCTGGTCTATATGTGATACCTTCACCCAGCCCTGTTCTGATGACAGGAGAGCACAAGAGCAGTGGAATACTACCCAAGCCACCAAGCATAAAGAATATTCTGCCAGTCTGAAACCACTGAGAGTTGGAAGCTGGGAGTGTGCAACGGGGAAGGATTACATGCCTTTTGTTTTTACACTTCATCTGAAGCATCTGATACTGGTGATTGTCAAAAACAGGATATTGGACTAGATCAGCAGTGGGGAACCTTTTCTGTCTAGGGGTCATTTTGAAAATTAATACAGGCTTCACGGGCTGCACAGAAGTTGTGGGGGAGAGAGGTGCGCTCAGGAAGAGTACGGTCCAGATCTTTGCCATGGATCTGTCCTGTATCCTTGTGTGCATGTCCTCCTCTCTTCCCCTCTACCCTGAGCTCAGTCTTTCACAGTGCATAATGGTAGGAACTAGATCCAGGGGCCAGTTTGGGCACTACAAAGGGGTCAAATAAAAATTAGCCGTGGGTCACATTTGGCCCTCAGGCCTGAGGTTCCATATCTCTGGATTACATGGACCATTGGTCAGATTGGCAGGATTTATGTTCCTGTCGAACATAAGTCTTCTTAAGCATGTAGAAACTCATCCAGAACTTTGTAATATCCCAGTGCTAATGCAAAGCTCCATGTAAGTAGATGGATTGTACCTCTGGGGGCAGCAGCACCAGTCTGCTTCACACCTGGACTGGCCGTTCCATCTGAAGGTGGCCTGCCAGTTGGGCTCCGGGCCAGCCCTGCTTACACTGCTCCAGAACACCCTGGAGCGCTGCCAGCAGAGCAGGCTGGCCAAAGCCAGGGCACTGGCCTGGAGTGGAGCTGCTGTCCGTCTGCACCACAGACTCACATTGTAGCTCTGCTCCTGGCCAACCATTGCCCTAGCAACACCATAGAGTGTTGGGTGATCCACCTGGAACTCTATTGAGGGGTGGGAGGGAGGAGTGCTGCACAGGCAGACCGTGGCCATCCATCTAAAGCACACCCAGGCACAGTTGGGAGTGGGCGGATGCAGGGGTGCATCCCTGGAGCAGTTCCAGGGGCGGGCTGCCCCCATGTCCCTCTAAAACACCCTTTGTGGTATAAAACATTGGGGACATTCCGCAAAACTATTTTTCCTATTAGTATCTGTTGTGGATCGGTAAGTTATCGCACGTATCACTGTTTTAAAACTCTTTATTTTTGCATTCAATGCATCCCACTCCAGTTGAGAAAATGAACATTGATGCCAAATTACAAAACCATACATCATTTCCTGCTCGGTTGTACAAAGTCCCAAAGAGTGCAAGAGATTAATGTTAGAAATCTTGTTTCTAAAAAATTACTCACTGCAGAAAATTCAAACTGGCTAGAAAAGTAGAGTACAACATCTTTATGCATTACAGTCATAATATGAAGGTCAGCAGCTACAGCGTTGTCTTTATTTCAAGGGCTTTGTTTCTGTTTGAACAGAAAATCCTAATGTCTTACCCAATGGAGCCCTAAATGTGCCTCCGTACTATGAATGAAGCATACACAGTAACAAATACAATTTTAAAAGCTATGTTACAAAATATACAGTCGTTCCTTTTTACATTTGCTATAAACAGTGCATAGTTTTCAAACATGGAATATAAAACCAAATCATACAAGACATTTCTTATATAGCTTATGAAAAATGCTGTACACCAGGAACAATTATAAATAAAGGGTAAAAATCTGTTAGTAGAGGCTAGCGATAAAGATTGCAGGGTTGTAATGTTTTCTAAAAATATCTTACATCTACAAGGAGGTCAGAAGTATAGTGAACAGCTGAATGTGAAAGGAAAAAAAAATATTACTGAGGAACTGGAAGCATTGATATGTTTCAGCACAACCATGCCACTGGTTCCCTTATCAATTGCTTTTCCTACCCTACTCTTGGTAGAGATGCTTTTACCAGTTTGGGTGTTTTTAGACAGATGGCAGCTTCGGTTCTGCCAGTGCCAGTCTGCTTCACCCCCAGGTTGGCTGGTCCATTAAAGCACCTCACCAGATGTGCAAACTCCATGCCAGCCCTGCCAGCAGCATGCTGGAACATCCCAAAGTTCCGCCGGTGAAATGGGCTGCCCAAAGCCAGGGCACCCACCGAAAGTGGAGCTGCTGTCCATCTGACGGGCAGACAGCAGTTCCACTCCTGGCTAGCCATTGTCCCCTCACAACACCATGAGTGCAGCCAGACGAGCTGCATGGGCCCAATTCCTGCACGGACTCATGGCAAGCAATCAGCCCTGCCACGCTACACGGCCAACACAAGGAGCAGAGCACATGAGCGTGGGGAAGGAGAATGACTAGGCCCATCTCAAAGCTGAGGCATCGCCCACAGAACTTGGAGTACCCTCCTGGCCCTGCCCTGCTCTGCCTCCCTCCTCCGGCCCAACTGAGAGCTGGCCCCTGACTGTGACGTGGCCGTGCGTAACAGGTGCTACCACCCATTGCTCATGTCCCCGTAGCCTTGCTCCAAGTACTCAGAGTGTGGTGGGGCAAGCGTGCCCAGCCACATGAGTTGCCTAACCTCGGAATTTTCCCAAGGGTGCATTGCAGAGCAGCCAGCTGTCTGCCCCGCAATGGGGCAGGGCAAACATCTGGTGGGCCCTGGGCACATGAGCCACTGTATTGCATGGCTGATTTGCCAAGGGAGGGATAAGGCTACCCAAAGAGTGGTAGCCTCCCCAGCCCATCTCATATGGGTGCAGCTCCAGGGGCAGGCAGCCTCCACATCTGTCTAAAAACACCCTTTGTTATAGGTCTTTATTTAAAACTACCAAAATTTCAGTCCCTTTGCTAAAGAAGCAATTTGGGAAAAACAAGAAACTTC
Organism: Sphenodon punctatus; assembly: GCA_003113815.1. Taxonomy (NCBI): domain Eukaryota; kingdom Metazoa; phylum Chordata; class Lepidosauria; order Sphenodontia; family Sphenodontidae; genus Sphenodon; species Sphenodon punctatus. The sequence continues at coordinate 5,060,798 of QEPC01009702.1, forward strand.
CTCTATGAGAGGATTTCACAAGAACTTCTGGATATTTTTCTAAAGACTGACAGAGATGACCACAGGAAATAGACAACACATGACAAAAAAATATAGTATGTAGCGGACTAAACAGATGCTTTTCTATCAGCCAACATAGGAAAAGTTATTCCAAGACAGCAGAATTCCACATTTAAAAATAATAAGTTGACATTTAAGCAACATCAGGAAAATAGATGATAGATGCCATTAGTCTGGCCTGTAGGAAATTGGCCAGTGCAAGATAACACCACAAAGAAATTCACTAGACCTAATGTAATCTTAAATAAAATGTTTGCTGGAAGGCTGCTACTATATTATCCAAAATTCCACATTACACTATTCAGATATAACATCTACTACTGGCACTGACCTGAAAAACATCTATGTGCACATCGTCCCATTGATTTCAGTAGGACAGTGTGTGCGCAAGTGTTTGTAGGACCAATGCCAAAAAAGATCAAGGGAAGGATTTTTAAAGTACTTAGTGTTGGCCTATGTCTGCTCTCTCCCATTGACTTCAGACATGCCCTACAAGAAAATGATGCGTGTTTTAACACCTTAGCTAACACATTTCAAAATCTTCACATAGACAAGCTAGCACACATTTAAACTCATGTCAGGTAGTTGAGGTAAGCCTTTTATATTGCACAAAGTTAACTAATGTGGTAGCCCGTTTACACCATAATTTTAAAACATTAGCTCAAAAACAGTAAAACACACCCATTTTTCCTTGTGTTGACATACTCCTAAAGCCAACACTGAATACTTTTGAAGATCCCATCCATCCTACTATGACTAAAAATTGCAACAATTCATAGTGGATTGTTGCTGACTCACAATGAAAGGGGGGGTGGAAATCAAATGCTCAGTCTAAATAAATTCAAGTCAAGTATAACATAAAATGACAATATTTAGGTAACTAACGTGTGTCATTTTAAATGTGTAAGAGAACTGATTTTCAGCTGTACACTGTACATATTTACACCTTATAAGCGAGTCCCGGCAGTTGAGGTATGAAACTTGGTAGAGAACAAAGAGCCTGGTGCAAGCAGGGGAAATATTTTACCCTGTACCTGGGCTAGAGTGAAGGGTCTGTCAGCTTGCCCATTCTACACTCCCAAGTAAAGTGACTCAAAATCTTGAAAAAGATCATTCAATTTCCTACCAACAGTTGTTGACTCCCATAATTTACCAGCTCTCTCATGCACTATGTTCCCCTAGAATTTGGTCACTTTTAAGCTATGGTGGCCAGAACTGTAATTCTAAGTTTGAATGCTTTGTGATGCTTAGTAATGGCTCATTCTCTAGTGGAAATGCAGCAATTTGCCAGTCTGATGTGGCATTTGCTACAAATAAAGCTATATAAAGTTAAAACTTCTCAGCCGAGAAGAACAAGAAAGCAACTGCCCTGCACAGTGCACATCTTTTGCAACTCCTTTTCCTATGGCCATTTATTAAGGATTTAGAATTGCAATTGCATAATATTAGAAGGGAAATTCACAGTAAACAATCCAGTCACTCTAAATAATCATACTGGGCACAATCCTCTAGTTGGTTAGCACTGGCAGTGGCACTAGCTCTTAGGGCTGGCATCTGCTTCACTGAAGTGAATGGGACTTGCAACAATGCTAAACACCAAGAGGATCCAAATGCTTACAATCAGTTCCTCTTTTCATCTCCAGTATGGGTGAAAGTAGCCTGCTAACAGTGTGGCAAGCAGATTGCCCTTGCGTTCGTGGTTCTAAGGCCCTTACCACTGTGATTAGATCACAATTTTTTTGGTTTAATCAAATGCGTTTTCAGCAGACACCTCCTCTCCTTAGCCAATATAGACTTTCAAGAGAAGTGCATCAGTTCAGTAGATCACTTTACACTTTGGCCTTTAGCTAGCTACAAGTCACAAACTACAGCAGTTAAGCTCTCTATTATTAACAGAAATGGACATATAAAAACATTGCAATTTCTTTTTTTCTTTACCACCACCCTTTTAATTATTTTTGTTGTCATGAGTTCTGTTCAATATTTCTACTGTAGAGGGAGAGTGTTCTACATGCCACATTGTATTTTGTTACATTCACACCTGTCCTATCTTGTATGAGCCATTCTATTAGTGGCCTAGTATTGATGGCCTTGAATTAAAGTGACATATGGTGAGTGCTGGATTCCAATTCACCCATAGCTGATTGGGACTTTCAGGTTGCCCTGAAGGATGTTACTCCATTTCTTGCTGAGTAATATACCTCTGGATGCAAGAACCTAGTGCAAAGTTTCCACTCAGTCTTCAAAGCACCAAGCAAGGGACCCAGTGTCTTATACTCTACCCTGACATTACAGAAGGAGCTTCTACTATAAGGCTGTGTTACTAGAGTCTTTTTGCTCAGTTCCTACTGCACGTTGCACCCTTGCGATACCATTTTCTTCGTCGGCCAGTGAAACCGGGTTCTCATGAACTTCCATAGCTTTAGCCTGCTTGCTTTTGTCAAGCTCGTTGTCTTGGTTGCCAGTGCATTTGCAGCATTTAAAGCAGCAGAAGCAATATTTCCCACACAAGCTGGTCATGGAGGTCAGTAGGTTATCCCATGGCTGCAGCGAATGCAACCACAAGGGGAAGAAGTCCCAGTTCTGGAGCTTTGCAGGCAGTAGGTGCGGCCGTTTGGTCTGCAGAACGTTGATCACCACCACTGCAATGAAAGCAGCAAGGATGGGAACGCACACGCCGACGAGGACTGGCCAGCCCGCTACCGACAGGCCAAATACAGCCAAAGGGATCGTTAAGAAGCAGAGGAGAAGATAAAAAATAGCAAACCATCGATACTTGGCTGTTATGTTTCCCAAGCCCTTGGCCAATTTGATTGGGACCCGGGTGAAAGGAATCGGGTAAAACAGAAGAATCCCAGAAACGTTGAAAAAGAAGTGGCACAAAGCAATCTGGAAGCAAACACAGGTCAAAACATTACTTAGAATATCTGTAGGGACAAACACATCAAGGATTTCACTCATAGCCCTTGCTCTCCATCCCCTCTTTTTTCCATTATCACCTTGAATAGAATGGCTGAGTTTAATTTGTTAGGGGTTTGGGATCTTGTTGTTTCATTACCTTGCAAACCACTCAGAAAGACTCTAGAGACTACGGAACTAAAAATCAGCTATACGAATTAGATGGCAATATTTGGACAGTATGCAGGCTGCTCTTTGTGCTTGTGGTGAGACACAGGCCAACAAACCGCTTTTTTTGGAACAAATGGTTTAAAGACTGTGGCCTAAAATACAGTTGGGCTTGGTGTAAGGCTCTGAATCCTTTACAACTATGGAAGCCAAACCCTGACTGAAGCCAAAGAATCTGGAACAGGAGACTGGGATCAGACCATTAGCAGCATAAAAAGCAGATGCAGGTTGCGAGGTTCTAATATGCAGCCCTTGTAGGCTGAGGACAAGGCTAACAAACTCAGACAACCAAGAAAGATACACGCACAAGTGAAAAATTATTTTCTGTTTTAAAACTTAGGTACACTCATAAAGGGATTAACTGCCAATGTAATTCTTGGTGTTGCAAAGACAGAATATAAGGAAAGATGTGCATGGAGAACTTAGCAAACTCCTGGCGTTAACAGTTGGTTTGGGATTTCTCAGTAATTGATTTTCTATTGTTTCAAACTTAGTTTTTAAAACATGGGCTTTAATTTATGTCTATTCTGGCTTGGTTAAACTAAGACCACATTCACACCTTCGACGGCCAGCCTGTCTGCGCAGATACTGCCTCCCAGAGAGAGCCCGGAAGCAAAAATCTGTACAGGGTTTGGCTGGTGCAAAAGCTCCCCGCCCCCTAGTCTTACCAGCAATCACCTGGAAGAGTACAGAGCAGGGGAATCCAGCTCTGCACTCTTCCAGGTGTTTGCTGGCAAAGCCGCACGCGGGGGTGGGGGTGTTCGCATCAGCCGAACCCTGTGCATATTTTGGCTCTCCCAAAGCCAAAATCTGTGCAGACAGGCCGCTGTGAATGTCGTCTAAGCCACATGTGTGTGCTGACCAAGACTGCTGCAATCCAGCCATCACTTACTGAGTCCAGAGTGGTTACCCCAGAGGGCTTCAAAGAGACTGTTCTAGAGGAAGCGTTTGGTGGATCACCCCCCTATTCTTATCTCATTTCTCTTCTGCGATTGTTATCTCAGCATGGGAAACATTTAAATACCCATATTTGTGACTCAGTGACTATCTAGAGTGAGATCACTTAGACTGAACTTTGCCCAACTCAAGATTGATGCTGCTTTATCTTGTATGGAGAGACTAAAATGCCTAATGTAACTAGTCACTCTATTGCAAACATGTCAGAAGACTCCCCATACTCCCCTTCCGTAAGCAAGTAGGTGCAAGTTTCAGAGCTTCGCAGAGCTCTTCTTCTTGGTCTAATAGGTAACTTGTTTGTCCTTGTTTGCCTCATATTTTGGACCAACACAGGACCATACTCTTTTATTGGGGTCATTGAAATGTGCTGATGCTGTTAATTCAGAAGGCTTTATTATTACTACTTTCCCTTTGATGTAGAAGACACAAGAGATACTTGAAAAGCCAGTTTTCATTACCTTGATTTTAAAGACAACTGATGTTTCATGCCAGTCGCCTATATTGATAAAATGGGTTCCTTAAGTGCTGGGCCAATAATGAAATCAACAGTTGCTCACGCGTGCTTGACACTTTTGTAAGTTAAGCCGCTAGTTTAGTTGCCCATGTAGGTTGTGGCTGTCATGGGAAATCCAGACTGTCTTGAGTAACTTTGTGACTGAGTCTGCAAAGACTTACAGGAAATGGCTGCACCCTGGTACAGCGAGTTTTGCCACTGTCTTCAGTGGAGTGAAGATCACACCCACTGACTTTAAGTTGTGTTACTAAGTGTAATTTATGCTCACCTGTAATGAATACTTTAATGTACTTCCTGGTCTTGCCATAGCAGCGAGTATGGCTGTTGTGGTTGTACCAATGTTGGAGCCCAGGGTCAAGGGGTAAGCACGCTCAATGCTTATAACACCAATACCTAGAAGGAAGACAATAAGATTAACTTGATTATTAATAAATGCAGTAGTGCCTAGTAGCCCCAGTCAGCAACCAGAACTCCATTGTGCCAACCACTAGATAAACACAGGGCAAAGAGACAATCCCTGCCCCCAAAGGTGCGGATAAATAATACAAAATAGGAGTTCTTCTAGAAAAGACCAAAGGACCTACCGACAAGTGGAGTAATAGCAGATGTAAAAACAGAACTGCTTTGGACTATGAAGGTCATACCAGCTCCAACAAACATAGCCATGTAACCAGTTAGCCAAGAGAAAGGATATGGAAAATCTAAAAAACATGGGGAGAAAAATACTCTTTTTAAACCGGGAGACGTTTTCTATTCTAGATAACAAATTTGTGAAAGTATTATTATTGTAATGAGCATTTACATAGTGACAACAAGCATAGTAGCAGCTGGCTGCCTTTCAAGGCTTCCACTGAAATATTAAAGATCAAGTTTGCGATTCACACCATTCACCACACAGGGATTCAGTGGGACTACTCTCAGCTGAGCGGTTCGTGGAGTAGCCCCAGATCTTCAAAATCTTGGGTGACCAACATGAGATGCCTTGGAGAGGGCTGGTTTTTAGACTGGGGGCTGAGCACCCAGACCATTATATAGCTAGTCCTCTTCAAGGTGTCTCAATTTGGGCTTGTAAAAAAAACACCAGTTGTGTTTGAATTCTAATTAAATAGACTACACACTATGCCCCCCTAATATCTGAAACTGTACTAGTCAGCTAAGAAATCAAGACTTGTTCAATTTGGAGAACTTAAAACAAAGACACTGATCAATTCTCATCTGGTAAGGGGATATTTCCAAGGAGGCCACTACTCACTGGGTGTAAAAAAATGGACAGCAGCTTCACTTTTGCCCATGCCAGTCCACTTCACCCCCAGGTCAACCTGTCTGTTTGAAGAGTGACCACCAGATGTGCAAAGCGGAGCAGGAGGTGGCTGTTCTGGGGCAGCCCCGCAGGCGGCACTCTGGAAGATCCTGGAGCACACCTCACCGAGGGAGCTGGCCAAACCCGCAGCAACAGGCAAATGCAGAACTCCTGTCCACCTAAATAGGCCTGTGAGCGCTGGCCAAACATGGTCCTGCCTGGATCATAGATGCCAGTGGACCAAATGGCCAGAGCAGCGGCTGCTGCTGCATCCCATTGCCATGGTTACCACAGCAAGCAGCAGGGCCGGAGTGTGGAGTTGGCCTGCCTGTCTGTATTCCTGAGCCGGGGCTTTCCTAGGGCAGGGGGAAGACGTGTTTGCTGCCTGCGGGCTAGGTTCACCCGCCCGCCAGGCTGTCAGTCTGAATGCAGCCAAATCTATGGGTGCATGCAGCTCTGGTTTGGGTCACCCATGTGCCTGCACCAGGGCTCTGGCCTGCTCCCTCTCCATCTGAAAACACCTGTGCCAAAGATGAAGGAAGAGATGTGAGCGGGGCCTAGAATGAGTTCTGCTTTGCTTATCCTTCCTCTCTTCTGGGAATGACCCAGTGGGGGTCATTATAACCTGCCTAATCTAACTGAAATTGCTGGATTAAGTAATGTAATGTCCATCCAACGTTAACCCTTGGAACTCCTTGCTGTTGGGTCATGCTACCCACTGTTGCCCTGGCTCCGCCCACCGTTGCCCTGGCTCCACCCACCACCTTTCTTGCTGGCAGCCAGCTGGGCCAACTGCTAATGACTTTCTCTAAAGGGTCACACCCTGCAGCTACCTATGGCAACCTGAAACTCAGGGCTTCTTCCTCCCAGTACTTGATTCACCAAATGGCAAATGACCAACAGTGTCATTAAATGGCCTATTGTCACCCTTATTCTTAAAGCGCATTTTAAGAAATCAGAGATAGTTACCAGTGTTGAATGTTTTCTTGATAACGTTGGACATTTGCCCTTTAAGTACAGAATTCAGTAACTTGACTATCAAAACCAAGCAAGTGCACAACACAATCAAGGACAAAGCAAGGAGGATCAGACCAATGCCAAGATCAGGAAGGTTGACGTTTACGAAGAGGTGCTTGCCTAGAAAAGGAATAAATCAAAGTCAGTTGAGTATTTTAAAAATCACTAATTTGTGATCATTTTTCAAATTCCATTCCTGTTCTTGGCAGAAATGATGATGATAACAAAAGAACATGTGCTAATTTTGCCCAAAGCAGACACCGCTGTGGGAGATGGGGAGCGCTGCCTAGGACAGTGGTTCTGAACTGGTAGAGTCTTAGGCAGGCCATGGCCAAGATGCAGGGCAGCTTGGGAGCAGGGTCTGGGGTGGCCTGGAGGTGGGGCAGTAGTGTCAACAGTGCTCCTCGGAACAGTGCTCCTGGAAGGCCCATGAGCCCCAGTGCAGCGGCATCACGTCCCTGCCGTTTTGTTCTGGTTGCCTGTGACATGGGGAGCCAGAACTGGGAAAAGGAGGAGAGGAGAGAGTGGCTTCCTGCAGTTTCCCTGTCTCTCTGGTTCCTACCCTTTTGCTGATTCTGGCCACCTCATGCCAGCTCCCTGCCCCCTCCAAAATTGCACCCCCTGCTGCTGCCATCCAGACACTCCTGGCTTTTAGTTTTTTAAGGTGGGTTCCAGATTTTTGACAAAATGTTTTGGTGGGTTTTGCCCACAGAAAGGGTTGAGAACCACTGGCCCAGGACACATGTTTCTGACTGGTGTGGGGATCTTGCAGGATCATGAGCTGCACAATACTCTCATGTTGGCCAGACTAGAAATATGCCACTGCAGGTGGCTGTGGAGTGGGGGAAGCAGCTGTTGGGGGCCTTCCTGGGACTGTGCCTTTGCTGACCATCTGCTGCACCTGGGTTGCCCATACCCCCCACCCCCCGGCTCCCATAAAAAGGAGCTCTCTGTCCTGCAGGTACCTGATGGCAAGTGGCTACCAAAGGCTAGTGCCAAAGGCCGTGGTGGCTTGCAGGCCATTCTCGGGCCTGTTTTGGGGGGTGGGTGTGTGGTTGTTTTGAATTGCTTTAAAATTGTTTTTAATGTTGGTTAGTATGGGGGGGGATGGAGGGGTTGGAGTATCACACGTCAAGGGAGTACTCTGCCCCCCCTGTGAGGGGGGCAAAGGCATGAGAGAAGAGGGTGGGAGGGGGTTACGGGCATGGGAGGGGAAGGGGAGCTTTTCCCCACATGCTGCCTTTACCACTCTGCCTCTGGGAATCCTGGGCTTGGGAGACCCTCTCCAACTACCTGCCTCCCTGGGTCGTTGTGGGCCCTTCTGGGATTGACAATCAGATGCCACGGGAAATCTGTTTGGAGGGAGCTGGACGGGGTCAGCTATTGGGGTCATGTTGGGCATGGGGAGGCATGGCGGGGGGGCGGGGAGGAGGATAGACCATTGGGACTGTCAGCAGAGAGACTTTTTAGGGAAGGTTATTGACCGGGAGGGTGCCGACAGCTCCAGGCTCATCTTGTTCCTGTCGGATCCCATCTGCATTACGAACGCTGTTGACGTCATTTGCATTACAGAGACCTGGATGGATGAGGCGTCTGGGCCAACTTTGTCCCAGATGGTGCCAGCTGGGTACTTGGTGTAGCATCAGCCTAGGATTGGAGGCCAGTAGGGAGGGGGTGGATGGAGTGACTGTGATCTGTAAAGACACCTTGACCTTTCGGAGGTATCTGGTGCCTGACTTGTCCAATATGGAGTCTGTCCACTTCATATTGAATTTGGCAGGGGATAGATTAGGGATCCTGCTGGTGTACCGACCATCCTGCTGCACGACCGACTCCCTGACTGCTCTAGCCAAGCCAGTCTTGGAGGTGGTGTTGGAATCACTCAGACTTACTGTCATGGGTGATTTCAATATACACAATTAGGGCGACCTTTTAGGGGCACCAGGAGTGCATGGCCACCATGACAACCATGGGCCTATCCCAGGGAATATCTGACCCAACATGAGGCAGGACACACATTGGATTTGATGTTTTGCACCAACCTGGAAAGAGGGGATCTGATTATCAGTGGTGTTGTTACAACACCATTGTCATAGTGTGCCTGGCTTCTGTTGGGAACTGGATGAGGGTGAGCCGACTGAAGCTGAATCCTGGCAAGACTGAAGTGATGATGGTAGGTCAGCCCTGTGACTTGGAGAGAATCGGGTCCCCCGCTGTTGATGGGGTCTGGCCCCCTCTGATTACTTAGGTTTGCAGCCTTGGAGCGCTTCTGGACCCAATGCTGTGCCTGGACCATCTGATTGCAGCTGTGGTCAGAAGAAGCGCTTTTCACCAACTTCATCTGGTGAGGGGGCTGCAGTCTTTTCTTTCCAATTTGGACCTGGCCACGATCATCCATGCTTTCCATCACCTCGAGGCTAGATGACTGCAATGCGCTCTACGTGGGGCTACCCTTGATGACTGTTTGGAACCTGCACCTGGTGCAGAATGCGGCAGCCCAGCTGCTTTTGGGAATCGGTCACTGGGAGCACATTACACCAGTGCTCTGGAGTCTGCACTGGCTGTCTGTAGCTTTCCGGGCACAATTCAAGGCTCTGGTTTCAACCTTTAAATCCCTAAATGGCCTGGGCCCCAAATATCTGAATGATCGCTTGTCCTACCATGCTCCATTGTGGCCTTTTTACTCTTGCCCATGGGACAGGGGTGTGGAGGGGGTGTTGTCGGTTGCTGCCCCGATTCTATGGAACTCCCTTCCCCGAGAGGTTCACTTGAGTCGACTCTGAGCATCTTCCAGAGGTGGTGCAAAACATTTTTGTTTGGTAAGGCATTTGGTAGATGGAGATAGGGATTGGGGTTGGTTAAGAGGTTATTGTGGGGGGTGTAAGGGAAAGGGGTTAGGGAAGTTTTTGGGGGGTTCTTGGGGAGGGAATTGAGGTTTTTTTAAAATATGTTTTAGGGATTTTTATCAATTGTAAAGCTGCCCTGAGCCATTATGGAAGGGCAGCATATAAGTTTAAATAAATAAATAAATAAATAAATAAATAAACAAACACAAATATTGCAGTGTCTTGTGACAGGGTACTGTGGGTGAGTCCTTGCAGGACTATGGCCATGGCGTAGGTTCAATTAGCTTGGGGTGGCTAACATGTCAGGGGACTGGAAGCAGTCAATCAGATGACCTGATTGTGGGCTTAAACGGAAAGGAAGCCCACTTGGGAGGAGGACCACCAAACAGATAGGCAGCAGGGCAAAGGGAGGAGTCACCCATGAACCAGCAGTAAGCAGAACTCCCCAGGGCAATAGCTAGTCAGCACGAGGTGGGACTATGAATCTGGGATCCCAGCTGGTGATCACATGCAGATGATACACTTAAAAGTCCTGAGGAGTCCTGAGAATGAGCAAGGCCACGATCCACAAACCACTTACCCTCTGGGCTTCAATGAGTCTCTTCTGGAGTAAGTGGTTTGTAGACTGTGGTCCACTGTGTAAAGACTGAAGAATAGCTGATATCAAAGCCCGTTGCAAATTAGCAGTTTTCCCAAAGACAGGACAATGGATTAAGTGGTCTGAAAAGGTCTGCATATTACACCGGTCAAGTCTCATTGGACTTCTTCCTCTTTAATGAATTGCTAGTCTGTTGCTCTTCAAAAACAACATCCTTCTAACTTGCAAATAAAAAAAAATACTTACATTTTTGAATATTCTCTGTGGTGGATGTATTCTTGATGGTCCATGTCAAGTTTCCATTAGTCCAGCAAAGGTCTGGAGAGGTACAGTTTTCTGAGGTGGTGACGTTCATTGTTGTCTAGATATTGTCAGACAAAAACAGACTAGTTAGCCAGCAGCAGCCTCTGCACTAAGGGACCATGTAGTTCTCCTGGCTTTACAAGAACTGCGGTAAAACATTTGCGGCATAAACAAGGAATGGGGGGGAGTGGGGGAGAGCTGAGAGCACAGCTCAGTGATACCCTGATAGTGAAGAGTCAGACTCATCTCATACATCTGCCAACACCTGAACATCTAAATGAGGTAGATTTATTTCATTCCATTTTGGCCAATGGGAGTGTCAGGGTCAAAACCACAGGAGGTGGCAACCCTACCCAGAAGCCATAGTTGTCAAGTGCCCAGGCATTTGTTGGCTCCCTGAAGGGGAGGTCATGGGCTGCAGCTGAAGGACAGAACCAGCTCGAGTAGGGAGCTCAGAAAGCAAGTGTTTCTGGCACTAGTCAGGCTGTTTGCTATGGAGAACCCTGTCTTGCAGTTTCAGCAACCATTATGGGCTCAAGCACCGGCAGGAAGGTGGGTAGGGTAGGGTCACTTCAACAGCAGATGGCAGAGGATCATGGCCTCCAATGGACTTTGCATTGTTTTTGTTGCTGTCTGGAGTCCCAGAATTATACTGACATCTGAAAATGGGGTTACGTGGTCTAAAAGCTTGGGAGTTGTGGTCTATAAGTTTGTTCTAACGTTGACAGGCTGACTAACTGTCCTACATTTCCCGGGTCAGCTCTGCAGACAAGCTGGTTGTCCCACGCGTCTACTTTTAAGTGCTGCCCCACTTGTATGATCTCTGTCTGCTTCCACTGGGTTTGCACCAGAGGAGCATTTTCTGCATAAACATTGCAGGGCACTTAGCTGGTTGCTGGGGAAGTGACAGTGCACACAGACCCTTCCTGTCTGAAGGACTGAGATTGAAGTAGCAGTGACGTCTCCTCTGAACAGCTGTTTTACGCGGTACTCACCACATTGGTGATAGTGTCACACCAGAACTTGACTAGGCTTTTGTTTTTTGCCGATTCATCGTTTGTAGCGATCGCGTTGATCACTGACTTATCAAGCTGGAAAGGGAAACAGAAAGAGAGTCGTTTTTATATCTAGTTTGCATCTGCAAAATTAGGACCAAACCCTGCTCCTCTTAGACTGACAAGGAGTCTCTGAAATGAATAGAGGATAATTATGGGAGCAAGGCAAGCATGATGTTGACTGCAGCCTGCTTTTCTGCTCAAGGAACGAAGGCACACGTGGTGTAGCCTCTGGAAGGGCAATCTCGCTTTCATCCTCCTTCCCCCCCACACAAGCGGCTGCTGACAGAGCTGGGAGCAGAAGGCAGCTCTCCAGACTCCCTGTACTTTGCCCCATTTGCAGAGAATTCAGCTTTGGGGGGGGGGGGGATAATGATAAGAGAAACAGGAATGTGATTTTCATTCAAGAGTATTATGCGTTTCAACATTTCTTTGGGTGTTACCAACCATAACGCTAACTACCCATTTGGGTAGCAAACACGCAGTGAGTTGTTATGTCTGTTCATGACCAGCTATGCATTTGCTCTCCAATTTCTCCCACACATGTTGTAGGTGAACACCAAGGAGCAGGTCTTTCTTTGCCCCTAGCCACTGTTACGTCTGGTAACTGCAGCTACGGTCATGGCATGGGGAAGGGAGTGCTGGCACAGAGCTGAATTTAGGAGCAGCAGTGGCATGTAGAGTCCCTCGGAGTGGCAGAGGTGAATCTCCCTGGAGTGGTGGCGGCGGCGGCATCAGGAGAGTCAGGAGCATCAGTGAAAGGGCCCCGGGAGCATCAAAGGCAGTGCTCCAGCGTCACCAATGCTCACAGAGTCCGCCTCTCCGTTGACACACCTGTCACCGTTAATGCTCTGGGAGGGCTTGCTGCTGCTGCTGCTGTTTCCAAGGACTTTCCACCACTGGAACCGTTCTGGGACTCAACTTACGGTACATTCCACCCCCACCCTCTCCCTCCTATCAGGTAGCTGCTGAGTGTGCCAGCGGCTACCCAATGGTGGTGTGTGTGGCAATCAGCCACTAACATGTAACAGAAAACACAAGATGAATATCACATGTTTCCTGTTACATTTGGCATACCCTCTCTGTGTGAATGTTGTGGTGGTCTCAAGTAACCCAGTACATTTAGTCTAACTGATAGGTCATCAGCGTAAGGAGTTTAGCCAAACAGGGCTCTGGGGAGACAAGACTCACGGCTCCCATGGGTGTGAGATAATGAAGGTGCCCTTTGGAGCAACATATCCTGTACTCCCTGAAGAGGGGAAGGGCATTGTCTGTGTTTGGAGTGGGGAAGGGACAGTGAAAAGATTGTAGCAGTTTTGTTATACGCACAAGTTAGGGGAAGGAGCTTTGGGTCTTGCAAAAGCCAGAAGGGATGTGGAAGCCATCCAGGCTGCTGAAGCGGGCGGGGGAAGGATGCCTGCCTGAGAGACTGAACTGGGGGTCCATTAAACAGAGAGAAGAAAAGAGGGTGTGTTCTGCGATAATGGTTTGTGTGAAATTCTATCTAACACTGTAGTGAGGAAAGTTGGCGCATTTGAGAATACCTTTGTTCTCTAGCGAGAGTGTGGAATGATGTGTTGGTCCCAAACTTAAGAAACATAATAGTTCAAATGATGTGGAGCAAAAGTTTGCATACTCCCACCCACAGACGCTGGCCCAATAAAATAGATCAGCTGAACTGCATGTCTCCATATCTTTGATAGATCAGAATAGTTTCATGGAGGACATATAGGACTCAGACCTAGCAATACGAGAACTGGATTGGTTAGTCTGCCCAAGTAGTAAACATGACAGGTGGCCACAGAAAATTGCTCCGTTTTCCAGAGAACAGTGATGCGGTCACTTTGTGTGGTGGGTGGTTGATAACAACTGGTACCAATTTAGAGACTTGGCCAAGTTTTGTGATACCATTCACTGGATCTGCTCATTTAAACAAACCCAGAAATTGTGTCAGGGCAAATGTCCAGACAAGTATAGATATATGGGGCAGGGTGGGGGGAAAATCACTGATGAAAGATGTTGCTGAATGGCCGTGTCCTTCTGTTGACCCTGATCCTCTCACACATTCCACTACCCAGGCAGCCCTCCAAAATATGGGTGATTGGATCATCATCATCACAGTGAGAATTATTAGAAATTACTGTGTGGATCTAATATACTAGTTTTCATACTTTTCTGTCTGAAAGATTGCCTGTCCTACCATGCTCCGTCACAGTTCTTGCGGTCGGCCAGGAGCACCCTCCTGTGGATTCCAACTTGTCCATGGGACAGTGGTGGACGGGGGCGTGGGGTGCATTCTCAGTTGCTGCCCCAGTTCTACAGAATTCCCTTTCCCCAGAGGTTTGGCTTGAGTCTGTCTTCCGCAGGTGGTGTAAAACGTTTCTATTTGGTGACGCATTTGGCAGGTGGGGATAGGGATTAGGGTTGATTTGGAGGTTATGTGCAGCTGTGTGTTGGGGTGGGTCAGGGAAATTTATGGGGAGGGGGGTGGTTAGGGGTAAGGTTCCTGGGGAGGGAATTGTGTTTTTAATATGTTTTAGGGGGGTTTCTCGATTATAACCGACCCTGAACTGTTATGGAAAGGGTGGCATATAAGTTTAAATAAATAAATAAAATACATGAACAATGCTTATCTGGAAAAAAGAGAACTTGTACAACACCTTTAAAAGGTGAGCCTGGGAAGTAAGGTTCATATTTCATACTTTGATGTCCAATTCATACTGTATTGGACACCAAAAATAAAGGTTTTAACTGACAGCCTGTGTTTTTCACCTGCTGTGTTCACTGCATTGTACTTAAGTGGTTTGATATGCTAACTACGTTCCTACACCCTTCTCCTTTGTGTATGTATGACAGCAAACAGCCAGAATGCAATCTTTTAATAATTTGATTGACTTCCCTATATTGCATTTAAAATCTTTGAAATGCAAATGCCCTTTTTAATAATAGCTCCCTCCCCACCATTTCTGCTCCCCCCCCCATTTTTTGAAGCCTGAGGAAGGCCCCTGTGTAGCCCAAAAGCTTGCATACTCTTACCAACAGAAGTTGGTCCATTAGAAGCTCTTTAACTCTTTTGTCTCGGTCTCTTACATTTGGGGCCAAACACAGCAAGAAACATTTTCTTTAGACAGTAATAGTAACAACGAGTCTGAGGCAAGTGCCTACCTGAATGATAAGCTTTGTAAAAGGATCTGTGATGACTTTTAGCAGCTCAGGGGCATCTTCTCCGCTCTCAAGATGGAAAGAGTCAACTATCACATTAGTGAGATGATAAAGGTAACCGGAGATAACTTCGATGGGCAACAGTACAAACACCGAGAGCCAGTTAAAGAAATCGTGGACTGTTGCTCCAGCAAAGGCCCTGCAAAGAATAGATTTCCACGTAAGTTATGCATGCATGGCCTAGATAAATATTACATTGCATGTGTTGAGAAGGTGCCTACATTAAGGCAAGAGTCATTGCATAAGTTAAAGTCACTCTGTGCCACTCTTTCTTTGCCAATCTGATTCTGCAAATAGCCCAATTGATGTAATTGAGCTAGCTGCAGAATAGGACTGGCAGAGAAAGGGTGGTGCGGTGTGACTTTAACTTATGCATCAATTGATGGAATTGATCCAAAGCAACTAAGCCGCAAAAGAAAAACTGATGAACGTCTAATCACCGGTCATGTCTGGGCTTGGGTGTCTTTTATACCCACAGGTGCTCTTAAATAAACCCAAAGCAGAGTTGTAGAGTAATTCCTAATACTACAGCTAAAAGCAAGTACCTGCAAACGGGTATACCTGTCAAATATCTGGTACCTGAATCTACCCAACATCATCAGGTACCAATCAGTACCCAATTATGACCAGATTTGGGTACCCAATACCCGAAATGTCAATTTCAGGTCTCGGAATGTCGGCTCCCGGAACCGCTTTTCCAACTTTTTTGTCGAGTTACCAACTTCTGACACCTGTTATTGTTTTTTCTTCCCAGAAAATGAACTTCCAGTCCCAGAAAGTCAATTTCCCATCCCAGAAAATCAACTTCCAGTCCCAATTTTTAAAATTTCTGTCCTGATTTTCTGACCTGATATACTGATCAGTAATCAGAAAATCGGTAATAGTAATCGGTAGAAATTACCGTTTTTCAGATATCCGGCTACCCAATCAGTACCCAAGTAACCCAATGTGGGTACCTGATGCAGTACCTGAAAATGCAGGTATTACCTGCGGGTACTAAAAACCCATTTCCTCTTGTTATGTCCTCACAATGAGGAGTGCACACAATGAGACAGATTCCGAAGTACTCAGCATATAAATCATAGGCAGTTTTCTAAAGGGCTAGGCTCCCATTTAGAAACCAAAAGAAGAGTCGGACTTTTAAAAGTCCTGAACACAGTTTCCTGTAGGGATGGGACACAGGGGAGAATACTGGATACCAGATTTATCGGTATTGAATCTCCCCGGTATCAGTCTACCGGATTTTTAACATTGGCCGCTTTACCACGTTTTTTTACATTGCGGCCATTTAATTCAATGGCCGCGATGTAAAAAAACCAGTAAAGTGGCCAATGTTAAAAATCCAGTATGCCGATACCTGTGATTATCGGATTCATCCAGTATACCTGATTATCGAGTGTATCGGATTTATCCAATACCGATATTCCCACCCCTAGTTTCACTCCTGTGCTTCATGTGTCTTGATTGTCAGAAGTGCTCCCCAGGCTGGGTAAATAAGAGCTGAACTCTTTGGAGAACCCAGTAGTGGATGTTGCACTTTTAAAAAGCTTCTTGAATATCTTTGATTCAGCTTCTTCTTTTTTTCTGAAGATGGTAACGTACAGTTCTCCTAAATTACCTAATTGTCTAGTCCTCTCTTTCTGTTTCATCTCCTGAATTATCTCCAATTTATCTATGTTGGTTTTAACATGTAGTTTCAAAACTAAATGCTTATCACTGAGAGTGAAAGTAATGTGCATCAGTGTTCCTTTAAATGCAAATCTGTTTGCTAATGTGATCACCATCTGCAGTGCTCTCTGCCTGAATACAGAAAATGACTTGAAATGGGGACAGTGGAAATAACATTTCAATGACACGGCCACACAGTCAATATTCATTTTACAGCTAGCAGCCACTTGCTATTTTTACTCTGCTTTTGAAATACAGAACATATTGACGCACTGCATCCCACATGTACTATGTGATCTGTACACGTCACTATGAGCTAGACTATATTAATAGATTACACAGTAACTTTGTGAGGCTTTTACTTTACTAATTAAAGATTCACTCTGCTGTACATTATTATTATGATCATTTCTATAGTGCTTTCAGTCCTTTACAATCCTTCTCTAGTTCACCCTCACAGTGTCCCCCTCTAAGGGGCTGCTGCTGTGATAGGCAACCCTGTGAAATAGGTCACTTTTGTTTTGTTATTCTTATTTTACAGATGGGGAATGTTGTATCCCACAATAAGTGGGTATATTTGAAATAATGAGCCCAGTCTCCTTAACAGTAACACCACAGGCCACTTTATTCACTCACTCCTAGCTTACAACAACAACTTGCTCCTCTCTCTTCCCCCTTACTTCCTGGACCTGTGTAAAACCTGTTGCGGAGTATTCTGGATCTGCCACTGACCAAAAGCACTTCCACACACCGGCTAGGATCAGGGATTGGATCCTCCCCTTTTCCTAGTTTTTTCCACCCTAACTCTAAATTCCATGTTATGGAAGTAAGTACTACTAACATCTACATAACAGGGAAGAAAACAGTAACCAACTTGAAGATCACCGCACCCAATGAAAACAGGCCTTTTCCTTTTTATGTGACATAGTTCTGCAAGTAAGATGGAGGTTGATGGCAGGTTCTTTGAGGGTAATGACAACAGTCTGTCTCCTGACCAGAGGTGTTAGATTCAGCTAGTGGTACTGGAGATGTAGATGAAATGTCATCGTCGTCATCTTGTTGAGTTGGAACATGGTGTGTGCCATGGAGTGGTTTGAAATGACACACATTTTGTGTGACTCTATGGGTTCCTCTTTGAGCAGCGACCATCATACCATGTATTCTTGTGACTTGATACGACTCAGGATAAAAAGGTGTGGAGAGTTTATTGCAGGGTTGTAGGTCTCTAACAAGGACCATGTCTCCCTCTTTGAAGGAGTTGTGTTGGTAGAGCAATGGGAAGTGGTGCTATAGCTGTGAAGAAAACAATATAGCTCCTGTTTCATATCCGCTCCATCCACTGCTGCAATACGTAGTGATTTCTTGAGTGTTCTCATTAACCTCTCAACTTCACAGTTTGCTTGTGGCCAGTGTGGAGTGATTTTTCAATGTTTGAATCCAAGATATTCTACAAACTGAGCAAACTGGGAACCTTGAAAAGGATGACCATTGTCGGTTTTGACAAGAGCTGGTATCCCATAAGCTGAAAAGATCTTGTCCACTTTGGGTAGAACAGCTTTTGCAGATGTGGTGCTGACTGTTTCAATTTCAGGGTAACAAGAATAATCCTTGATAACCACCAGTAGATGTCCCCTGTGAGGAAGATCACAGAAATCTACACTCGCTTCCATCCATGGGGACAGCGGCAGAGAAGAAGCTTGTAATGGTGGAGTGTGGTTGTCTGCCAAGCGGCAATGCCATAGTCAGCAGGATTTAACACGCTGGTTCAGTGAGGCTGTCAATCCCAGGGAACCAGACTTTTTCTCTAAGCAGCGATTTCCTTTTTACCATTTCCTGATAACCTTCATGAGCCAAATCAATCGTGTGGTTCCACAATGAGCATGGAATGACAAGCCTTGTGTCACAAAGGAGGAGGTTATCTTCAGTGACTGTAAGCTCACTCTTAACATGAGCAAAATATCAGAGAGTATCTTGAGCTTCCAGGGTTAGATGATGCAAACCACTCAGGAGTTCCCTCCATTGACCATTTTGAACCATAGTGATGATCCTCTGGAGACATGAGTCAGTTGACGTGGCTGCCTTTAGTTGATGTAAGGAGAGAGCTTTGGGAACCGCATGGGAGAGAAGGAAGTGAGCATGTGCCTCTGCTTCCTGTGTGATGCTATTATTGGTTGTCGTTTCTGGAGCTGAATGCCTGGAAAAATAGTCAGCTGGGTTGTCTTTGCCCGGGAGATAAACAACCTTGTAGTAATAGCCCTGTAGTTTGAGCATCCAACAGTCAATGCTAGCTGGTGGACAAAAAGAAGGATTGTTGAACATAGGCTCAAGAGGCTTATGATCAGTCACGACTAGAAAAGGACATCTATATACATATAAATGGAAATGAGTGCATCTTCAAACCACGTCAAGCCTTCCCTTTCTGTCTGTGAATATTTCTGTTCCGGAGGGGAAAGAGCTTTGCTGGCATATCCAACAGTATAGCCTCGACCCTGAGCATCCACCTGTGTGAGTAGTACGGATCCTAAACCAACAGGACTGGCATCCATCCAAAGTTCAGTCTTCTTGTGAGGGTCAAAGTAAGGCATAATGACATCGATAACAAGTGATTTCTTTACATCAGTGAAGGCATTTTGCTTGTATCTGTCCATTCCCACGGCTGATTTTTTTGGTGAGGTTTCTAAGAGGTTGTGAAATTGTGGCCAGTCGTGGAGTAAACCTGCCACAGTATGTGGCAAATGCTAGCAAACCGTGCATCTAGCAGGGCAAATGTCTTTATTTGGGTATGAGCCACCACAACTGTAGCATTTCAAATTGGTTGTTCATGTGATTGGTTGCTGAGTGCTTCGGGATTGAGGAATACCTGGAGGATGCCACGTTCAATTCTTAAGCTGTTTTTACATGGGCACCCCCTCCCCCTGCTACTCGGTGTTCGAGCGAGTGTGTGGCGGGGGGAAGTCCGTGTAAACAGCCACTGGTAGGTGGAGGGATGGGTGTGCAGCGGGTGTGCGCCTGTGTAAACGCCATGGGCGGTGGGTGTTTGTGCGTGCGTGCTCCCGCCGCACACCCACCAACACCTGCCGCGCACCAACCCACACCCATGGAGCCCTCCGATAGAACAGAGGATGCTCCGTGGGTGGAGATGGGTGTCGGTAGGTGTAGGTGCATGGGTGTCCGTGTAAACGGACACACACACACCTACACCCGCTGCACCTACACCCTCCCCAGTTCATGTAAAAATGACCTTAGTTGAAGGGGTATTGAAGAGAGCATTGGCAGATTCTGCGCTCAGTGATAGGCTTCCTTGCTCTATTTGTTGAACCTGATTTTCTGATAACTCATTTGTCCTGGCAATATCCAGTATCTTAGTGAGTGTTGTCTGAGGTTCTCAGAGAATTTGTCTCCTGAGTTTGGCTGATAAGCATCCTTGTATTATCTGCCCTCTTATTTCATTATCCACATTCACAAATTCACAGGGCTTTGCAAGGTGTCATAGGCGAGTATGGTGTTCATCCATGTTTTTTCCTTCCCGCTGGCGTGCTTGTCGGAATGTATACTGTTCAAAATCTACATTTTTACATGGCCTGAAGTATTTTGTGAGTGCTGCTTTTGCTTTTTTATAGTCGTCATTGTCTCGAAAATATGATATACTTAACTTCACTTCCTGCAAAGTGCAGACGCATAGCACGTCTAGTCAAAGGGCCATCTTCCTACAAGACAAGAAATAGATTCTCTAGCCTTTCATGTCAGTGCTCCCATCTGGGTCTTAGGGTTGAAGGAGATTCATGGTCAGGGAATTCTAGAAAATGTGGAAGCATGTTAGAATGGTCCCACTGTATGAGTGACTCTAATGTACTCCGGTGATAAATCAGTGTGCAGCTTGCTTTTGTTCCCAGGTAAGAAAACCCTTCTGGATGCAGCAGGAAAAGAGAGAAAGAAGGGAATTGGGGGGGAAGGGAATATATGTTGCACTCAAAATGGCTGACACCACATATCTTATTGCTGGCTGCTGAAGTATGCAATGTGTTCAAAATGGCTGCCGCCCAAGGGGAGGCTGTTGCTTTGAAAAGATGCTGTAAACTTGGAGAATTCAGCAGAAAGACAGCCAGAGGGCGAGTCAGAAAAGCAGAGCTTCCCCTTCTTGAAAGGAGAATGTGCTGTGGGTTAGCATATTGAGTCCAGCTTGCAGGGTAGCCGTGGGCTTTACGGCAGCTTTGGTTAGCTAGAAGACCAGTTTTTCTCTTCTGGCTTTCAGACAGGGCAAGGACTTTAACTGAGAGAGTGAAAGTTGCTGAGACCAGGTACAGTTTGAATGCAGGATTTGAAAATTTGAGTGAGAGAATACCTGGTGGTATTTGCTCCTCCTTGTCTCTCTTGGTAGTGTCTCTCTGCCGTCTTTCAAGGTAGTGAGACAGCACTTTTAAAGGAGCACTTGCAAGGTAGTGAGACAGCAGTCTCACTACCTTGCAAGTGCTCCTTTAAAAGCGTCCAAAGTGTCATACTGATCCCAGTTTTCCTGCACTCTATCTGTAAGCTGCTACAGTGTCTGTAGGTAATCCATAAACTGATGATGTAAATACTTAGCTGCTAGGGTCCGTACATCAAATGGACAGCTGCTCCACTTTGGGCCAATGCTCCAGGTTTGGCCGGCCTGCTCTGCCAGCGGCACTCTGGGATGTTCCAGAGTGCAGTCTGCTCCACCTGCACATCTGTGGGGGAGCCCAGAAGGGTGAAGCGGGGCAGCCTATCCATCTGAAAATGTCCAATGAGGCTCTAGAGCCACTGTTTGCCCACTTCTGGTTTATTATACCTTGCTTGATGTATTTTAGACAGGCCTTAGAAAAATCATATGTAAAGTAGGGGAGAGGTGGAAAGCATTTTAGATAGTGTACCATTAACTTTCTGGGCAGCTGAGGATCTCATTTGTCTGTTACTTTATACAGATATGGTGAAATTTGGATTAAAAGGTGGGGATGATTTGTCTGAAATGTACTACCACAAAAATGGTAGATTCCTAAGATAAGGTGGAATCTTTCTGTCCAAAGACATTGGCTATATAGCTTTTCAGATGTACTTTCAGTAATGCTACAGTGATACCAAGGCTGTATTGTACTTTCTTTTTTAAAGGGTAGGTAGCTGGAGAACAAAGGCAACATGACATTAAAAAGCAAAGTACAGTACAGCCTAGCAAAGTAATTATTTATGAGGATCAAGCAAGAAAGGGCCTGCCCTTTGCTTCCAACTAATTCAAATGCAACAGGAGTTGGTTCTTTCTTTTTCATCCTACTGTAGCTAACTGAACTAGTTTTAGAACTTTACTTTCAGCTTTTACAAACTAGATATGTATTGTCATTTTGGACAATAATGCTAAGGGACTGTGGCTGTGATAAGAAGCAGAGGAACAAACACAATAAAAGGAGTTGACAATAACTTCTAAATAGCTAACGTTAAAGCACCATACCTTCTAAATTCATTCCTGTCTCCAGCTTGCATTAGGGCCACAATTGTGTTTGTGACTGAGGTACCGATATTTGCTCCCATTATGATAGGAATAGCAGCCCGTACACTCAACACTGCAAAGTAAAAAAGGATCGTATTAGGTAGAAAATCAATTGCTTGGTATACAGTGTACATTGGATCGAATCATCCTCTCATTATAATCCATGTATTCAGCCACTGCATCCCAAGCAAGTTTATTTTCATCGAAACACGCTGGGAATATATTACATGCTTAAACTGCAAATATTTTCTGGGTGTGCCCTGTGCATCTTCAATATAAACTGGTTTTCTGCTTCTGCCATCAAATGCAAAAGTCATACACACTACTTTGCAGAACGTTTGAAACTGAACACCAGAAATCAGTCAGCTACAAGAACTTTGCTGCTATGGCAGCCTACAACTAGAAGTTAACACTTCCAATACCAGAAGAGATTTCACTGTAGTGGCATGATTGGCATCCTATATCATGACTGAGATCCGCAAACCACTTACTCCAAAGTAAACTGTTTGTGGACTGTGACCCATGTGTCTTTTTATTGCAGCACATTTATGATTTGGTACTAGAACTAGTCCTATTGAGAAGCTAATTTCCTGCAATCTCTTTCCTTTTTATCAAAGCTTTTCTGCTTAGAGGTTTAAAAGTTGGGCTTGCAAGTGTGATCTGTACATATTTTGAGATAACTTACACGTAGAAGACACCATGCTGACAATAATTGATGAAGACGTGCTAGAGCTTTGTACCATGACTGTCACCAGAACGCCGATCACCAGACCCGCCACAGGATTTGACAACACAGAACCATCTTTGAAAATGTCCCCTGCTGCTTTACCTGTAAAAACACATCCTTTTAGTGAAAAGTCCTTTGTACAGTCAATGGTAAATAAGACCGCATTTGTGAAAGATAGCTAAGCCATTTTACGTTCCTTTCTCCCTTGTCTATCCTAAATTGTAAGCCTTCCGGGGCAGGGACATATCTCTAATTACTGTTCAATGCCAGGCATGTTGCTTGTTCTATGTAAATAATAATTAATAATACATGTGGTTCTATCTATTGGCGTGACAGTGAAATGTGATGAAGAAAGGGGATCCAAGTTCACATCCTGACCTTAGGCTCTCTCCTCTGAGCAGGAAGCACCTTGTATTTTTCTTATTCCTTTGGGTGACTAAAACCAACTAAAGCCAATAGAAAAATTTCCATTGACTTTAATGGAAGTGCGAAAAGCTAATTTAATGGAAGCCTTTGAATCAGGCCCTTAAAAACAGTACTCATCATGAGTCCTGGAGAAAACTCAGGCCTGTTTCTCAGAGGAAAGTTGCTAACAGAGGCAACATTTATGGGCTGGAAAAAAAACAAATAAAGAACCCCTCGAAAACAAAATAATAAACATACAATCATTGGGTTTTGAGAGCTTTCAAGGCTCCATTCCAATACCACTAAGGTCAGTGGAAACTTTATAATTGAGTTCGGTGGATGTTGGATGAGAAACCAGAAGTAGCAAGTGCCCAAGGCAGCGCTACAACAATGGAAGGTGAGAGGGGCGGCCAAGCCTGATGGAAACACAAATCAAAGCTGGGCTGCATTGGTCTGGTGCAAGTCCCCAACTCCAGGCCTCCAGCCAGTCTGCTGTGGCAACCCCTGGGTGAGCAGGGCTACAGGGCTGGACCACTGGCCTTCAGCTATGTCTGTTGCTGTGGGCCACCCTCACTCCTGAGGTCCCCTGATTCTGCCCCGCTGGGCTGAAGAGATGGGGGCATCCAGGGTCTGAGACTCCAGGGGTTAAGAAGTGGGAGTTCCTGCCCCATCTGGAAAAGGTCCCCATTATGGCTTTGGTCCAAGTCACAAAATGGGCAGAGCACTAAAAAGGTGCAATACCTGCTACCTCCTAATCGGACATGAGTCATGGCTTCAATGACATAATCCCACTCGGTGCCTTCATTAAAGTGGTTTTATATCCAAACAAGTAAATCACTGTTCCAGACATCAACACACTGGTAATGAAACCCACCATTTCCCATCCGTTTACCTCTGCAATAAGTAGTGCTTCCTTGTTAATCTTTATAGTTTACAAAGTTAAAGAATAATAGTTTAACAATAATGAATAGCTCAGGGGCAGCATCTACTTTCATTTAGGCCAGCGAAAACCCAAAGTAACTCCATCAAAGCTGACAGAAATACCTTGGCTCTATGCTGGTTTAACGGAGAGCAAAATCCGGTCACTTGACTCTTCCACGTCACCTTTGCTCCCAAGTGCTTTAGTGACTAAGCAGCCTGCTCTTAAGTCTCTCCACATTAAGAGAATTTCACATTGTGAAGTTAAATGGACGAATGCACTTATGTGAACAGCCCTAAAATAACCAGGACTTCCAAAGTCAACCAGGATTTCTAATCTCTTCAGTCAACAACCTGGAATTCTGGAAACAAAGGCATCTTGGCAAACAGAGAGGTCAATCTGCAATTAGAGACATCCCTCTGTATATTTATATAAGGTGAGCTCTAGAGGTGTATATATCCACACAGTATTTCCTTTTGAATAGAATTGGATTTCACAGCCCATCTGTTGCCTAAGGTGATACCTTTAAATTCTTTTCTTACCTCCTACCAGCTGAAAAGAAGAGCTCAGCACATCCAAGGAGCACACAAAAAAGTAGAGTAGTCCAAGCAAGAGAATAAACTTTCCTATCCCTGTTAATATGTAGATAATTTTGGCTTTTCTATCCATATCTGCAAAACATAAAATGTTTAGGTATCAAATATCGATGTTTCCAGATCTTGCTTTCTAACAGTCTAGCACTTCCAGCAAATCTCACAACCACAGTCAATAGAGTCAAGGCCAATGCCGCAGCCTCCGTGGATGCTAAACCAAAAGGAATGTTATAGTCAATAAAATTTTAACCACAACTAAAGGATTTTCATTTACTTTAAAGGCCCAAGGAAGCTTTAAACAAATATATATTTTTTATTCTTCAGTTTATTTTCCTACTACATCCTCTGAGATTAATGAAAGCAGAGAATAATTATTAATATTTCTGATTGATCATTTTTGCAGTAGTTAAAAAGTACAAGCAGTACTAACTCCATTTGACAGAAGGAAGCTATGTACTTAGGAGCTCTGAATAACAATCCACCTGGAACTAGATCCAAAGACCTCCTGTGAGATGAACTGAGTACATGCCAATTTGTGAAAACCAGGAGTAAATGATGACTGAAAGAATCGACTGGCCTAAGGGATGTGCAGCAATAGGCCTTCAAGATCTCAATGGGAGTGGGTAAGTGGGTCTATTTACAAGACTCAAAATTCTATACAATCGTAAGCCAGTTCTTCACTCTAACACTCTTACAAGGTAAATTATTATCATGCCTTCATTTTACGAAAGAGGAAACAGACAGGGAAAGTCAGGCCTAAAATCACAAAATGTTAGGGTTGGAAGGGACCTCAGCCGTCATCTAGTCCAACTCCCTGCTCCAAGGCAGGACATCCCTCTCTACAGCATCACAGACAGAGTCTTGTCCAGCTGGGTTTTGAAAACCTCCAACAAAGGAGATTCCACAACCTCCCTGGGGCAGCTTATTCCATTGCCCAACAGTCCTTACAGTTATGAAGTTCTTCCTAATGTGCAACCAATATCTACATTGCTGCAATTTAAGCCCATTCCCCCTTGCTCTGCTTTCTGTGACAGTGGATAAAAATAAATGTGATTTGGGCCCACTTTGGCCAGATGTTGGCCTGGGATTGCCCTAGACAGTGTTGGTGGCTAGCTTGGGCCGTGACCTCCGGACAATCTCTGAGGTCCAATCCAGGCTAAGACCCGCACAACTGGGCCAAAATGGGCGTGTATGTCTGTGCAGTCGTGGCTTTCCCAGCTCGGGTCGGAGGCAGCCAGAGCCAGCAGCCATGGCTGTGTCTCATTGGCTGCTGTGGCTGCCCATCATGGTGAGGGGCGGGGTACTTGGAGCACAGCACAGGCAGAGCCGCCTGCCTGCATGTTTGTTGTGCTCCCGACTGTACCCAGGCCATGCAGCCAGCGGGACAGCTCCCCAGGCACAGTCATGTCAGATTGGTGCCACAACCTGAACTGGGCCATGTCACCCAGGATTTTCCGCCCCGGGAGCAGTCCTGCTGACCACACGTCTATTTTTACCCAGTGTGAACAAATGTTCACCATCTGCTTAGTGGCATCCTTTTAGATATTTCAAAACTACTATCATGGCCTGCCCTCCCCCCACCCCCTGTAGTCTTCTTTTCTCAAGGCTGACCAGTGACCATATCCGATTCTTTCATTGCTCTCCTCCGAACCTAGGTGCTTAAAGCTAGGATCCTAAACCGATTTATCTAGAAAGTAATATTTGAGAGGTACAAGATGAATAGCTCTAAAGACAGTTCAGACAAGTTGTGCCTTGATAGATTAATACCTGACCACTTGATGCCACTGTCCTCAAGGTCAGGCATACTCCAAGGATCCACTTCTTCTGGTTTCATCTCATCTGTCAAGGCAATGGTAGAATATGCTGGCAGAAGCTCCACTTCATTGTTAGCTGAAACCCCATTGTCTGTGGAAATGAACAACCAAAACCTATTTAGTTACTTGTCTTCTTTTGCCAAAAGCAAAACGGCAGAGTTTCTCATATCTTATATAATTTATTTGGAAGGAAGTATTTACCTTTGGGATTTTCTCCAACTTTTCCAGACATGGCTTGTGATTGTTTTGAGGAGTCTCCAATATAGTTAGTAGGACCTGGGTTTCCCAGCTCAGGCCAAGGAGCCATGACCTGTGACTAATCAAATAATGAAACAGACCCAATAAAATTAGTCTGATGAAACACTCTTCAAAAGCAGGACAGCATACAGAGAAGAAAGGATTGACTCTAATTATAGACAGAAGAAAATCTGACCTTTATGAATCAATGCATTCCCTATGCAACATCACATTGGGTGTTTGTAGACGGATGTGGGGCTGCCTGCCCCTGGAACTGCTCCATAGGTGCACCCCTGCGCCTGCCCGCTCCCAGTCCCACCTGGGTCCACTTCAGATGGTCCCAGTGGGCTCCGCGGGCCACCCACACAGTGCCCCTCAAACCCATAGAGTTTGGGGCAATTGCCTGATGCTCTAGGCTGGTGCCCACCACTCTATGATGTTACCTGGGGCAACAGCCATCTGGAAGTGGAGCTACAACATCAGACGGACAGCAGCTCCACTTCGGGCTGGTGCCCTTAGTTTGGCTGGCCCACTCCGCTGGTGGTACTCTGGGATGTTATAAAGGCTGCCCCGGGCTTCAGCTTCTGGCAGGGCTGCCTTTAGACAGACAGGATGCCTTGGGGAGGAGGGGGGGCAGCCAGTACGTCTGAACACACCCATTGTAGAGTTACTGGTGAAATTTAGGTTATTGCAGGACATTTTCCTTTTCTTTATCCTCTTTTGCTCATCTTTGACTGCTATTAAATCAAAGATCTTCACACTTTCAAAACTTTAAATACCACCCAAAAGGAAGTTAGCCTTTATTTTAACTCCTGTTACCCTACTTCTTCTGTCAGGCTTTCCCTAGCTCCTCATCCCCAGAGACCTGTAACTGATACCTCCTCTTCCATCTCTCCCTCCCTCCCCTGTAACAAAGCTAACCATGTACACCTGCAGCTTCACAAATGTACCTGTCTCTCCATTTGTTCCCCTCTCCCTTGTGCCCCTCCCTTGTCTTTCTTGGATCGTAAACCCCTTGGTGGTAGGGGCCTGTCTCTAATTAATTAATGCACAGTGCCAAGTACCCCACCCCCATCAAATGTCTAGTTCTTCATAACTGAATTTTAACACCCAAATTATACCAGGATTACAGATATGAGTAGCGTCTTCTTTTACTATTGACTAGAATGAAAGGATTCAAACATCTGATCTAGCCATCCCTGTTATTAAGTTTTCCAAGGACTCCTCTCATATCAATGCATAGGACTTAGTTAACTCATTTAGGTCCAATTCCTACATAATAGCAGAGATTATTAGAAGCTCTGTCTGGACTACAAACATGGCTTCTACCACCGGTGGGCACCAATGGGAAGATAAACAGTCGTAGCAATGGTGGGAAATTTCATGGGGGGAAAAAGAAAGAAAAGAAAAGCCTAGAGTAAATCCTTAAATGACTTAAGGTGAAAACGGACACGCAATTTAACACTGTTTTAACATTTCCATTGCATGTTGCACGGCTGTATATGGTGCCAATACAGCCCTGCACCGCATGGGTGTGGGTGGTGGGGCATCCTTGCAAACGCCATAGCAGGTGCGAGGGGATGGGTGGGCACCCATAGGAATGGTGCCCACGGTGGGTGGGTGGGTGTGCGTGCTTCTGCGCTCCACCCATCACGCACACACAGAGCAATGGGCTCCAATGCTGGTTGATCCATGTGTGGAGAAGGGTGTGCACCATCTGAAGCTAGATGCTGGTATCATCCTTATTAATAGCACTGGGTTGTTCTGAGAAACCCTTCAGGCTTATGAAACACACTGTTGCAACAAGCTAGGGTAGCTTTCCCAGTGTTGTAAAGCTAGTCTTCTGTGAAACTGTGTTGGGCTGTTGAAACTACATGTGCAAAAGCAGAGTCAATGCCAACAGGGCTCTTACTGACAAGTATTCACCATTGTCCTCCACCATTCAAGTCAAGTCAATGGGAGTTTTGCCATTGACTGCAAATGGTGGAGGATTATGCCCTAAATTAATCTATGGACAAGAGAGACATCCTACACAACATTATTAACAGCACGGTCATATGTGAAAGCAGTGGTTGGGAACCTCTGTCCAATGGGCCAAATTTGGCCCAGGACGTTTTTTTATTTGGCCCCATTCCTGTTCCTGTATCTGACCCATGGATCTACTCCTTACTCTCAAATAATGAAAGAGTGAGTTCTGGAGAAGGGAGCAGCGTTGAGGGCATGCACTCAGGAGACAGGATCAATGATCTGGATCCTCTCCTTCCTTCTCCCATCCTGAGCATGCCCCTTAAGTACCCTCATCCCTTTTAATCTGACCCACAGAGCTTACACTCATTTTCAAAGTGGCCCTTGGGAGGGAAACTTTCCTACCACTGCTCTAAATGAACTGTCAACACTCTACAGAACCTTTTATGACCTGTATATGGAAAACATACACATTTCACACTTGTCAGGAAGAACCAACAAGTGTCAATGTGGTTTCAACAGCCCAATATGGTTTCACAGAAAACTGGCTTTACACACATGGGAAATTCACTCCAGCTTGTTGCAACAGGGTGTTTCATATGCCTGAAGCAGTTCTCAAAACCCCACCCACTTCAGAACAACCCAGTCTTGACAAACAAGATATATCAGCATCTGTTCCTCATTAAAAGTACTCTGAAGAAATGAATGACTTAGCAGCATCGAAGATTAACACTTTTAGATTCAGACAGAAACATTTAAATGTGCCTGAAATCCAAACTTGGCCATGGGTAAGCAGTAGGGGTGGGACTCGAGGCGAATTATCAGTTACCAGTTTTATCGGATTAATCCGATATTGGATTTATCGGTATATCGGTTTTTTAACATTGCTGATTTCTCGGTTCTTTAACATTGCAGCCATTGTTAATGGCATTGATGTTAAAAGTCCAGGAGAAACTGGCAATGTAAAAAAACCGATATACCGATACCGACCATTATTGGTATGATCGGATTAATCCTATATCAAGAATTATCGGTATTATCGGATTAATCCAATACCGACAGTCCCACCCCTAGTAAGCAGGCAGATGTCATCATGGAGTTCTGATTGTCCACAAAAGTCCAGTTTGAATAACTATACTATGTACAAATTCACAATGGAACTCAATGGTTATCCTATTGCAGCAGCCACATGAAAATGTAGAGTTTGCAGTTTCCAGCTGAGAAAGAACCACCTCTCTTCCCTGCAGCTAGACAAAGCCTTCCAAGCTGAAGAACTCAACTTGCTGTTGTTCACAGAGGCAACTGGAGGAGACTTTGGGTGCAATCCTTCCTTACCCACTGATGGTGCTATAAAAATTCACATGCCTGCTCACCTCTGGTAAGTGGATTTTTCAGCCTACATCCAAGCCTGGCAAACAGTCTTTCATGCTGGCTAGAGAGTTATTTATGCAGCACTGCCATTGAAATCACTGGGAGTTGCATTCTTAACATCAGTAGACTTGGGGATTGCATTGTCTGGCTTTTGAACTAATTTGAAGTTTAAAAGAAAAGAAAAGCCTTCCAAGTTCAAGAACAAGACAGGTCAAATACTACCTGTTGTTTCTGTTTTATTTTACTTATTGATACATAACATAATCACTGGTGCTCTGCACATAAATTATTCTTAGTTTGACACCTTATCAGTCTCTGAGCTGATGAGCACAGCTTGAATGTCGCAATTCCTAGAAGGAACTGCCTGTAGCAACCATGCTTCCTAGGAGGCACACAGACCACTCTGATTGTCTGGCAATCTCCAAGGGTCTCTGGTGAGTGAGCCGAGCCCATGCAAAGGTGGGACTCTCTGCAGGAAATAAGGAGTGAGGACTCTAGGTAACTCTTAGCCCATTAGACAGGTCTAATAGCTGAATCTTGGTCCATGGCTATTGCTGTTGATTTAAAATAAAAGGGAATCTAGAGTGCAGGTTCATGGGAGAAGATACCGGAGTGGAAAACCGACCGCACAAAAACTACTGGGAATTTATGTGAGATGCCTGGCATGTCCCTGAGCATTCAACAACAATAAAGGTACATCTTCTGCCCATTAAAGTCAATAGTTCAGCTCCCCTTGGCTTTAATGGTGGAGAAGTCCAACACTATGGGGTCCCTGTTCTGGATGGGGGTATTTAAGTCAGACCTCTTCTCTTGAATGGCAGTAGTTGCCCCAGACAGCAATAGAGTTGGATTCACAGTGCAGCCAAATGGAAACTCTCCTGGAACAAAGGGAGCAAGCCCGCATTTTTCACTAAAATGTATTTATGACTGAATCACTTTCCTTCCTTAGTGAATAACTATCAGTATTTTGAGACTCAGGCTCCGATCTTCAAAGTGCTTCATCAGCTGAAACACCGTTCATGCCAATGGGACTAACACTTTGAGGATAAGGCTGCCATTAGATTGGTAGCACATCCTCAGCTTCCTATAGCAAAATTCTCATTAGATTTCAGTTCTACATTAAAAGTCTGCTGGACCTAACAGACACAGATAGACACATAAACCACCAGCTGCAGAAGTCTACAAAGCATTGTTTGTACCTTCCCATCCATGACAGCCCAGGGAAAGGACAAGCTGTACTTGAAACAAATACTGTGAAGCACTAAGGTTTGGAGAACTCAAAATTACAGGGAAACGCATATAGAAGAACAGGGAAAGGAGGTGATGATTTCTGTCTGGAGAAAACACCAGCACTGCAAATACAACTATTTATGAATTCAACAAACAGCAAGCCTTTCACACATGCACATTTCCTCCAGATCATTCATGGAGCTTATAAAGAAAAGTTATGCAAGAAAGGTGTCATGCAGGTGCCATGCTGTAGGTGTTTAATACAAAGAATGGCATATTTTTCCCATTTAAATTACTAACCAAGATAACAGTAACACGGAGTCATGTATACATTCTCAAAGCAAATATGTACCGGTGCCCAACCAAGCTTAGGTTTCACTGAAATACTGGTCAGTGGTCACTAGAAATTAAATCCAAGAATTATAAAATCATAAAGGGGGCCACATTCCTGGAACTCCCTCCATGAATGCATTTGCTCTGCTTCTTCCCTCCCAACTTTCAAATCCCTCTCAAAAATGTACCTCTTCCATCAGGCTTTCCCTAGCTCCTCATCTCCACAGACAGACTCATCGCTGATGCCTCCTCTTCCATCCTTCCCACAGGATTCCCCTCCCCGCTGCAACGAAGTTAAGCACATGCACCTGTGACTTCTCAACTTCACCACTGTATCCCTCTCTCTCTCTTTTTGTTCCCTTTTCCCTTGTCTCCTGACTCTCCCCATCCTGGAGTTTCCTAGACCTGTCTCAAATTAATGATTGTACAGCACCAGGTACGCTGCTGGTACTATATAAATAAAATAATAATAATAACAAATAAATAATAAATAACATTTTCAGTGTAATTTGGCATAACTCCATTTAACATCAGTGGAGCTATGCTAACTTATACTGGATGAGAAAGAATTTGGCCCAGGAGTCTTCCTCATTGCCATAGCATGATGGGACAGGTAACTATTTCAATAAAAGCAAGCACTGATTCAGTTCTGTTAGAGACAAAGGCCTGGCATAAGGTGAACAGAATTTATCCAGGATGTGAAACGTTTTTTGTCAAACATCTCTGCAGCAGAAAGAAAAACGGGATGGATGCAAAGTAAGAAGAGGAAACTTCTTTATCCTTTGGTCAAAGGACGTTTCACAAAACCAAACACGTTTCAAAACTGAAAACTAGCCAACACAATCTCATAAATAAATGACAGGAGTCAATGCAGAAACAAAACAAATTTCTAATAATAACCCACTCCAAATTAACAGACAATTCAGAAGACACCTCACTGTCAGAATCATGCTAGCTAAGGTACAGAGAACTATCTGGTGGGAAGAGAGTCCAATAAAACAAGAGTAATAATCCTTTAAAATGGGAAGAAAAAGTTCTTGAAATATTATATCTATATATCAATAGATAGAGATCTATAGAGATATAGATATATAATATAAAGACTCTATATACCTATATAGATATCTATATAGACAGATATAGATAGATATGTAATAGATAGAATCCACTAATACCTAGCCTGAGAAACAGTAAAAACAAAATAAACATAGAAAGGCTTACCA
Organism: Sphenodon punctatus; assembly: GCA_003113815.1. Lineage (NCBI taxonomy): Eukaryota > Metazoa > Chordata > Lepidosauria > Sphenodontia > Sphenodontidae > Sphenodon > Sphenodon punctatus. The sequence continues at coordinate 5,093,778 of QEPC01009702.1, forward strand.
GTGTAATAATAGAGCCAATTAATGAAAAGTACTCTATCAATGAATTTTTTGTCTACTATCCTATCCAACTGCGTAAGACTAATGCATCTCTTTTACCTCAGTGTATCAAATATTCAAATTGAATCAGTCGCAGAAAATATTTCCTTCAAGAGCAGTCCAATAGTGCTGCACACTGACATCACATTTTACTCACATTAACATCACGAGCTTTAAATTGTTTCTTAAAATAATTTCTCATTGATTACATTCCAGTCATTATTTCCTACCATCCAGTACTACTAATTTACTGTACTGCAGAACAAAAATAACCACTGCTTTCTAAAGATTCTAAAGAACAGAAATAACCACCAGCTAAAAAGATTGACACAACCTTTTCCCCATATTGTAAAATAAAACTTGTGTTAATACGCATTTTTTACTAGTCTTAATACTTTTTGTGGGAAGCTATAGGACTAAATTTAGTTGCATTATAAAGAAACATCTCTTACAGCATCGTTATTTACAAATGTGTCTACTCGGTGCTATAATATTACACAAGTACAGTTGAAAAGATAAAAGCTGAAAGATTTTTAAAACAGAATTGTTCTATACTCAGCAGTTTTAAAGTCCTTTATTAGGTCTAGCTGCTGCTGTTGCATGCAGGCAGTCAGAGGAGACTGTGGCTTTCAAACCAATGTAAACTTTAAAAAGGATAGTTGGATTGAATTCTGAGCTGCTTTTACTTACCACTACTTCTTTCCCAGACAATAGATTGAAGGGATCAACCAGGGCTCCACTGAAGCCTACAATATATAGAGAGGAAGGTATTGAGCAAAGTCTGCTGTCATCACACACACACTCACATTCCTATCTTACACTCTGAAGGCACTGCCTACCTGCAACTTAATGATCCCAATCAGCTCTTTCCAGCAGGAGTAGGCAGAAACCAACAGTGATAGAACTGGCCACAAAGGTTTCACACTTATCATATTCTAGGAAATTCACCCTAGGCATTGCTAAGTGACTATTATGGAGTGGTTTCTTTCCACCCTGAAATATTGTTGGATAACTTTATCACTAATAATTCTCTCCAATATTAATTTCCCCGAACTATTCAGAAGTCAAACAACAGGGATACAGAATTCTGCTATTCATCTGCTGACTAATCTGCTGCCAAAGAAGAGAAGGGGGGGAAATCAGATAACAACTGCCGTCTAATTAGGAAACCTTTAAGAACCTTTTTCAGAACAAAGGGCACAGTTTCCATCTAAGCAGAGATCATTAGTACCGTGACCACTGCTGCCGCTAAAACGGAGAGATGTAAAAAGAGCTTTGGGGAACTGCACTACGAGGGACAGAAAAGCAGCAAGAGAAAGATAAATAGGCTTAGAATGATACTAAAGATTTACAGACTGTATAAACAAGTTCTCAGGATTCACTGCAGTGAGCTGAGGGATATGAAGGAACCTGGTCCCATTGGGGATAAAGAGAACTGACTGACAGAAATAACTCATGGTGAAAAAACAACAACAGAATTTAGGGGAAATTTGTCATATTGGTCAGACCACACCAAGCCCCTTTAGACGTATTCTTTTGGGATTCGTGCTGCATACTATAAGAATATCTTCACATGGACACCTTGCGCACTTCTGCTCTGCCTCACCTGCCCCGGGGTGGGCCGTCCGTTTAAAGGCACATCCAGGAGCACCGCCAATATTGCAAGCAGCCCAACTGCGGGGCAGCAGCCGGAGATAGACCTGCCATACATCTGCTTGGTGGGCAGCCACTGCAGCCCCACTCTCAGCTGGGGGTTGCCCCACAAATACCATAACGTTCCACACAATCTGCCCATAACACTATGGGGGAGTGGTGTCACATGGACGGCTTGTGGGTCCCTGCAGCTGCCGCCAGGTCTGTTTAAAACAGACTCAGGGCGTTTATAGACGAGACCAAAAAGGCGGCTGATCCTTTGATCAGCCGCCTTTCTTGGTACTCGTCTACTTGCTGCGGCTGCTTTTTAATCTGCGTCGGAGGGGGCAGGCGATCCTGCCCCCTCCGACGCAGATTCCCGAAGTGCCGGCTTTACGCCGCACTTCCGGGTTCCGTGGGCGTGTGCGCACGTGCACTCGCACTCTGCGCCATGTCTGAACAGCAGACACGGCATGCAGAGAAGGCGGGGGGGGGGAAGCTGGCATTTAGCAATCCCGCTTGTTAGCGGGATCGTCTATAAACGCCTTCAGGCATGGCTGCAAGTGGGCAGACGTGGGAATGCACTCCTGGACTTGTTCCGGGGTTGTGCACCTCTGCGTCCATGTGAAAATATCCAATGTGCAGCTTCTCACTTAGTTTATCTGTTCCCTCTGTGAATGCAGAGTCACATCAGCTGTTCAGTGACAAAAAAACAACCACCCAAAACAAAACAAAAAACCACAGACGTTTTGACTGTTTTTCATGCCTGTTAGTTATGCAAGGGCAACAGAGCTGAGAAGGTAGGAGCTGGCGGCTGTTCCTTTACATGCTTCGTGAACAGAACTGTTTGCCAAGGTTCCAGTCAGTCACACCTATGCCAGCACATGCAGAGGTGACAGTGAAGCATGTAATTTGGAACGAATGGAACTGAATGTGCATAACCAATCCCTTATCACTAGTGATGATGCACGTGGAGGAATGAAACCAGCTTGGCACTTCGATCCCAGAGCAGAGCAGGCAGAGATTTTAAATACCTTTTAAATTAGAAAACCTGAGAACCTCTAAACTGGAAACTAATGTCAGACTTGTAGAAAAAATATGTCACTTAAAACAATCTTTGAGCTTATTTGTGAGTTTACTTGCACAACAAGCTATGAATACATCATCCCCTGGTTTACCAGTCCAGTCCTAGTCCAACTTATATAATAACTCTGCATCTGAGGGCATGACTAGATGTGCATCACGTTTCGAAGATATGATCTATTTTTAAAGCAGGTATAGGACTCCTTTTTAAAAAATTGGCTTATACTTTATTTTTGGCAGTCATGCCAAAATAACTTGATACAGCTGTAACAAGTTATACCAGCCCTTAAAGACTTTAGGAGGGGGGTTATCCTGGGCCTATCCTACGATGCGCCAGAAACAATGCCTTTAACAGGGCCGACCTTAGTGTAAGCGGGATCCAGGGTGGGTAACAAATGCAGGGCCCCTATCTTCCACCAGCAGCTTTGCCGCCACCGGACCTAGCAGCGCTCCCTGACTCAATGGGCCCTCCCCAGCCCAGTCTGGGGGCAGCACGCTACCTGGACCTGGGCTCGGGTCCCCTTCGCCCATCCCCAAGCCTGAGTGGCCATTCGGATCACTTACCTGATCTGCTGTCACCACTGCAGCCGCCACCACCACCTCCGTCCTGGGCCCCGCACCGGGCTCGGAGCTTCAGGCGCTTTGGGAACCACGGCAGCAGATTAAATCTGCAGCTGCACTGCCTGCCACCACCAGAAGTTCCTCTGCTCCCCCCCCCGCCTGTCACAGTCTCGGACAGGGGAAATGAGGGAGAGAGAGGCAGAGGCCCTGCCTCTCCCTCATTTCCCCTGGCCGAAACAGCCAGGCAGCAGAGGGGACCAGCAATGTGAGGGAGAGGTGAGGCCTCTGCCTGCTTCTTCCTCACTTCCAGTGAAAGTGAGGGAGAAGCAGAGGCCCCGCCTTTCCCTCCCTCCATGGGTGGCCCCCCTGCCTGTCAGTCTCTCGGCCAGGGGAAATGAGGGAGAATCGGGGCCTCTGCCTCTCTCTCTCTTATTTCCCCTGGCCAAGACTGTGACAGGCAGCAGATGGGGAGGGGGGACATGGAGTGCGGGAGAGGCGGGGCCTCTGTGTCTCAAAAACTACGGGTTTCCCACAGTGATCCTGTGCCCAAATTGGCCACTGAACTACAGAAACAGTCTACAAGCCACCAAGGAAAGCTGCAGTTTTGCATTCATGTTTGGAACTGGGCTGAGGGAAGGAAGAAGTAGAAGACTCAGTTAGAATTCCAAAAAAGAAGGGAAATACAAGTGTGAATTTTTTCCTCCCTCATGTATGAAGAAGGGATGCTGGAGATTTAAGCATTCTGTGAGTACTGACAAAGGCTACAGCACTGAAGAAGGGGGTCTCCCCAAAACTTGCATGCGTGTGCTCCCCATGTGAACGATGCCTTTTACCATTGTGGAATCATTCCACTATCATTTGTTATGTGTGTAAGCTGTGCTTCTGTTATTAGAAATATCCCATTTTCATTTAGAAGTCTTTTCTTTTATTGTGGGTGAACTTTTTTGTAGCTATAATTGTATACTTATTATTGTTGATGTGTATTTTTCAATATTATTGTATCAATGGGTCCATACCATTGGGGTTTTTTTTAAAAAAATTATGGAATATTGATTAAAGAATTCATGTTTGTTAGCTATAGTGGCTGTCTTATATTGCAAAACAGAGAGACAGAATTCAGTCTCTGTGTCCTCTGGCCCCTTTGGGTCTGTGCCTCTGTTTCTCCCTCACTCCTGCTGGCCCCCTCTGCTGCCTGTCAGTTGGAGACGGCTGGGGGCCCTGGGCTTTAAGACTGTGGTCTATGGAAAAGAGGAAACGACTTAGGAGACGCAATCTAGTATTTAGAAAATGTTTACTACACATTCTCCTTTTAGAACCTGGGACTGGAATATATTGACAGTAACCTGGGTCTGTTTCTTCCCTCAGCTGTGAGAGATAAATGTAGCTCTTTGGATGTTTTATTTATTTATTTATTTATTTAATAGATTTCTACCCCGCTCCTCCTGCAAACAGCTCGGGGCGGCTTCCAGCAATAAATATATATCATACATAAAAACAATTTAAGACAATCCATAATAACAATCATATATTAAAACAGGGCCCCGGGATCTCAATTAAAACAATAAATAAATAAATGAGGTAGAGGAGTTAAAACCCTAGCCCCTGCTGCCCCCCTCCCCGAAGGCCTGGGCGAACAGCCAGGTTTTACAACTTCACCGGAATGTCAACAGGCTTGGGGCCAGGCAGGCTTCCTCTGGAAGGGATTTCCAAAGGCGCGGTGCGGCCACTGAGAATGCCCTCTCCATTGTGGCCCCCCGCTTAACGCGGGGGACCTCCAAGAAGGCACCCCTGACAGACCGAAGGAACCGCTCTGGGGCACGGAGGGCAAGGCAGTCCCTGAGGTATGAAGGGCCCAGACCATGAAGGGCTTTATAGATCAACACCAAAACCTTGAACCTGGCTCGGCATGCTATCGGTAGCCAGTGCAGAGCCTGGAGCACAGGTGTAATGTGCTCTCGGCAACCCGTCCCCGTAAGGAGATGGGCCGCCGCATTCTACACTAGCTGCAGCCTCCGAACCAGGCACAAGGGAAGCCCCATGTA
>QEPC01009702.1:5107292-5140281 GCA_003113815.1 Sphenodon punctatus
CCCCCCCCCAGGGATCGGGTCATACTTACCGGTGGCTACGGGGATGCCGCGGCCGCTGGTGCTGGGGGGTGGGCTCGCCTCTGAGTCTGTTTTTAAACAAAAATCCAGGCTGGGCAGGGGGTGTCCCCCCTTCCACCCGCGCAGCCTGGGAGGGGGAGGGGGAAGGAATTCATTGATTTCAATGGGGACACAATGCCCCATTGAAATCAATGAAATAAAACCGGTACCGGCATACCGGATTTAATCCGGGAATCTGGTTTTTAGAGAACCGGTAACCGGTAAATCCAGTAGCCGGTAATGGGCCCGGGGTCCCACCTCTACAAGCTAGTGTGTGAGTCCTGTCCTGCACTCCTCCCCTTCTCCCATTGGATCCTTTCCCTTACCCCTCCCCTTCCTTTCCCCTGGGGTTAATCCTGTCCCCCCCGCTCCCTCCCCCCTCCCCCAGCACGGTGCCCTGGGGCCTGGATCTATCCCCGAGAGCTTGTTTTCCCCTTTTGTATTTCCTCCTGCTCTTTTGGGGCAATTGGTTACCTCTTCGTTACGTCCCAATGATGAAAAGGGTTGCCCTCTGATTTGGGGGGAAAGCCCACCTACCACCCTGAGGGACATTGTATCTCACCTGAGTGTGCTCCTTTTAAGAGATAACTGCCCTGGTCTCTTTAGCTCTCTATCCCTCCGCTTGTCCTCTCCCCCCCTCCCCATGACAGTAGTGAGCAAAGCGCATACACTATGTCAAGCAATGGAATGAAAGGGGAAAGCAGAAGGGAGAAATGAAAGCAGCCGCACACGGGCCAAACAACCAGTCCCTTGGCCTGATGCCATTCCAGTTCCTTCCAGCCGCCGTTAACAGCACGGGTCATGGATCAGTCACACTGGCAGCCCATAGCGCAAAGTTCCAGTGGGGTCCCAGCTCCTGCGTGGGTGGAGAAGCCCACTCCCTCCACAGATCAGTCACACTGGCAGCTCATAGCAGAAAGGTCCAACAGGGTTCTAGCATATATCTATAACACCCTCACTGATATATGCCCCTCCGGTAGCCCCTTGACAGCATATACTGCACCACCATATAGTGGGGGGTCAAAAGCATTCCATGTGCACCAAGGAAACCTGGCACCTCCGGCTGTATCCAGACCTTGTACAGGACACGAAGCTTGGTTGCAGTCAGTTCCTCCTCCCAGTAGGCATCCCTCCCTCCCCACCACCATAGAAGTTGAGCTCCAGCATCCAATCAGGGTGCTGATGCCTGCCCTACCTGTGTCCTCTCACCATCATCAGGGCAGTGGCGAAGAAAAGTGGCAGAGAGGGTTCGGCTGCTGTAAGGCACAGGTAAAATGCAGAAATCTGTAAAGCTATGCTCCCATTCTCATCCCACGGTCCCATCAACCCCAGGGGCACAACAGCAAGCTGCAGCACCCAGAAGCCCAGCTTGGCCATGCGGTGGAACCGTGTGGGAACAGTACGTGCATCAAGCAGGTGGGAGGGCACTACGGAAGACTACATGCTGAATAGGCAGGGATGATAGTGGGGTCTGACGCACCAGGTACTATGGCCAGGGCAAGACACTTGCCTGGAAAGGCAGGACTGGGGCTGGGCGACCCAAACCAATGGCTGTCCTTTCCAGCTACAGGTCTGCCCCTGGGAAGGGTGCTGGCACCATCACAACCATCTACATGGCAAGGCAGACAAGATCCGCAACACCATCCAAAGGCTGGCTGAGGAGCACAGGGAGGACCTCGCCGCTGAGGCCTGTGGGGAATGCCAGATGGAGAGGCAGCAATGGGACTGTCACCTGAGGAAGATGTAGGAATGTCCAAAGGACCATGGAGAGGGAGGGCTGTGGTCTGCATGACATCATGCAGCAGTCCCTTGGGATGCAACGTACCCTCCACCACATGGTCATCGCAAGCAGTGCAATAACTGCTGCTCTGGCAATAACTGCCCAGTTGCTGACCTGCCCCCAGAGCTCCCACCGTGCTCCCCTCAATGTCAACCACCTGATCAGGTCTTGCCAGCAGCCAACCCTGCAGCCATGGGGCCCAAGCCCCCTAACCCCTGCGCCCATCCTGGGCCACCCAGCCCCACCCCACAGGCAGCCGAAAGAATGTCCCACCAGCCACTGCAGCGACCCAGCCCACAACCGCAGAGCCCCAGGTGGGGGAGGAGACAACCTCCCCGGCTGGACTGGCATCAAAATTAGCATAGTCACTTGAAGCAAGGATGAGGATGGGGAGGGGGAAGAGGAAGGCATGAGACCATTAGATGCATGTGCCAGGGTCGAATGGAATAAACAATGTCTATTATGGAAACCATAAACTCTGACTCTGGGTTGTAAAGAAATACATCTGTACATGGGCAGGGCTCTCATAGCCATACTATAAATCCCTCTTGCAACCCAGGCGTACGCCCCTGCCTGGACAGCATGCTGTGTGAGGACATGCAGAAATGAATGACACGGAAGTCTCACAGGCAATAGCGGAGGCATCAGCATGACCACCATCTGGAAATCTTTAGGTTGTAAGCTCTTGGGCAGGGACTGTGTCTATCTTATTCTCTGTAAAGCGCCAGGTACATCGCTGGCACTATATAAAAGTTTATAATAAATGAGGGTGATTCATGAATGCCAATGGTCCTTCCTGGCCACTACGGCGATACAATGGAGTGGCAGAGGGGGTGGACTGGCCAACATATGGCAATAGGGTGTGTGTTAGGGGGGCTGTGATGTGTTGGAAAGGAACAACAGGGAAGGAGTCTGGAGAAGGTGCTTGACTGCCATTGAACTGGATGTCTGTCACCCATTCCCTCTTCATTCCAACTGCTTGTGGCAGTCTTGCTGTTCTTCCATGGACTCCGCCAGTCAATCCCTAGTCACTGCAACTGTGCTCAAGTTCTCGACAGACTTCAACCCTCTCCCAGAGCCCCCCTCCCTGTCATTCCACCCAGCCCATCTTCAGTCTAGCTGCTCCCAATCTCCCTCTCCTCTATGTCAGTGCACCTGCTCCAATTCACTCTCAGTGCTCCCTGTGTCCTCTTCCTTGTGGTCTACCACGCCCCCACCCTCAATCCAGCCACTCCCGCAGGCCCCCTCCCTATCATTCCACCTGGTCTCTATTTTAGGTACTCCTGGCAGCCTCCTCAAAGTAAATACGCCCAACTGTTGCTCCCTCTTTGGTAGGCAAGAGTCCACAGTAGCTACTTCTCAACACCACGCCTCAGTAGTGCATACATTTCCCAGTTTATTTGACATGTTCTGTACAGCTTAACTATCCTTCCTCCTTCCCTCCCCTCCCAGATCCACACCTGTGCGGCTCTTATGTATTTACAGATATTTATAAGTTTGTATTGGCCATGTGGCCTATATGCTGGCAAAAGGTGTCCTGTATCTTCCTGGCTATGTGTCAGGCCCTGGAGGCAGAGGGTGCGAGGGTGGAGGGGATCATGGCATGGTGCACACCCCAGGGCTCAGATCAGGAAGGAGCCAGGAGCTGCATTCCTTCAGAGCTGCCGCCGGCAGGAGAGTCAGCCCTCCCCAGCACAGGAACATCAAGCCACAGGAACGTTGCTAAGGCAACGAAAGCGGCCGGCGCTTCCCTGGAAGCGGGCTCACGCACGAAGCCACAGGGGAGCATCAGCGGGTTGCCGGGACAACCCAGACACTCAGAGCGCCTGTGCCAGCATGCTCAGCAGAAGGGCGGAGTTTTGGCCATAAATACGGGAGCGGCAGAATGCCTAGCTGCCAGTAATCAGCATTCCTGAGAGGCTGTCCCTTTTGACCCCTGAATGACTGTTGTGCTGGTTTGTATGGCAGCTGATTCTGTGGCATTATTAATTATGCAGTGTTGTGACCCCCCTGCCCTTTGTTGTCTTGAGAGAGAATGCATGCTGTTCCCTAAGTGTGTTTAAGGGACACCTTCCTTACTTGTGCTCTGTGTTGAGGCAAGCAAGCCCTATCCCCTCCTAGTCCCCTTTTCCTTGGGTCCGTTCCCCTTTTTCCTCAAACCAATCACCATCATTTCCCTTTCCCCGTTGCTGAATGGTTTCTGAGGAATGTGGTGGGGTTACTTAAGGTGCTGTCCTCTGTGGCCTGCTGCCCCATTGATGAACTGTACCTTGTCCTGGTTGGGACAGTGGGTGCTACTAAGATCCTGAGGTACCATTTTTTCTGTACAGCAGAATCCTACAGAGAAGAGTTGGAGTGGATAGGGGAAGGCAGGATATCAAGTAAGGATCTTACCCCTGACACTATGTGGTTCTCAGCACAGTCGCTCTGTTCCCTGTATAGGGGCACTGGCTCATGGCAGGCAATGGGGAGGGGGCCCATCTCACAAATGTTAAGCAAGACGCACAAGGCTGTGATCATCAGGAGGACCATTCCCAACCTGAAGTCAATCCTTCCCTTGATGGCTCGCCAGCGTTGTTTCAGGTCCCCGAATGCCCATTTCACCACACAGCAGGAGATGCTCAGCTGTCTGTTGAAATGTGTTTGCTCCAGGGTGTGGGCCACTAGGTAGGCCTTCATGAACCATGGCATCAGGGGGTAGGCTGGGCCCCCCAGGATGATGGGTTTCACAAGCACACCCTCTAAGTTGCTGATGACGTTGGGCCCAAAGTACCCCATATACATCTGGGTGAAGAAAAGGGACTGCTGAAGGATGCTGGCAACATGGCTCTGGCCAGAGCAGATGGCCACCACATCTGTGAACCAGCCATGGTGGTCCACTACCACCTGCAGGACCACGAAGTGGCACCCCTTCCTGATGATGTACTAATTCCAGCTATTGGGTGGGCAGATGACAACAATATGGGTCCCATCAATTGCCCCAATGCAGCCAGGGAACCCCTCCAACCAGGAAGCCTTTCATCACCTCCTCAGGATCAATCAATTGCACCACCCTGTTGAGCAGCAGGGCCTCAATAGTCTCGCAGAACTGCAGCAGGATGGCACCCACGGTAGATGTTCCCAAGCTGAACTGTTGGGCCATGGAGCAGCAAGCAGCCAAATGGTGACAACCACATGCTGCTCCGCAGTTATGGGTGTCCTTGTTGCTGTCTGCTCCCTCTCCAGCTGTGGAGAGAGGATATCCGCAATTTGGAAGAGCACCTGCCAGGACGTGTAGAAATAGGTCACCCCACGTGCGCAGCACTATCTTCCACCACTCCATGATCCTGGGTATGACCCAGGCGAACTACCCAATAGGCATCATCTGCTGAAGGGCGAAGATCACTGCTGTGATGGTCCAGGACAGGTAACCTGAAGCCCACTACAGCTCCCCTTGCAGCGCCTCCATCCTCCATCCTCCACCAGCGCGGCCCATCAGTGACGGATAAGAGTGAGTCTCCTGCACCCGGTTGTGTACTCACCTGACCCCGCTGACCGTGGGACAGCTGCCTTGTCCCCACCTATCCGCTCCCCACCCCCGTACTGACTTACTGACCAAAGCTCTCTGGTCCTGGCGGACCTTGCCCCACATCACGCCCAGTGTGGCCAACTTATATATGAGGAAACTTGAGGAGGATTTTATTCTACTTAATACAAGTAATCCCTTTAGAAGCTCAATTCTGTTTTATGGGAGATATATCGATGATGTTTTTGTGGTTTTGAAAGATGATGTGGGGCTGGAGGATATTGTGTTGTGGATGGACTGGACTGGCCAGGGCCTAAGAAACAGGAGGGCATATATTAGCAAAGTTTAGTCCGGGTGGCTGGGCCTTCGTCCTGACTTCGTCATCTACCTTCTCTGGCCCACGTGTACTGTAGCAAAGTGTACTGTAGCAGCCAGCCAGCCAGCCACCCACCTCTGGGCAGACACGGACAAACATGTGGCAACCTCTGAACTAATAAGCAGGTGACTTTATAACCCTCCAGACGTACCAAATAAAAATGAGCCCACTTTTTCTCCCCTGGCCAAATCTGAATTTCTGTTAATATTTCAGCAGAGATTTGCACTGCAGCACAGATTCTTCTTTCATTCTTGGCCTTTCTACATCAGACTTAATACCCAGCAAAGAAAACCCTGCAATTAGAGAATTGTATTCAATAGTCAAAAGACTGGTACATTTTCCTGTACAATACTTTTCCCAGTTTGATTCGGTCCAAGTGATAGACACTAATGCACAAACCACTTAAGTAGATCAAAGTAAGTAGTTTGTGCATCATGGCCTTGAGGTATATATCATCTGGAAGTTACTGTTGCTGTGTAAAATCCAAAAAACCTTCTCTAGCTCCCAATGTCTCTGATTTATCCCAAGCAAAAATTTACTCCTTGCCCCAGAATGATTGCATAACCAGGCTGGTAAAATGCAGGCAAGAACCCTCTTTTGTCTCAGTTATCCTTAAAGTTCAAGGATGTTATTTATTTATTTATTTATTTTTCAAATTTATACGTCACTCTTTCCAAAGAAGCTCCAGGTGGCTTAAAATCCATAAAAACAATAGAATTCATACAGTAAAACGCTCCCTGTCTCCCCTCAAAACTCCCACCCACCCTACAACCCTACCCAATAGCCCAAACAACCCTTATCCCCACCTGCCAAATGCTCTTTCAAATAAAAGAAATATTATACCACCTCCAAAAGATGCTCAGGCTCACTTCCCGGGGAAAGGAATTCCATAAAACTGGGTCAGCAACCGAGAATGTTCTTCTCCTGAGCACCCCTGCTCCATGGACAAGGGTAACAGATGGAACCTGCAAGAGGGCACCCCTGGCCGACCACAGGGGCCGCAATGGGGCATGGAAGGACAGGCCGTCTTTCAGATATATGGGACCCAGCCTGTGTTTAGGGTTCTAAAAGGTCAAAACCAGCACCTTGAATTGTGCCCAAAATGCTATAGGCAGCCAGTGCAGTCTTTGGAGCACCAGTGTAATGTGCTCCTGGTGACTCATCTCCGAAAGCCATAGCAAAAAGTTTGAAGCTTTTAAATCTTACATATAGGAAACTATTTCAACATCAGCCTTTCCCTACCTTCCTAAATAATCCATGGTGGAACACATCTTCTAAGATGACAAAGAACGTGAGCAAACTCTGAAGACCATAGCAACAGATAAAACCCCAGAACTGGATGGTCGAACACAACATTCTGGATTTGCTTCCCTCCTGCCCTCATAGTATGTAGAACAGAGTCCTTCTTGGGCTACAATATATCTTATCAAATAAGAAGCTTTTAAAAAAGCAAAGACCCTGAGCTTTGTTCTTCCTACAAGGCTGTGTCACGTATCTATATAGATATAAATATCTGGGGGAAAGTCCTATCTGTTCACCTGCAAGTAGTTTATTCACAACTCAGCTGCTGCAGGTCAAACCAGTTCCACTAACAGAAGATTTTCTAGCAATGGTGTCTGCTAACTAATCGGCCTTATCATTAGAACAGTCTGTGATCACTTCCAGTCTCTCAGCATAGATGCCGAAAAAGTGTTGGTCTGGGTGAGATAGAATTCGATATTTCATAATTAGATGCATTTTAACTTTGGTGAGAGACTTATATTTTCAGTAGAAAACTATCCGATAGAAATGCCCTTTAAAACGTCTTCTAGACAACAGTGTTCAACTGGAGTTGTCTTCTGTGGGCATGAGTACCCAGTATTTCAATGGTTTCTACCATTGGTAATGGCCATTCATGCTATTAATTTCCCAAAATACAAGTATAATTTTAGTGTTATGCAACTTCTTCATTACTCCTTAGCTCTTGCATTGCAAATGCAGCCCTAGCGTTACAACTTATTCTTGTGAAGGAAGTTGCCACAAGCATGGAGGGTGTCACACAGTGTACAGAAAAACAAATAGCAACTTGAAAACCTCCTCAATAAGACATTGAATTGGATTCCTAGTCACCAAACCTCATAAAAAAAAAAATCATACTTGGGGCTTAATACAGAGGAAACTTCTGCACATGCATTCCTACACCTATGTAAGCAGGGATCAATCCTATTTGGTCTATTGATTCAAGTTCTGTACACTCATAATAGTTTGCTGTATTAGAACTTTAGAGCAGGTTTTAGTTATCCTGTAGTCATTCTGCCTCCAAGCAAGCAGGGGACTGCGAGGAACCTCGTGGTCCTTTCCAACACTAAGGGTGCTTGCACACATTATGGGATGGGGTGGGGTGGGGGGGGAACTACCATGAACCCTAATCACAGCAGGAGCCGTCACATGAAGCTGCGCTCATGTATGCGAGGTTTAAAACATTATTAGTCCATTTCTGCTGTGATTTCACTCGTGGATGGCTCGAATTCCAACCCTTTCACCCGTGAGTGAAATCACAGCAGAAATGGGCTAATGAGGTTTAAAACCATGCGCACACAAATGGAGCGTCACATGATCCCCTTGGCCATGATTTTATTTTACGGCAGTTCCCCCACTCCCTCCGGTCTCGTGTGCAAGTGCCCTAGGATTCTATGATTTATCACTGGGAAGTTTCAAGACCTACGCAAGGTTTGTCACGATACCAATAATGGTGCAGCATCACAGGAAAGAGACTTTCTTTAAAAAAATTGGGGGGAGGGGAAGAGAGAGGCAAAGTATTTTCATGGCAACGGATGACCCCTAAATGTATTCAGTACAGGAAACAAGGACTTACTTGGTAACTTCTACTGAACGGATCATTTTTACCTGAAGGCAACAGGTGTGATTTGGCATATATTAATATTTAAATATACATCTCAGTTATTGCTGATGCTTAGCTAAGGACCCAGAGTCTACAAGACTGTAACAACATGTTATTGACAAATTAAGTCAAACTACCAAGCATGTCATACACTGTCCTTGATCCCCAAACTCTGCTCCAACTGATTTTCTATTTAAAGATCTCATGTATCGGTTTAGTGGTGAATCTGTCCTGAACGGTTTCTAAATAAAGCACATTTTATTGGACTTGTTATCAGTCTTTTCCTCTGCTAATCACTTTAGAATTTTCATCTGTCACACAAACAGTTAACATTATATTGCACCATTATATGTATTTTTAAACACAGAGATTTAAGCTGACCCTTGGCTTGTTTTATACTTTCACCTACATATGTTGGCATGACCAACTACTACCACTGTTTGCAGTTCCTTTAACCCTCAAACAGTGTTGAAAAAACTGACATTAATTGTGCCTTGGAGTGTTTTTCTACCCCTGTCCTCGGCACTGAAATTTCTGTAATGTGTAAATTAACATGAAATGTGATGGGGTAGTTTTTTAACCCCAGGTAAAAAATACCCCATGGCAAAATGTACTGGGGTAGTTTTTTGCCGCAGGTTTTTTGTTTAGAAAAACCCCACCAAAAAACAGCTAATGGTAACCAAATTTCCTTTGAGTATATTGTGTATCTGGTTCCAGGAAACAATGTCCTAAAAAGGCAAATTTGGAGAGCCATGAACTTGCAAGTTTTTGCAAGAAATGTGCACCCGGGGTAGGTGCCCAGGATATACACTCCCAGAAAATGTATAAGGGTTAATAATAATAAATAATAATCTTTATTTTTATATAGCCTCCCCCACCCCTCTGCCATGGCACTCGGAGCACTTTACTTTACATATAACCTTAGGTCATGGGTGGGGAACCTACCTATGTCATGTGAGCCAAATTTGGTCTGCAGCTGATTTTGTTTTTATTTAGCTGCTTTCCACTTCCTGAGTTTGCCCAGGTCCCCAGTCCCAGATCTCGAGACATGAAAAACTGTGTTAAGGGGAAAGGAGTGGAAATGAAATAGGTAATAGATCCATGGCACAGATCCATGATCTCGGCTCTCCCCAGCCCGAGCATGCCCCTTAGCCACCCCCACCCCACCCCAATTCCCGATTTAGCCAGCCTGGGGAGCTTGTACTCATTTTCCAAGTAGTAATCCTGGACACATTTCTATGGATAGGAAGCATTGTTTTAAAATGGCTGTTACCAAGCCTAAATGCAGAACCTGCGCTAACCTGACACTGAAGCCAATCGCAAGCCCCGTGTGCACTGCTGCGTGGTTTGCACACACACTGTAGTCAGGTGTGTAGCACTGTAGCCCCATGCCGGGGGAGTGTGTGTACGCCACGTGTGCTCCACACACCAGTCCATGGAACTTGGGATCGACCCCACTGTATCTTTGGGTGTGTCAAATTTACAAAGTAACAACCAACAATGGTAACCTATTGTGGAAATCACAAAGCCAATGTTTTGGACATTCTCTGCTAGCACAAGACTTTTGTGGGAGATGTAGTTAATTATTTGTACAATATGTTGAAAGTAAAAAATGAGATGAGTGCTATTATATCTGAGGTTAGACTATCAGACAACTTTCTATAGCATTTTCACAAAGTGCTGTATAAGGATGATATAAGGATTGGCAGTGCACTTACAACTATGGGCTGCGATCCACAAACCACTTACTCTGGTATGGTTCTGTTGAAGCCCCTGGTTCATAAATCGCAGCCTTAGTCGCTTAAAGTGCAACAGCCATTATGCATTCTGCAATAGTAGCCACGAATATCATTAAAACATATTTTGGGGGATGGAATGTTTGCACACATCAGGATTATCCCTTGCTCTTGATCCATGAATTTTCCTCCCCAGATAATTCTAATGCAGTTGTTATTCTTTTGTATTTCTTCTCTGCAGGATGTACTTTTTTGTCAAAGAGGCTGTCCTGATCCAGAGCTAAAACTGGCAAGTTCCTGTGGCTTATGCAGATCGTAAGGCCAAGCTGCCTGTATTTTTGGTTGGATCAGTTCTGATGTATTCTTTCTATTTAAGTTACTAAAAGCTGCCACTACTTATACAAATATAAAAACTAGGGCTGAAACAAGATGTCACCAAAACAGGAAATCTCATCAAAATCCCAGTTCTCAATACCATCTCGATCAAATCAAGAACCTCTCAGTACTCGATAATGTCTCGACCAACATTTAATTTCTCAATTTACCAACTTTCTGCTTACCAGGATGCTATTTACCACTTTGCCATCCATTTCAAATCCCAAGAGGTAATACTGACGCAACACCCCATTTCTCGCACTCCATTTTCCCTTGTACTTCCTTGCCACTCATTGGCTGATATGCAGATTCCTTTACTAATCTGCAATCCAATTGCAGATTGGTCAAATCAAGGGGAACAATACATAACAATCCTGATTATTGGCACTGGAATGGAGGTTACGTGACATTGGGGGGAGGTTAAGGGGTGGGCTGTCCACACAGTGATATGTAGAAACAATAAACCCAGAAGTGAAACAGTACCCTCCGCAATGTGATAAGCAGTAAATGAACAGTACACAATACATGGTAAATGGTAAGCAGAAAGTCAGTAAATTGGGATGGTATCTTGTGCTATTGCGAGAATCAAGAAATTGCACCGGTATCGAGAATAGGTTAGAAAAATCAATCCTGGTTCCTAATATGGTGAAATTACTTGCGAGCAGCCATTTAGCTACTCATTTCAGCCCTAATAAAAACCTTAACAACCATCCACATCCACAAATACATATATTAAAATGTATAAAGGAATTCATATAAAGGCATCCTGGAAAGCAAATTAAGCCACGATTGTAGTTAGTTTTCTTAAGCATCAGATTTATCTTGTATACAAGTATTAACAGGATGGCCTCTTGGCACAGGCATATTTCTTTATCACAACCTTTACTGCCCTGTGAGTAAAGTCTGTTGTTGTAAACATTTCAGCTGGTTATGGGTCCCAGTCTTAAAAAAGGACTACTAACAATTGAGCATTTTTAGGAATAGCGCTGGTCTGTACATTATTTTCCTAGGTTGCTTGATGTACCACGTTGCCTGAGACTGTGGTAACTATAAACCATCTTCTCTGCTGAAATGTCAAAGATTTTTGCACATTCGCAAGAGCTAGAATCTGTCTTTTAATGGAAGTTTAGATTCTGCCAACTAGGATATCACTCTTATGTACATCGTCACCACTCTGTCATCAGGGAAAGTTTCCCACTCAGCAGTGATGAGACAGAAAATGAAATGCCGAAGTCACGTTAAATCACAGCATGGGCCAAAGTCACAGCCAAAGTTACAACCTGGGCTACTGCTCCCTACCCCACCGGGGTCAGTCCAGGACAAAGAGGGCCACAGTGGGTTAGAACATATGTTCTGACCCACTGTGGCCCATGCTGGATTGGGGTCACCATGGGGCCACCATCATTGGTTGCCATGGCTACCCGTCAGGGTGGCGGTGGGGCACTGGGCTGGGCTGGCCTATAATATGTTCGTTATGGCCCCTGGGCAGCAGGACAGCTTCCATGTGGTCGGTTCCCCAACCTGACCTCGGCAGTGTTAGCCAAGGTTGCCGCCGCACCGCTGTCACTTCTTTTTTTACCCACTAAAAGACTAAGCTTGGGGTAAGGGAGCAAGGATGTGGGCATGTACACAAGTATAGGGGACAGATCCATTACACAGATCCATGATCTGGACCCCACTACTCCTGAGCAGCCCCCTTAAGAATCCTTGCACTTCTGTGCAGTCCTCAGAGCTTGTGCTCATTTTCAAAGTGATTCCCTGGGAGGGAAAAGGTTCCCCATCCCTAGAATAGAGCAAGGTTCTACGTGTTGGCATGTGTTTGGTGTATTAGGGAGAGGAGGTTCCTGGGAATTTGTGTAAAGAGGATGTGGGGGAGTGTCAAGAAGGTATTAGGCAAGTATGGGGTGTTGATAGAGGGTGTTGGCAGATGTTATTAGGGATTTGGGAGGGTTTGGGAGGCTATGTGGGAAGTGTGGGTATGAGTGTATTGGGGGATGGGGGAGGCAATAGGGAGATTGGGGAGGAGTGTTTTTGGAGTAAGTGAGAAGAGATGAGGTCATGCACACAAATCCATGGCACAGATCTAAATAAATAAATAAATTGTTTATTGCGGCCGAGGTCATAAATTCACAAACAAACAAGTACAAAAACCAGCAACATACAAAAATGGGAAATTACAGAAACACAAAAGCTGTTATATGAACCAACAATCATGAAATACCCTATTATAACAGACCATTAAAAACTCAAATTAACCCACATTCTAACAATATCTAAACACATGTTCCATAACTCATCACTCACTGCTCAAGGGTTGCTTGAAATGGAGAAAAAGGGTACGAAGGTTTATGGCCGCTACCAAAAACGGAGATATCGCTTCTGAGGTAGATAAATCATCATCTGCCAAAGCCAAAAAACATAAATTTTGCTCAGTACGGCCGGGGAATTTCTGGAGGAAAGTGGAGAGAAATTTAAGGCATATTAGATAATATAATCGGCATTGGAACAGAATGTGGGCAGGTGTTTCCACATGCTGACGATCAAAGGGGCAGAGACGCTCTGGAAAATCAATGGCAGGAAAGCGGCCCTCCAGAACCAGGGACGTCAAGGCACTGAACCGAGCAAACATGAAAAGGAACTTGCCCCTAGGTGAGATTGCAGAAAGCAAATAGGAGACCATACAAGGACGGGGCCTAACATAAGGGAGGTAGCTCGCCAGATGAGAGGTAGCTCTAATTAATGCCATCTCTTCTTGTAATTCCCGATCCTCAATCCTAGTGACAATTTCCTTAAGCACAACTGGCAACTCCTTCCGTGCCCAATAGTCCGGACTAAACCCCAGCTGGTGCAACAAACGTTCCACTGTGTGCCGCCACGAGCTCTTAAATGGGTCATTAATCCAATAATGGACAAGCCCCCTGGATCTAGAATAATGTAGCTTCGCCCAAAACTTGAGGACGTTAATCCAAGCCAAGGTAGACCATCTCGACTGCCCTAACTCCTGTCTGAAAGCTGCAAATGGAGTGTCTCTTGGAATCCTCAACAGCCTCTGGAAAAAACAGGCCTGCACACTTTCCAATTTCCCCAGCTTTGAGACAAGGTGGGGTGCCCAAACCTCGGCCCCGTATGACAGCTGGGCCCATATTCTGGCATTCACGACCTTAGTGGCTGGGAGTATAGTCCTCCCCCCAGTACGACTATATAGTCTAAAGAGAGAGAGGGAAGCTCCCTTTGCCAGAGACAAAGCCTTCTCCAAATGCTCCTTCCATGACCCAACCGCATGAAAAAGTAAGCCCAGGTATTGAAAAGATTTAACCTGGGCAACACTATGACCATCAATAAACCATTGGTGGGACTTGCGAGCTCTAGTGAAGATCAATATTTTGGATTTTTCATAATTTATCTGTAACTTGTTTCACTGGCAAAAGTCCGCAAAACAAGCTAACTGCCTATTTAAACCCACCCAGGTTTGAGATAAAATTGCTATGTTATCTGCATATAAAAGGCTCCCCACCACATGATCAGTCAGCTTAGGGGGGGAGAAAGCAGATGAAGCCAGCAATTGAACTGGCTTTATCTTTGATAAAAAGATTGAAAAGAATGGGCGCGAGCATACAGCCCTGTCTAACTCCAGACCGTGTTGGAATTTCCTTGGTCAAGTAACCCAACCGACCTGTCTTAACTGATAGAGATGTATTTGCATGAAGTTGCCGCAACAGGAGAAGGAGTCGCTTATCCATGCCCATTAACGCCAGTCTCTCCCATAAAACGACCCTATTGACAAGGTCAAAGGCCGCTCGAAGGTCAGGAAAAGCCACAAACAGATTCCCATTTTTGGCGATGTGTTTTTCCACCAGGTGTTGCAGAATAAGGCAATGTTCGACTGTCGAGCGCCCACTCTGGAACCCAGCCTGCTCAGGGCATATCACTTGCTCCTGGGTTATCCAATTGGTTAGCTTAAGCAACAGCCATTTGCCGTATATTTTGCTGGTGGTACAAAGAAGGCTGATGGGCCTATAGTTTGCTGGAAGGGTTCGATCTCCTTTCTTATAAATGGGGACCACCACGGCCGACCACCACTTGGGGGGGGATTTTACCTGTATTATTTACCACTGTAAATAAAAGAGCCAGCCTCGGGGCCCACCAATCCAATGATCTCTTTATCAAATCGATAGAGATCAAATTTGGACTGGGTGCTTTGCTGCTCTTGAAGGCGCCGATGATTTTGGCCACTTCCACAGCCATCACCGGGGGCCATGATGGTAAAAGGGAGACCTCTTCGAGCAGGCCCTAGGAATCGACTGGCTCCTGGTCTTCGCCAAAAAGATCTTGAAAATGAGAGACCCATCAGCCCTCAGGGATCACTATATGGGAGAGGCCCGCCTGAGATTTACCCAGGGCATTTGCAAGCTGCCAAAACCTACTACCATCTCTGGAAGCTGCGGCATCTACAAGCGTGTCCCAATAATTTTCCCAATACTGGGATTTTTTTCCCCTTGACTACAGCCTTGTATGCTTTCTTAATTTTAAAATACAGGGGGGGGGGGGGGGAGGACATCCGCCCCGCTCCTCCTATAATCATTATAGAGGAACATGAGCTGCCTCCTATGTTCCCTACATTCCTGATCAAACCAAATTTTGGAGTGCCGGTTCAAGGGGCAGAGCCCACCAGGCTTGGGACTACAGGACAGGAGTAATTGGCCCAGGTTCTCAATCATTCCAGAGAATTGGTCAATAACTGATCGATAGAAATCCCCACCCGAAGGGGGCACGTCCCCAAGACTCAGGAGCTCGTTGGTCATAAAGGAATTCACCTTCGTCCATGTAGTGTCCGTTAATTTGACAGAAACATGGCGGGGGCCTGGACAAGAGATGGCTATTTCTTCTATTGTGGGAACTACCATGGAACTTTGGTGACACAAAAAAAGTGTCAAAGGAAAATGATCACTGCCATGGCACGTGCCCACAGCAAAGTTCTTAATATCAGAGATTGTATCCGCAGGGACGGCCATATAATCGCATACACTGGAGCCGGTGGGGCCCGCATAGGTGAATTCAGCCTCCGGGTCCCCATAGCCGGATCCGTTCAATATAAAAAGAGAGAATTCCATCACTAATTTGGACAGAGAAAGTCCTGAACTATTGGTAACTATGTCCTTAGATCTCCTAGGGCCCATAGCACCAGTCTCCCCACTATCGCCATTTACCAACGAGATACCATTGTCCTCCTGGGCTAGGCGGGCATTAAAATCACCTGTTAGTATAATTCTGGCCCTGGGGTGCTGATGGACAATTTCTGTTAGAATCTCAGTCACCAATGACCAGAGGCTGGTATTATACGACTTAGCATTTGCAGGAGGAATGTAAACTATTACCAAAGCAACATAACACCACCACCACCACCCGCTTTAATCACTACAGCCAAAGAATAAGGGGGTCTGGTGTAAGTTGCAACCACCGAGTCTTTGAGCCAGTCTGCTATAAAACATACCAACCCACCACTCGGATGTCCCCTGGTTACAAGGGCTAAAGCTGGCAGATAGTAGGATGCATAATTTTCAAAGGTAGGCTGGGTTATGGACCATGTCTCCTGGAGTGCTATAATAGGGAAACCCAACAAAAACTCTCTGACTTCCGGGCAAAACAAAAGCCTTGGCCAACCTGCACAATTCCAGGAGCAGATATAGAGGGTCTTCGAGTCATGTCACCGCCTATGTCAAAAGGACAAAGCTCCAGCCCCTTCAGCCTTGTTCAAATTGGTTTTGGCCAAAGAAAAATCATTACCTATGACAGATGCATGTACTACATGGTTGGTCAAGTCTGGGACAGCAGCCTCTTCGGGCATTTGTGAAGGGATGTCGTAGGCCCACTCTAGCTCCTTCTGGTCTCTATGACTTTGGAATGTTCCTGGAAGTTCTGCCCAGATTTAAAAGGGACACGTCATGCTTGAAAAGTTATTTCCTTGACTGTCTTTCTTTGTTCACAGCAGCTACATTTGGATGGAAAAGCTGTCTGTTTTCTGAAGCCATGGAACAGGCACGCTGTAGGCAAGAATTCCATCAAGGACGTTTGTTGATCTGTACCTGGACAAGACAGTACATGGGGCAAGGCCATCGCAGTCAAACACGGGAAGGACCTCAGATGGAGCAAATATGGAAACAAGGACTGGAACTGTCACTGTGACCATGCTGTGCCAGCAATGCTCCTGCACATGACCTGGAAGATAGCCTCCTTTTGTTGGAACATGCATACTCATTTTCAGGTAAACCATTCCCTATTTGTGTAGGGGAGGCCCTTGTTTTATTTGGGTGTCGGGGGGGCTTTGATTAAGAGGAGTGTGGGTTTGATGTTGGGAGGGAGGATGCTTCAGAAATAGTTAAGAGGACTCTCCTTAAATGTATCTGATCATGGGAAAAGTGTGATGGGGGATTTATGGGGGGGGACAGTAAGATTTTGTAGGAGGGGACTTTAATGGAAACTGGAACTCACACTATGACCTTTTTTACATGGATGGGGGTGGGGGGGTGTTTCGGCATGGTGGGTGTAGGTGGGTGTGTGTCCGTTTTTACACAGACACACACTCACCTACACCTATCCACAGAGCCTGTCAGAGGGCTCCGTGGGTGGAGGTAGGTGTGGGTAGGTGTGCAGCGGGTGTTGGTGGGTGTGCGGTGGGAGCGTGCACACACAAACACCCGCCGCCCGTGGTGTTTACACACGGGCACGCACCCGCCACACACCCATCCCCCCATGCACTGGTGGCCGTATACACGGACTGTCCCCCACCCCCTCCCTTGGTGCACACCCACCCAAACACTGAGCAGCGGGGGGGGGCAGGGGGGAGGCATCCATGTAAAAACGGCCTATGAAGGTGGTGGGCCTTAAATGAAATGGTATTGAAAAGGAGCTCCTTTGCAATGGAAAGTATTTGCAGGGGGAGGGCATTCAGAGGCAGCACAGGGGAGACAAAGCTCTGTACAAGATTTGAGGGTAGCTTGATTGATAGCAAGGGGAAATTGCAAAAATACACTCTGAGTAAGGCACTCTGGGGGTGGGCTTCTAAAGAGAGGGGAAGAGAGGGAAAGTGAATGGAAATTTCCAGAATTCTCTCTGTACATGAGGTTGTGGCTGGGGGATTGTCTTTCACTACTGAGGGGGGGGGGGGAAAGAGAGAGTCTTGATTGGTAGTTCATGCACATGCATCCCCACACAGGCACTGTGAAGAAACTTGTACAAACCCTCCACATGCCACACAAGGAGCTATTAAAACACTTTCCCTGCCCACCTGCCATTCTAGTTTCAGGCAGCTGCACGAACGCTCCGCCTCACCCCAGGGTGGCCTGCCTCTACACAGACGGGCCATCTAGGCGTGGGGTGGGACACAAATGAAGCAGGTGTCCATCTAAAACCACCCAATGTATCACATTGTTTTTCAGACGCATGGCTAACAAGAGAATTTCTTCACAAATTTTGTCACTGCAACTACCAACAGAGCATGGGGTGATAAAGAGCCAGAAATGGGGTAAGCTTGTCCACAGAAATAAGAAACCCACTATCGTGCTTTGCCTTCTGCCCAGGGGTGTAACTAGCTATAATAGGCACAGCAGGTGCGGCCACACTGGGGCTTACAAGCTGCCCCCCCCACACACACAAGCATTTTCAAGCAGGCAGAAACTTTCCCAGTAGTAATATACCAGAAGAATCCAGGAGCAAAGGGAGTAGACAGGTTCTGCTAGAGATTATGTTGCTATCGTGTAAATTCACTAGATTAACTCTTGGTCTTTTTCCTAGCCAAAACCTCATGGATGATTTGATACTGGGTATCTAAAAAGGAACATACATGTTAAACATTTCAATACCGAGATAAAAACTTTAAGCACAGTTTTCAAAAAAGCTCAGCTTCCAATTTACCTATGCTGAGCAACTTTGCAAATCTGACCCTATGTGACACAATGGGAGGTGATGGACGCTGAATCTGACCCTTATTTTTGGTGTCTAAATGTCAGCCAAGCTCTTTCAAAAATCTGACTTTGGGGATGCCACATTTTCAAATGAACAGCCTTTGGCTATTTTGAAAATCTAGCCTTTGTGAGTACGAGGAGAAATTTTGGAGGTGATTAAGGCCTTCTTAACAAGGGGAGAGAAACACAAGTATTAAGATTTCTAAAGAGAGGCATTAAGTATAACTAAAAACAAGTTTAAAATAGAAGGGCATGATAGTCCAGACATTTGAGCACTGCGATGTGTATTCCTGATTCTTCCAATCATTTGCTGTTTTGCCTTTGGCAAGTCACTACTCTGCTGCTCCTTGGTTTATCATTTTCACAACTTTAAAGGGGAAGTAATACTTATCTCAAAAATAACTGAGAGGATTACTTTATGTTTGCATAGTACTTTGAAGTTGGAAGTGTTGACAAAAGCAATTTATTCTGGATCAGTGTAAGATTTTCCAGTCACAAGCCAAAGTGTGTTATTAGGTATAACACTAGCCAATCATTATCAAAGGCAAACGTACATTGGGCATTACATGTGATTGTGCAAAACTCTGACCCCACAACATGTTTTTTATGCATAGTGTTTCCAGAAATTATGGAGGCGGATGGCCCATAGCTGTTTGCACATAGCCACTCTTATGCCTAGCTAAGCCCACCTCCACACTTCTGGTCTGTAGTAGTCCAAGCACCCCTAGAAGCACAATATCATCCAGGCACACGTTGGTGCGAAGACAGACAGTATCTGGTAGCTGCTGGAACATGCAACAGTGGGGACATCTATAGGAGCAGCTACGGGATCAGGCTATTTCAACACACGAATTTATCATTAAGGAACCCTTCCTCAACATAGTTTTCTACATGAAGTTCAAAGACTGACAGCGTGATCTTCAGGGCATTTAGTGCCAGCAGCAAGAGCCAGTGCAACAATGAGTACCACTTATGTAAAATGCTGGAGCTGCCCATCTAGAGGATCTCACTGCCTTCCTTACTTGCAAAGGGCTTTCTTGGACATTGACATAGCTACTCTAGCGCCATTCCTCAAGAACCATGAAACCAGTGCTCATGCCAGGAACATGTCAATTGCAAAGTACAGCCCGGTGCGCTTCCCCCTCCCCCATGGTCTGGGGCTGAAGGAGTGCACGGCAACTTGCTTCCGTAGCCTGGGTAGTCATGGTGTAAGTCACCCGTTAGACTCCTTCCCCCCTCACACCACCCAAGTGGGCGCTCCACGGCAGTGCCACTCAGCGGCCACAGACCACCCACCTCGTTACTTTTAAAACACCCTCTGACGCTGTAGCGGGAAAGGGGAACTGACCTCTTTTGAAACATCTGGTCCTGATTTGTGTCAAGAAGTAGATTAGACAAAAGGGAAACAAAGAAGTTAGTCACCAGAGAGGGTGGTAATGCTAATGAGTATTGCCNGGGGGGGGGGGGGGGGGGGGGGGGGCACGGATTAAGTTCTAATAGCCCTTTAAAATATATTGAAGATATTGGTTGCAATCCTAATGCACACTTACTCATAAGCAAGTTCCATTGATTCCTATGGAGATTATTCATGAGCAAGAGTGTTCAGGGTTGCAGCCACTGGATGTTACAAGATGTAAAACTAGCCGCCCATTTGGGTGTTAAAAACACATTTGTCTAAAAATATATCGCCAGGACAATCCTCCACTATTAAAATCAATTGAAATTTGTCATTGACCTCAGTGGTGGAGAGATGTACCCTGGAGGTGTGCAAATATGCATTGTGCTGCATGCTTACCACAGGTTGTGATCCCCAAAAGCACGTAGCGGCACTTACACATAGCCACCGTTATGTGTAGATATGTGTGCTACCCATTTCTGGTCTGTGGTCTGCCGAAATACCATAAGGATCAAGGGACAGCTTCCAGTCAACCGCTGGTGAGAGTGGACTATTGGTTAGCGATTTCAATAACGATGGATTTCCATGAATTTAGCATTCTGTCCAGTAACGCTCATCATTATGACTTGACACGGGTCATACGGTTAACCAGTGGCAATGTCTGGAATAATAGAATCCAAGAGTTCTGATCCTCACATCCTTGATTTAAACAGCTCTCTCACTTACCATCATTCTCGGTTTTATTTTGCTGTACTTCCCCAAAGCATTTTTCTTTTCCCCGTTACATTTTTGTTTGACGTGTAATAGGATTACTGGTGCACCTTGGCAGAAGACTGTAATGAATGTTTCCTAAAAGCTAATACACAGATTAAAAATAAGAAAAACCAGCCCAGTTTTATTGCATTATTATAAGTACATTGCACAACAATACATATTGTGATGTTGTTCTAAAAACACAAGGAGAGGCTGCCCAAACAGCAACTATTGCTAAAGAGCGAGCGGCCTGAATGAGGAGGGTAAATAAGTCAGGTATCGTGTGGGACTTGCCTTCTAATAACATTTGTGAAAGGGGCAAGGGCTCTCTTTGACATTGACTTAGCTACTCTAGGTACATTCCTCAAGAACCATGAAACTGGGTGAAACTAAAAAGAGCATGAGAGATATTTCTGGGAAGCTGTTCCAAGGCTATTAAACTCAGTGGCATGTGGTAGCACAGGATAACCACAGATCGCAGTGCCTCCAAAGTGAAATGCAAAGTCCTATATAAGACACCAAGGAAAATGCAGAAGATAGAAGACAAAGGTAAGAAAAATGAAAACAGCAATCCTAACTGTATCAAGAAAGAACATGTTTTGCTTGCAATAATCTCTGTAAAGTGGTAAGACACTATGGACTTGTTCAGTACTGAGCCTGTTCTTTGAAGTAGCTTCTCAGTTACTATGCAGTAGCAGTAGTGGATCATTCACACATGATGAGAGAAGAGTGAGGGGTTGCAGTAGGTAGTAACTACTCTACACCATGCTATAAAAGAGTGAGAGTAGCTACTCCTGTACGGTAAGAGTGCAGAGACAGACAGTCTCAGTGGCTGCTCCAGTGTTATGGAACTTTCTTCCTCTAGAGCTTTATCAAAGCCTGAGCATCTTCCAGAGGTAAATGCAAGACTTTTTTTTACCCAGCCAAGCACTGGGCAACGGGGATAGGGATTGGGGTTTTCAGGGGATTTAATTTTTTTTATCTATTTATATGCTATTCTCCATCCCCAAGCCTTCAGGATAGGACAGAATATAAAAGTGTAAATAAATATTTTTAAATAACTAACTGTTACATGTGAACACTATGGGAAAAAAATACCCATCTACTCTCCAGCAGCCATCCCACAATCCTCGGTGTAGGATCTGCTTCCATGCTCTGAAAGGATCATGCCTGGGCTAGCCTAGGCCACAGGGCCTGCCTTAATGATATCTCATTGAAGGGCCATACATTTCAGTCACCTTTCTCAGCAGCATCGCTTCTGAATTCTGTGAGTGACGGACAACGAGAGGTGAGATATTATGTAGTATACACCACATAGTAGTTTACCTCTCACTGTCAGGTAAACTACATGGTGTAATTATAGTGGGGAAAGTTGGGATGTTCCCCACACAAATATAGTGGTGGTGAGGGGGAAGCAACAGCCCCATCTTCCCCCCCCCCCCAAAAAAAAAATTCTTTTTCTTCTGGGAGCATGGGACTCAGCCACCACTTTCCCCAGAGTGTGCTACTTGGCCCCAAGCCCCAAGCCTTTTGACATTTCGGCGGAACTGTAAGACCTGGCTGTTTGCCCAGGCCTTTGGGAGGGAGGCTGGGGGGGGTGATTTTAATCCCCCGCCCATTTATTTATTTACTATTGTCTTTTAGCCCTGTTTTATTGATGCATTTTATATTTATATTTTAACTGATTTTAATTGTTTTTTATCATTGTTGTTAGCCGCCCCGAGCTGCATTGCAGGAGGGGGCGGGATATAAATCTATAAAAAATAAATAAATAAATAAATAAATAAATAAATAAGGGCACAACTTTCTTTTGCCCAAAAGCTTGGAGGCCACTTCAGTCACATGAAATATAAATGGGTTAGGCCTGGTTTTGGTATTTAAACCGAGTCAGCCAAGAATCCTGGTTCCAGTAAGTGCACAGACACCAGCTTTATAGCAAAAGAAAGTTTTTCTATGAGAATTTAAGGTTGAGCAAAGTTATCAGAGTGGTCCAGAGTTTAAGCAGAAGATGCATAAAAGAAAACAAAGGTAAACTTAGCAGAAATGCTAACATGATTTAGGTATTTGCCTAACTCTTCTTTACCCTAAAATCCATAAGTATTCAGAGTCCAAGTCTCATAGCCAGTCAGGTTAGTTGCAAACTTACGTTCCTCAATAAAAGTTCCTTCTTCAGTCTTTGATTTTATCATTCATTCGTTCATTCATTCAATAAGTCTTTCATTATGTTCTCTGACAGTCTCTATTATGGGTCTTACTCTTGATACCAATCGAACTGATTCCTAACACCGCTGTAGTTCGTACATACATTTTGGGAATACATAAATGTTGCTTTTTACAGAGTCCATGTGCTAATATTGATCTTTGTCATTCATAACTTGGAAGTCCCTGCTACAGGCAGCTGTGATGGCTTCCAGTTTCCACCTCCCAGTGCTGGGATAAGAAGGGCGGCCTTGGCAGCAACCTTGAAGGCCGAGTCCTAGTCCCCAAGGGATAGAGTAGCCTAGGAGCAATTCTGAGAGCTGGGTATGAGCTCCCTACACAGTAACAAAGTAGAAGCCCCCCCCAACACCACATTAGCCTCATTTAGAGCCCAGATCAACTCCCCCCTTGCCAAAGTGCTGATAGCCAGGCCCCAATACAGCTTGGCATTGCTGAGAGCCAGATGCCAGTCCTCCAGTGATACTGGTTTGGCTCCTCTCCCACAAAGTGCAGAGGACAGGTTCCAGTCCCAGTATCCTGTTGCAATGCTGAGATCCCACTTCAGCAAGAATGCCAGCCAGGTCCCTGTTCCTCATGGGCTCTAACAGCCTGCCCACCAGAACTGCGACATGACCTAGACCAGATGGGACTCAGCAGGGTGCACTGTGACAGATTGAGTGGCAGCTGCGGATAGTAGAAGAGGATCACGCCACCAGCTGGTGCTGAAAGGTGCAGGTGCTAGAACAACAAAGGATAGCGCCAAACACCAGTCAAGCATAAAAGACCCAGGGACTTGCAGGGGCTTAAGAGACAAGCTCTTAGTCTGGAGTGAAGGCTATAGAGGGAGGAACTTTGGAGCAGGGCTTTCTGCAGGAGCTGGAGATAGAGCTGACTCTGTTGTGGCAGGCGACTCCTGGGTTTCCTATGTTTCTGTTCAGGTATGCATGCTGGACCAGCAAGAAAACAGACACTGCTTCAGGGAAAGCCAATATCCTAGAGGACATGCAGGTGAGACTGTTTTTTGATATACCAGGAAAGGGGCTTGTGTTAAACTGAGCAGAGTTAAGGATTTTGTGCTGGCAAAGGTGGGACGAACCATAGACAATCTATGGTGGATGAGGCTAGCTAAAGGGGTGACTGGAGGCCAGATCGCCAGACCTGGGCTGAGTGGGAAGCAGGCTTCTGCTAGAAACACTGCAGTTACTTACCCCAGGATCAGGCCCTTACGACACACAGCTCAACCCAGGATTAGGGGTAAAAGCATATACAGACTTGTACATAAAGACTATATCCAGAACTGGTGGGCAGTCAGAATAACTTACCTCAGGAACAGACTCCAGCCCAAGAAGGAGAAAACAGACCCTGGGTAGGACTTGTTTAAGGACATTTGCTAGAAAGACAGTGGATACTGAGCATACCGGGATGTGTAACCTAATTCCCAATAGCCGCACCAGTGCCCTACAGGTATGGATGTGCAGTCCTAGCTACATGCACTCTCTGTCCAAACCCCCAGGCTCAGGCCACGCCAGGCTGGGCTCCCTAGCTGCAGCGGGCCCCACTCCCACAGTGTGATGACATCATGGCACTCTGTAGAGGGTGGCCATATTGGAAAAGGGTGGGGGAATGCCATAGCCTCACCTCTTTTATGACATAGCCACACCCTTTATGGAGCAGCATGACGTCTGAGAAGAACTCAACTGCATCAGGCCTTGGCTAGAGTCAAACCTAATGCAGCTACTCTACCAGGCACTATGATGACAGAAGCAGTTAAAGTACCAGCACAGGGCTATATCATATCACTGACCCACCTTGACACAGGCCTGTGCTAGACCCAGAATTCCAGAACTCTCTGGGGGATATACCCACTGATTTTGACAGCTGTTCTGTGGATTGCCTGGTCAAGTTGTGGAAGACCATGTTGACCAAGGCAATTGACAGGGTAGAACCCAGGCATCCACTTCCTCTGTGGCATCAACACAGGTCATCCTGGTTTACAAGGGGCCTGTGGTGGATGAAGTGGAAGGCAAGGTGGTTGGAACACAGGTGGCATTCTACTCGTGTTGAAGCCAACTGATTATGCCATATATTGATTTTGAAGGACTATGGTGTGACTAGGGTGGTGGCAAGAACTGCTCTCTTCTCCTCTAATACTGTGTCTCTAAAGTCCCATCAAGCAGTGCTATTCCGGGCAGCGAACAGACTGGTGAATCCAGGCTGTCTCCATTCTGTGGTTGAGTCATCTTCTGCCTGCTGTGAGGAATTTAATACCTACTTTATAGACAAAATTGCTCGTATTCACCTTGACTTGGGGGCTGCTAGTTTTTTTGGCAGAGTCAGAGTTTGGGGCTGTGGAGACTCAGTATTATCATGTTTATTTGGATCGGTTTCAGTTGGTGTCACACCCACCAAGGCAGAGGATATCCTTGGGGCAATGTTTCATTTTTTTCATTTCAATTTAATTTTGTACCCTGCAGCATACCACAGGTGTCTCGTAGCAGCTTACACTCACAAATGAAATACAATATAAATACATAGTATGGGCATACAGTGTGGGCAACCAGTTGTAAATTTGACCCTTCTCTGTCCTGGTTGATGAAAGCCAGCCATGAGAGATTGGGGCCTTTGCTTGCTGGGATTGTCAGTGCTTCCCTTTGGGAGGGCAGGTTACCGGAAAGCCTCAAGATGGTGATTGTTCGGCCCATGCTCAAAAAAACATCAATTTATGCTGACTCCTTGGGCAGCTATCTTTAATGGAGGGTTATTGAATGGATGGGTGACCCCTTGGGCAGCTAACCTTTTCAGGGAAGGTTATTGAATGGTTGCCAGGCAGCTACAGAGACATCTAGATGCAATCAGATTTCTGAATCCATGTCTGTCTGACTTTTGTACTGAGTATAGCACTGAGACTGCACTTGTGGTGTTGGTCAATGATCTTCACCGAGAGATTGACAAGGGATATTTTATCTTGTTGATCCTTTTAGATCTTTCAGCGGTTTTTGGTACAGTTGATCATGAGCTATTGTTGACACAACTGCAGGACCTGGCAGGGGTTTGTGGGACAGCTCTAGAGTGGTTCCGTTCATTCCTGTTGCGGAGGTTTCAGCAGGTTGTGATGGGTGATTGTTCTTCATCCCCCCGGTCCCCTCTCTTGTTGGGTCCCACAGGGTTCCATCCTGTCTCCCCTCCTGTTCAACGTGTATCTAAGGCCCCTGGACAACATCATACATAGATTTGGGGTGCGTTGTCTTCAATGTGCGGACGACACCTAAATCTTTTTCACCCAACCCAGGCCCTGCAGTCTCGGTGCTCACTCAATGCTTGGCTATTATTGGGGACTGGATGCGGGTGAGCTGTCTGAAGCTGAATCCAGACAAGACTGAGATGATGATGACTGGCCGGCTTTGTAGTGGATTGGGACTCCCATCATTGATGGGGTTCATCCTCCCCTTGTTACCCAAGTGTGTTCCCTCAGGGTGCTCCTGGATCCTCAGCTGCACCTGGAAGGTCATATTACAGCTGTGGCCAGAAGCGCCTTTCACCAACTCCATCTAGTGAAAAGGCTGCGTCCCTTTCTTTCCAACATGGGGTCACCCACCAAGGCCGAGAGAACGCCATCTTTGAACTCCCCTAGTGTAGTTCACATGTGCTGCCAGATGTGTGGGAATATCCAGAACTCTGCCCAGAGCAGCCTCAGGGTTCTTCCTGGCTAGAGCTTCTGCATGCAGAGCCACCATCATCCATAGCTTCATTACCTCGAGGCTGGATTACTGCAATGCCAGCTCCATCATTGACCCCATTTCATACAACTTGGGCCCGCCAAGAGGCATTCTCAGTGGCTGCCCCACAGCTTTGGAACTCCCTTCCCTTGGAGGATCACCTAAGCCCTAGTTTGAATGTCTTCCAGAAGCAGTGCAACACCTTTTTATTCGGCCAAGCATTTAATGGGCAGGTACAGACTTGTTTCTAGCTTTCATGAGTTTTTAATTATGTGTTTTATATTTGTATATGTATTTTCTTTCCTTATGTATTTATTGTGAGCCACCCTGAGCCTCAGGGGATAAGGCAAGATATAAATCTAAATAAATAATGAGTGCAGGACAGCAGCCTGACTTGTCATTTCCTTTCCTGCTGGTTTTGATGAAACAGAATGTGGGTGGTGGTTTCACATGTCAGCGCCGATAGCAAGGGCGTGGAGAACACCACCTCTGAAAGTTTGAACTCCCCTAGTGTAGTTCACATGTGTTGCCCAGACACGTGGGAATATTCAGGGCTCTAACCAGCAGCCTTGGGGGTCTTCCGGGATGGAGCTGCCATACGCAGAGCTCTCCTGAACATCTGGCTACAGCCCTGACTGGGAAGGCACCAGGTCTGGTAACGGAGCCACCATACCCCGGTGCTAAGTTGTTGCAGGAGCCAGCCCACAAACCACTAATTGTAGCAGGTTCTCTCACCAAATGTGCTGATTCTCAAATACACGATGCACTAGAGGTTCTCTTGCAAAGCCCTTCTCTTAGGCTTCTAGCCTCCCACCCAGCCTGTCATTCCTTTCCCTGGGCTGAGCTTATGTGCAAGCTATTTGGCCAACCAGCTCCAGGGCGAGCCTTTCCAAGTAATTCAGGGCCTCTGGGCAAGCTCCCAACCTCCTCCGCACTTGACTTGGGGAAGACAAGAGGTGAACGTAAGGTCCATGAGGCAAACTGCAGCTATATATTGGCACCTGACATGGCTTTTGATCACCTGGCTAGTTAGCTCAAATCAGCCCAACCCTGAGTTAATTGCCTCCCTGTTAGATGTGGGCAAGCCATGAGCATATTTCTGCTAGGACTAACCCACAACACCCTGTCACAAGTCTGCTGCCAGTGGAGGCTTGCTGAAATTCAGTGCAGATCTCCAGCAAGTTGCATCCTTTCCCAGTCCACTCACAGCAGCTCTACACAAGCGGGATTTCTATCACACACATGCACCGACAGCATGTGTGGTTTTGGCCTATTTTATAGGTTTTGACCTATAAAGCCCTAAACGGCTTGGGACCCAGGTACCCAGGCCCTCTTCTTCCCTTATGTTCCGTTGTGGCCTATAAGATTGGCCGAGGATACCCTCTTGTGAGTCCCAACTGCCCGTGAGGTTCATACAACGAGGACACGCAGAGAGGCGTTCTTGGTGGCTGCTCCACAATTATGGAACTCTCTCCCCTTGCAGACCCTCCTAAGCCCAAACCTGCTCACCTTTCGGAAGAGATATCAGACCTTTGTGTTTGGCCAGGCATTTGGCACGCTGGGGTAGGGGTGGGTGGGATGAAGTGGCGGGGTTATGGAGAGGGTTGGTGGGTGGGGTTTATGGGTTTTTTTAATTGCTTTTATATAGGTTTTTAATATACATGTTTCTATGTTTTAGGTTTATGCATTTTTATAGTTTTGTAAGCCACTCTGAGCCATTGAGGGAAGGCCGGGGTAAAAATTGAATAAAATAAATCAATGAACAGTGGTTACATATGCACCCAAAGTAACTGCCCCTGGATTTAGCATGTAGCCAGACTTGTGTCTGTGTGCCCTGAACACAAAGACTCAGGTCTTCCTGTGGCCCCAATGTAACGTGGGAACCCCCACCCCACCCCTTCCCCTTTTCTGAACTCTTTCCAAGTTAACATGTTAAGCCTAGCATTTTCTTCACGGGTTTTGTTACTGTAGTGCTTGAACTGTTAGGATTTTATTTGGTACAGGGCAGAGGTTCTGAACTGGGCATTGGGACCCCAAGTAGGGCTAGGCCATCTGTGGATGGGGTTGTGTCCCAATTCATATTGGACATATTTTGCCTGTTTTTGTTGCTGTCTGAGATCACTGAATTATATTTAAGTTTCAAAATGGAGTCACACAGGCAAAAGTTCTGGGAAGCACTAGCATACGGTGTGATCTGAACTTACCAAAAGTCTCCACATTTGTCCCAAATAACATGGCTGTACAATAGCAGGTGTCCCATTCTCTACTACTCCTGTGTCGGTGCTTACTCTTCTCTCTTTCCTCACAACTTGTCTTTGGTTCCAAGGTTTTCACTGGCTAATAATAATATTAATAATAATAATAATAATAATACATCATATTTCTATAGCATTCCCCACCAAATGGCACTCGAGTTCTTCACAAAATCCGTACAATACAACCATGTGAAATCCATTTAAAAACAACAATTTTAAAAGGCTGGAAAGGTAAAAGGGGAACCAGCAGTGGGTCCTAAAAGCACCTGAAGAATAAAAATATCTTCAGGTGCTTTTTGAAGATGAAGAGGGAGGAACGGAGATGAACATCTGGAAGGAGAAAATTCCACACCAAGGGGCCCACCACAGCAAAGGCCCGATTGCCCACTGACTTAAGATGTGATGGCAAGGTGGTTTCTGAATTCAGATAACCATCAGGGCTGCAGGGCAAGGTTCCAGGAGCAGGTCTCAAATACAGCCAAGCCTATCATAGCAGACAGTCAGTTGTGGACCGACTTACCCACTTGCAGGGATCCGTTTTCCCCATTGTCAACACGTATCCCTGCTACGTGCATGGAGAGAAGCGACCTGCTTCATGATTGCCCAGCTTCGTATGTGCCAAGTGCCAGTCCTGTTACCATCTCAGTTTCAGCAGCTGCAATTCTTCCATAAATGCTATAAAAAGGACAAGTGATCCTGAATCAACTTTTATTATCTGAAAGGCCCATTAATGCTTTAGCTGGATCCTACCTTTACTATCGGAGTGTCCAGGACACAGGTTGATTTCTGCAGCATCCATTGCAGCAATTGTAATTCATGTAAGTCAGAATATTAACTGATGCTTGTGTGTTAATTTCTTAAGCACCATGCTGTCAGAGGAGAAGGGGTGAAGGCACCTACACTAGTAGGGAAATAGGGATGAGGTGACCTAGGACTGGAGAACAGCAGGAGGAAGCACCCAGGGAACCCAGATAAGAAAGGTTATCAAGAAGGAAAAACCTCTCAGCCAGTCTCTTGGGTGTTTCGAGACAGTTCTCGTCTTACCAGCCGGGGAGCCCGGCCTCAGAGTGCACGGCTCATCATTGAGGCTACAGAAAGGAGAAATAAAAGGGTCCCAAGGGGGAGGGGACAGAGAGGTTCCAAGATCCACAGAGAAGATAGGGAGAAACGAGTTAAGGACAACACGAGGGGAAAAGCAGGGAAAGGAGGGAACACCCACTATAGAGAGGTGAGGCAAGACAAGACACAGCTAAGGGAGAGCAAGACCCAACAACACTAAGAGGAACACCGGTGATGGGAAACGCAAGACCACGGGGAATGCAACCAGGGCAGAGCTATGGGGAAGCACAGGGCAATGGGGCACAGAGCAACGGGGAAGCACAGAGCGATGGGAGGAACAGGGCTCTCAGGGAAGCACAGAGCAATGGGGGGAAACAGAGCTCTAGGGAAGCACAGAGCAATGGGGGGAAACACAGAAAACACAACAGGGAGGACAAGACTAACCAGACACCCAAACAACCAACACCATAGGAAAGAAAGACTCACTGACAAAAGGAGGGAAAGGTGATGCACAAGACGTCACACAGGGATTCACACACAAGGGGTAAGAGCAATTGCTCCCACAGCCTCCTGTGGCCACACCACAGGCTATATATCCACCTGTGGCCAATCAGGAAGCCGGGAGCCAAAGTCAAGGAGACAAGACACAGCTGGGAAAAGGCGTGGTCACACAGGAGGGGGCAGAGATGTGGAAAAGGACCCAAGCCTCCGAACCTGGCCATTATCCCTGCCCAGAGTGGCACCAGCCCTTAAGGCAGCACTCCAAACCCTCCAGGGCTGGGGGTTCAAGACCCAGTCCTGACACATGCTTACGAAAAGGGCTGCCCTCAGGAATGGTGCACGCTAGTTTTTAACCTAACTTTTCAAGTGCAAGGTTATTAACATTGGTAGCTATAAGGGATGCTTTAAATGTCATATGTGCGTTGAACATGTATTGCAAAGGTGGAGAACCTTTTCCCTACCAGGGATCACTTTGAAAATGAGTACAAACTCCAAAGTCCATACAAACATTGGAGAGGAGAGGATGCACTTAGGGGATGCACTCAGGAAGAGGAAGGTCAGGATCATGGATACATGCCATGGCCCTCCCTCATCTCTGCTGTCTTACCTTGATCTCAGTCTTTCAGTGCTTGGGGGATAGGAATGAATCAAAGAGCCGGATCCAGGAACCGGAAAGGGTCCAAATAAAAACTATCCCCACCCCTGATGCATTGTATGTGACCCCTGACATCATAAGTACATCAAACCTGTCTTGTAAATGACCCCTGAAATAAGAAACGATGGCAATGTAATTGAATTCCGTCACACCCCTTAATAATAGATGTGGTGGTGGTGATGAAACAAGGAAGTACACTGTGTATGCTGTACACGCTAATGCAGAGATCAAAACACTTGATATCAGTATTAAGGAGAATTATTTTATCTATGAATGCGGAGAAGAATGTCAAGTATTAGAGATTCATGAAGTTCTGTGTTAAGTAACTAGAACGTATTATGATACTATTAGGGATAGGTTAAGTGTCCATTCTTAGTTAAGAATGTTCTTGAGTTGTTTTGCAATATACCCATGACACAGTCTGCTTTAACATACCTGATGTAGCATAAAATTATTGCTGAAGGTACTGGGCACTTCTGCCAACACTCAAGGTGGTTGAAACAACACTAGCCAATAGAGCTATTAACTACAATAAATGTAACAAACTGCCAGCATCTCAAAACCAGCATCCCAACAGGTGCACTTCATATGCCTCATACAATATTTCATACACTAGAGAGAGTGATTGCTGTGTTGGTTCCAAATGTCAAGAATTGGAGACAAATGCTGTTATTACAAGGGCATGACTGGGGGGAGGGGGGGGAACAGGTCCGTGTGCACCACATGGAACGTCGACACTCCTCTGGTGAGCAGGGGGGATTTAAACGCGGGATGAGTGTACTCGGTGTGCGCCCCTACCCACGCACCGCTCACTCCTGCCCCCGCACAGAGCATCCCAGATTTCCCCTCAAGGCTCTGTGAACGGGCACGAGTGGGCAGTACGTGGGTCATGGGAGCATGCGCCTGTGTGGGTGGGGGCTGGGTGGACCTCTGTGGGCACGTCCCATTTAAAAATGGCCATAGTTGAGATGGCAATACCTTTATTGGGCCAACTTCTGTTGGTGGGAGCATACAAACTTTCAAGCCACACACGACCCTTCCTCGGGCATGTAACGTAAGGGCCCTGTGATGCCTGGAAGCTTGCATACTCTCACTAACAGCAGTTCGTCCAACAAAAGATACCCTGTGAATTATTTTGTCTCCATTGTTAACTTGAGAGATCTCTTTGAATGTACAAATGCATGCACAAGAAAGTTGGTTTAAATAGAGGCAGAACATGGGTCTGGAGCAATACTCCAACTCATTGGCTGTCGACTCCTTTTCAAGGACAGCCGAAGATAGTACCCTTTGTTTACTAACCACTAAGTCAGAGGCTTCCACTAAATCAGAAGATTCAATCATCATACCTTCTAGCAGAGAGGCTTCTTACGAGAGGACTGGAGGCTTTTGCCTGTGGCTTTCCGGAATGGCTTCTGCAGTCCACCGGGGGTGCCCTCCTGGAGGTCCCCCGTGTTAAGCGGGGGGCCACGATGGAGCGAGTGTCAGGCTCCGGGGTACGGAGCTGGGGAGGGAACAAGGAGGGAGAGGAAAGGCCAGAATTACCGGGTTCCAGGAGATGGAGCTGGGGAGAGGGAAACAAAGAGGGAGGACTCTAGGCCTGGACACCGGGGGGAAAAGGGTGGCCCCAAGGCGACCCTCTGAAACCTCTCAGTCGCTCTCTTGCGCCCGAGAGATTAGGTACTCAGCAGCGTTACCAGGCACCCTGGGCTAAGAAGGTACACGACTCATCATCGAGGTCAGGGTCCGGAGCCAAGGGTGGAACCCACCACAGGGATGTTGGCAGG
>QEPC01009702.1:5161955-5178718 GCA_003113815.1 Sphenodon punctatus
ATCTAATCTAAGCTAAATAAATGATAATATGGAGGTAGATGGGTTGGATGGGTGAAATAGGAGGAGGATTGCAATGGATTGAGGACAACAAAACTGCTGGGAGAGGGAGCCTTCTGAAACGCCTGCTGTTCAGGAACAGTGACTAGCTCAGAAGGTGTTGGCAGGGGGGAGGGCAATGAGTTTTGTTACTTGCTGTGCCCGCCTCACCGCAAGTCCCATTGGCTCCATGCAGCCTAGCCCGTGGCCAATTTCAGACTGCAAAGCCAGTGGTCTGAGGAGAAAAGAGATGGTACTGCAAGCCTCTCCACCCCTGGTGCCTGGACGTCTGCTTCTCAGCTGACCTCCCCCCTCACTGTGCCTGCCTGTTTCAGGCAGTGAGTCACCAACTGGCTGTGGTCACGTTTCTCCCACCCGAACCATCCAAACGCAATCCGAACTGACCAAACTGTTTGGTCGTTTCGGAGTTCGGAATCAGGTTTGGTTGTCCGAATAGGCCGAGTTCGGGCTAAACTCCGAACTTCCGAACCACGTTCGCCCATCCCTAAAAGACATCCTCTGATGCTGTAGCAGGAAAGGGGAACCCACATCTTTTGAAACATCTGGTCCTGATTTGTGTCAAGAAGTAGATCGGACAAAAGGGAAATGAAGAAGTTAGTCACCAGAGAGGGTGGTAATGCTAATGAGTATTGCCAAGCTCTGGTGACTCTACCATAAAGATTTACTGTATGAGGCGGGGGGGAGGGAATTAAGTTCTAACAGCCCTTTAAAATATATTGAAGATATTGGTTGCAATCCTAATGCACACTTACTCATAAGCAAGTTCCATTGATTCCTATGGAGATTATTCATGAGCAAGAGTGTTCAGGGTTGCAGCCACTGGATGTTACAAGACGTAAAACTAGCTGCCCATTTGGGTGTTAAAAACACATTTGTTTAAAAATATAATCGCCAGGACAATCCTCCACTATTAAAATCAATGGGAATTTTGTCATTGACCTCAATGGTGGAGAGAAGTACCTTAGAGGTGTGCAAATATGCATTGTGCTGCATGCTTACCACAGGTTGTGATCCCAAAAAGCACGTAGTGACACTTACACATAGCCACCGTTATGTGTAGATATGTGTGCTACTCATTTTTGGTCTGTGGTCCACCGAAATACCATAAAGATCAAGGAACAGCTTCCAGTCAACCGCTGGTGAAGGTTAGCGATTTCAATACACAACGGATTTCCATGAATTTAGCATTCTGTCCAGTAACACTCATCATTATGACTTGACACAGGTCATACGGCTAACCAGTGGCAATGTCTGGAATAATAGAATCCAGGAGTTCTTGATTTAAACAGTTCTCTCACTTACCATGATTCTCTGTTTTATTTTGTTGTACTTCCCCAAAGCATTTTTCTTTTCCCCATTATGTTTTTGTTTGACATGTAATAGGATTACGGATGCACCTTGGCAAAAGACTGTAATGAATGTTTCCTGAAAGCCAATGCACAGGTTAAAAATAAGAAAAACCAGCCCAGTATATTGCATTACTGTAAGTACATTGCACAACAATACATATTATGGTGATGTTCTAAAAACACAAGGAGAGGCTGCCCAAACAGTGACTATTGCTAACGAGTGAGCGGCCCGAATAAGGAAGGTAAATAGTCAGGTATCGTGTGGGACTTGTCTTCTAATAATGTGTGTGAAAGGGCTTTAGAGAAGTGATTTCACAAACAGAATGTAAATGTGAAACCAGAGCGTGGTGGACAGCAGCCTAATTGGTCATTTCGTTTTCCTGTTAGGTTTTGATGAAACCCCCCAAATCTCTGAATATTTACCTACCTTTTTTTTTAACTTAGGCCTCTTTTATACGTGTGTGGCACACACACGGAGTGCAATCACGTCATGTTTTAAAAATCCCCCGGGCAGGGTTTAGATGCGACATCTCGCGTGTCATAGCTGGTCACACATTCTTTTAAAACCGTGAATTAAATACCTCAATATCGAGGTATTTAATTTGCGGTTTTAAAAGAATGTGTGACCGGCTATGATACACGAGATGTCATGTCTAAACCCCCACTCACGGGATTTTTACACATGGTGTGATTTCACGTCGCATGTGTGCCACACACGTCTTAAAGCAGCCTTACACTATGTGTTGCTGTGCAGTGCGTGAACTGCTAGGATATTAATCGTGGGTCCGGATTTACAGAAATTAAGAAAGTCTCCACCTTTAGTCTAGGAGGATCTGGCTGTACATTTGCAGATGTCCCATTCGCTTACTCTTCCTGGTCCAATGCCATACTCTTCACCCTTTCTTCACAATTTGCTTTTGGTTCTGAGGTAGTTACTGAAATGAGTAAAAAAAAAAGTAAAGTCATTACTTGGGGTAACAGTCAGTCACTCACACGGAGAGATTTCTACTTCATGACTTTCCAGCCTTGTAAGGCCAGCCTTACCACAGGGTGTCCTGGGGGCCCCGCAGTGACCTCTATTTTTACCAGGACAGGTTATGGGGGCACTGCTCCCTCTCAGTGGGGTCCCAAACATGACCATGTTCAGGGCACCGAAGAGGTTATAATAAAAATAAATATTTATTGCGGCCATAGGCCTTAGCAATATCCACAAAAGGGATAAAATGAAATAATACAAAAAGTCCACTTAAAATATAATTGACAATTTACAAAAGCATATAATATTATCCATAATATTGATCACTAAAACAAAACATCAAAAAGCCAAACATAAGTACAAACCATTAGCAAAAAAGTTTCAAGAGCAAATATGTCCGAAACTATAAACTCCAGATCAGTAATCCCTGAAAACAACTAGCACTAAAATATATATTATCAACAGTAATCCCTGGCACAACATAACAGATAAAAACCTTCCACAGACGTATATCATCAATACATAAATATCCACATAATGGCCCCCCAAGCCCTCCGTGGTCAGGAAAGTAAATTCCCAGTAACCACTATCAAAAGTCCCTTGTAATGATCTATAAAAGGGGAAATACTTAAGGCACCTGTGTATCAGATCTCAAACTGTCACGTTTAGGACCCTTTGTCCAGCATCTTACATCTTACCTTAACTGCAGCTTTACAAAAATTTGCCACCGCAAGGGTGGTTTCAGAAATAAAAGGGCTAAGTATTTTTGGTCTAATATAATCAATTCAAAATCTAAAGCTTGAAGGTCTGGTATAATATTCCCCAAATATTTAAATCTTGGGTCAG
The DNA here is from genome assembly GCA_003113815.1 of Sphenodon punctatus. Lineage (NCBI taxonomy): Eukaryota > Metazoa > Chordata > Lepidosauria > Sphenodontia > Sphenodontidae > Sphenodon > Sphenodon punctatus. The sequence continues at coordinate 5,165,184 of QEPC01009702.1, forward strand.
TATAGGCAGATCACCTTAGCAAAATATGTTTATCAGTATCAACTTCGCCAATAGTACAAAGATCACATAATTCACAATTCCAGAGGGACTTTATTGTACCGTCCATCTACAAAAGCATCTTATCCTTGTATATGCCACTTTTCGTTCATAATCTGCTCATTCATACAAATAGAAACGGCGTAAAGTGGAGGTATCGTGCAGCCTATAACACGGAGCTATTTTCTGGGTAGTCACTAGACCGTCCTCTGCCTGTAAAATCTGGTCTTGTACTCTTTTCTTAATTAATGTTCGAGTTTGATTCAGACCCAAACTCAACAGAATGGAGGCCGAGAAGCCCAGTTTCTGGGCCTCCAATTTGATTCCTTTGGACCAATTATTCAGAAGACCACTCTTGATTGACATATTTAATAAAGTAGTTGCATTTGAGGGAAAAAGTACAACCTTAGCCCAATAATTAGCCAGCGATAACAATGCAATGGCGTACAATTGCAAGGAGTGCGTTTCAGCTTTTAATAGGGCTTGAGGTGTTCCTCGCGGTACGCCTAAGATGGAGCAGAGAAAAGGGGTTTGACTACTTTACAATTTATTGAGAAAGAGTAATCCCCAGACTGGAAATGAGTATAAAAATTGACTTATTGCTTTAGCTTTATATAAACGAAGGGCTGGGAGTACCAATTTTCTTCCTCGGCCAAAAAATAATCTGATTATAGCCGCTATTGTTCTCTTCATGGTGGCGTTTACTGAGTCACAGTGTAAATTCCAATTAGGAGTGGAAGAAAAGAAAACACCCAGTTATTTAAACGAGTGAACCTGTTCAAGAGCATTCCCTTCCATACTCCATGAGTACAGTTTGCGAGATTTTTTTGCTGCTACTATCCAAATTTTTGTTTTTGCATAGACTGCAGAAGTTGCTCCCAAGGGAGAGGGGTCAACAGGGGCCCCACATTTTTTTAAAATTTATTTATTTATTTCAGTTTTCATATTTATATCCCACCTCCCTCGCACATATTTATCTTTGCCTCGGGCCCCGTAAATCCAAAGTCCGACCCTGCATCCTTGTATGCTTTAAGACAGAGCTTCTCAAACAATGGGTCTACAGATAGGATCTTAATCAGGATCTTAAATCCTGATTGATACCCGATATACTTTGCATGTCACCGTTTGGAGTCGTGGGTTCTGGTTATGAAAGGAGATTATTTTATATTTTTTATATGGATTTAAAATGGAGTCAGAGACAAAAGTGGTCTATGAGTCAGGCTTGCTATCACCTCAAGTTCTGAATTTGGGGGGGGAAACCCTAAATGCACAACTATGAGACAGAGGATACCCAGGTTGGCAGCACATGTTAAAAGGATCTGGGCATTGTGGTTGATCACAAGCTGAACATGAGTCAGCAACGTGAGGTGGCTACAAAAAGGTCTATGCAACTTTAGGCCATATTAACAGAAGTATTGTTTCCAAGTCTGGGGAATTATTCCACTCTATTATTCAGCACTGGTCAGACCTCACCTGGAGTACTGTGTCCAGCGATGGGCACCTCATTTTAAAAAGGGCTTTGACAAATTATAGTGGGTTCGGGAGAGGGCAACATGGATGATAAAGGGCCTGGGGAAAAAAGTCTTATGAGGAAAAGTTGAAGAAATTGAGTATGTTTAGCCTAGCCAAGGGAAGATTAAGGGAAGACATGACAGATCTCAAATATCTAAAGGGTGTCACAAATAAGTTGGCAAGGAACTGTTCTGCATTGGTAGAGAAGTCAGAACTAGAAATAAGGGACTCAAGTAACAGGAAGGTACATTTCAGAATATCAAAAAAAACCTTTAACGGTAAGAGTTGTGTGACAATGGAACAAGTTGCTTACAGTATAGGCTCTCTGTCACTGGAGGTGACTGGACAGCCATCTGTCAGGGATGTTGTACCTGTCATCATCCTGAATCCAAGCAGCGGGTTGGACCTGAGGTCCCTTGAGGTCCCTTCCAATTCTTTGATTCAATTTCAACAACTACAATTCTTCCTTCAGGCAAGCAATCCTGAATCAGGTTTGCTTTGTTGTTTGAAGAACACATTCTTTCTTTAATTGGGTCCTATTGTTACTATTTGAGGAGCAGAGTTCGACTCCTGCAGTGACCAACGCAGCAACTGGTAACATGTAGGTCAGAACATTCATTGTTGCCTTAACTGTTAGCCTATAACACCCTACGTGCATGAAAAAAATGCCTCCAGAAATGGCGCATGCTGGGATTTTTTCCCCCTCTGTTTTCAAGTGCAAAGTTTCTATGATTACTAATAGTGGATTTGGCATCAGCGACGCATCATATATGCACTGAACTCCTGTTGGCATCAGCGACGCATCATATATGCACTGAACTCAAATCATTTTATGGCACTTATTAAAAGATAGGGGAGCCGACTGTGATTACATAAGGAAATACAATGTGTATGCTGTAGGTTGTTGCAAAGTTCCCACAACTCAGCATTAAGGACAATTGTTTTATCTACAGCAGTGGAAACTAATTGCAAGTATCCGTTACCATAGTAAGTGACCCTGAATCACTGAGGTCAGCTGACAAATCCAGCACTTTCTCAAGTCATTACATCCACATTTGTAAAAAAAAAATATGCTTTTATGCAACCACAAAAGGGAAGCTGCCAGGACTGTTCAAGCTAACTAGGGTTAAGTCTGCAGGACTAATGAAGAATTCAAAATGATCAAAGATGGTGACGCTGAATTGTGCCTGGCTGCTGCACAAGCCACCAAGAACATAAAAGAGTGGGGAAGAAATGCTTTTCTCACACCACTCTGCAGCAAGTTGGCACAAATGCCAACTTCATGGTCCTCCAAATAGTCGTTCTTACTGTCCCCCGACTCCCATATTTCAAATAATATTTCCAACCTATCAGTAACAAAATTCTAGCTCGTTCAGCGCAATTGGTTTAAACCAGAGCTGCTGCCAGCTGGGCAAAACCAAAAAAGAGCAAGGAAAGGATTTCTCTCCCTTCTCACATGCTCAGCACAACAGCTGCCAAGCTGTGTAGCTCCATCATTTGTGACATGTCTCCCCACTGCATGACAGAGCTGAGATTTTTATTCTGAAGGATTAATTATTACCACCACCACCACCCACTCCCACCTTCCTACAAGCAGGGGGAACCAAGAGTTAAATAACTCTTCCTTTTCCCTGATCGACTACTTATCATTTCTATAGCGCTAGTAGGCGTATGCAGCGCTTTACGGTCACAGATTTTTAGAGACGGGTCCCTGCCCAGCGGCCTTACAATCTAAGATGGAAGTGGGTGAGGGGGAACACAGGGAAAAACAGACACAAACAGATTCCCATTTTACAGATAGGGAACGGAGGCTGAGAGGTTGTGACTTGCCCAAGGTGACCCAGTGAGTTCACGGCTAGGGTGAGAGTTAAACCCTGGCTTTTCAGGTCCAGGTCCAGCACCTTATCCACTACACCACGCTGGCTCGCCCAAGAGAAGTTGCAGGGAACTTCCAGCAGGGGAAGGTGGAACAGTAAGCAGTCAGCATGGCAGAAATGTGGTGTGAAAGATAGGCAAAGGAGGAAGGGTTGAGGTTTGCTAAACAGCAGAGGCCTGCATGGAAACATGAGACAATTTCCCTCAACAGCACACACGAGCATGGCCCCTTCATCTGCAGTTTAACCCTGAACGTTTAGAGGTTAGTGTACCCATCCCGCCTTTAACTTCACTTTAACCCTGCGTACATGTGTACACTGGCAAGACTTGCTATTTCCCCATATATGTCTGCCAAGCTCTGAAGCTGGAAAGGAGAATTGGTTACCTACCTTCGTGAATTCCTTTCTCTCTTACTCTCCTGATCCTCCTCCGCTGGGTAGCTCTGCTGATGGCCGATAGGAGGCAGATGACTCATTTCTTTTATGCGCATGCGCGCCAGGAGCTACCCGGTCCCTCAGTCCATAGTATAGCCGAGTGCCCCTGTAAGTAGTATCACCTGACAAAACATAACTTCAGGAGAAAAACTGTAATACCTTAAGAACATAATATTAAGAATCAGTTGAACTGGGACCCAACATGGTCAAAAAGTGAGAAAAGTTAAAAAACAGTTGTATAAATGAGATGCTGAGTGCTGTACGGCAGGGAGGGTCGGAGGAGGATCAGGAGAGTAAGAGAGAAAGGAATTCACGAAGGTAGGTAACCAATTCTCCTTTCTCCTCTTACCTCCTTCTCCTCCTCCGCTGGGATGTACCAGAGCCAAATCCCTCCTCTACGGGTGGGAGCCGACAGCACTGGGAGCATCCAGTACTGACTGCAGTACCCGCCTGCCAAAGGCAGCCTCAGCTGACTGAAAAATATTGATCTTATAATGCCTTATGAAGGTATGTGGGGACGCCCATGTTGCGGCTCTACAAATCTCCTCGTAGGAGGCTTGTGCCTTAAAGGCGTACGAAGTGGCCGCACTGCGGACAGAGTGGGCCCAGATCTGTAAGGGGGGAATCCTCCCGCCGGCCCTGTAGGCTTCAATAATGGCCTGCTTCACCCATTTAGATAACAAGGTCTTAGAAGCCTTGAGACCCTGAAGAGCCGGTCGAGTGTTAACAAAAAGGGCCGTGGATTTACGAAAGGCCCGGGTCCTGGACAAATAAATTTTGAGCGCCCGTCTGACATCCAGTTTGTGCCAAACTTTCTCTTTTTGGTGAACAGGGTTGGGGCAAAAAGATGGAAGCACCAACTCCTGGGATCTGTGAAAATAAGAATTTACCTTCGGGATGAAGGCCGGGTCCAACCTGAGAACGACCGAATCTGGCCGAAAAATACAAAAATTGTCCTCCATTGACAGTGCACTCAGCTCCGAAACTCTTCGAGCTGACGTGACCGCCACTAAGAAGACTGTTTTTAGCGTTAGAAGGTACAAGGATATATGTTTTAGGGGCTCAAAAGGAGGTCTTGTAAGTGCCTCTAAGACCAAATTTAGATTCCAGGAAGGCACCCGGTGAACAACAGGAGGAGACAGGAGCCTGGCCGCCCGGATGAATCTCCGGACATGTGCGTGCGAGGATATAGGCCTATTAGTTTCAGCTCTCAGGACAGAATCGAGAGCAGCTGCTTGCCTAGCTAAGGTATTGGCCCTGAGTCCTTTGTCTAGTCCCTGCTGTAGGAACTCTAATACTTGTGGAACTCCTGCCTGTCTAGGGTCCAAGTCTTTTTGCCTTGACCAGTTAGCAAAGGTTTTCCATGTGCTCTGGTATGTCCTTCTAGTGGCTGGTTTTCTAGAACTTTGAAGGGTATCAAGAACTGGTTCCGAATAACCCCTTCGTCTTAGCGCAGCGCGCTCAATCGCCAGGCTGTCAACTGCAGAGTCTGGACGTCTGGGCAGGATATCGGACCCTGACGAAGAAGGTCTGACAGTAGAGGAAGTTTTCTGTACTGGCCGTGACTCAGTTGGATGAGCTCCGAGAACCAGGGCCTCCTGGGCCACCAGGGAGCGATCAGAACTAGGAGTGCCCTTTCCCTGCGTGCTTTCGCGATGGTTCTTAGAAGTAGCGGAAACGGAGGGAACGCATAGAGCAGCCCCTTTGGCCACGGCTGGTTCAGGGCGTCGATTGCCTCCGCCTCCTGGCATGGTTCCCGTGTCATGAAGCGGGGCAGCTGGGCGTTGTTCCTCGAGGCAAACAGGTCGATGACAGGAAGTCCAAACCAACTCACAATGCTCTGGAACACTGTCTCGTTGAGCATCCACTCGTGAGGCTGTAATACCTGGCGGCTGAGCCAGTCTGCTGTTATGTTGTCTTGGCCTCTGATGTGGAGTGCTTTCAGGGAAGGTACATGGGATTGGGCCCACCTGAATAGACGCGTTGCTTCCCGATGTAGTTGGAGCGACCGGGATCCGCCCTGATGGTTGATATATGCCTTGGCTGTGGTGTTGTCCGTGTAAATGAGCAGGTGGCAATTGGTCCCGGAGGGGAAGATGTGTTGAAGGGCCAGACGAATGGCCTTCAGCTCCAGGAAGTTGATTTGTTGTTTCGCGTCCTGGGGAGACCATAGTCCTTGCACCGATCGCGTCGTCGTGTGCGCCCCCCAGCCTGTCAAACTGGCGTCTGCTGTGATTATGTCCCTCGGAGGGTCTGTGAGGGGAACCCCTTGTAAGAAGTGTGCGGGATCTAACCACCAGGACATTGAGTTTTTTAAATGTCCTGGTATGAGTACCCAGGGATTCAGCCCGCTTGTGAGCTCTCGCTGAAAAGGAGCTAGCAGCTTCTGCAAGTGACGAATGTGGAACCTGCCCCATGTCACCTGGGCTGTGCAGGAGACTAGCAGCCCCAGGAGTGAAGCGAGTGTCTTGAGTCTGAGGCGATGTGATGATCTGAGGGCTCCCACCAGCTTCCTTATCTTCCGTGCCCTGTCCGGTGGCACGAACGCGCGGTCGGAGGTGGTATCGATGACTACACCCAGATGCTGAAGTGTCCTTGTCGGAGTCAGATGGCTTTTCTCCATGTTGACGAGAAAACCGTGCTGTTTCAGATAGAGAATAGTTCTGTTGAGGTCCTCTATGGTCTTCTCCGGTGACTGGGCTCGGATCAATAGATCGTCGAGGTAAGGATGAATATGAATGCCCTCCATCCTGAGGTTCGCCACCAGGGGGATCAGCACTTTGGTGAAAGTCCTGGGGGCTGAGGATAGTCCGAAAGGAAGGGCTCGAAACTGCCAATGGTGGTGGTTGTAGGCGAAGCGTAGCCACTTCCGGTAAGTCGATTTGATTGGGATGTGGAGGTAAGCATCCTGTAAATCCAGGGACACCATCCAGTCGAGTTTGTGAATGCTGTGACAAATGGAGGCCACTGTCTCCATCTTGAATCTTTTCTTTGTCACGTGATGATTCAGGGCCTTCAGATCTAATACTGCTCTCCATTTCCCAGTCTTCTTTGCCACCAGGAAAAGAATGGAGTATAGCCCTGAGAACTGTTGAGTAAGTGGCACCTTTTCTATTGCCCTGGTGTCGTGTAGTCTCTTGATTTCGTCCCTCATTGCGTGATGTTTTTCTGGATCCCTTGAAGCGGGGGAGATCAGAAATCTGCTTGGGGGGGGCAGTCGAATTCGATAGCGTATCCCTGTCCCACGCAGGATAGGACCCAGGCGTCTGAAACCGAGAGAGCCCACACCTCGTGGAACAGTTGAATCCTGCCCCCGACCTGCTGGGCGGAGTAGTCAGGAGTCCTGCCTGGGTTGAGTGGCAGGGGGGCCTCTTGATCTGCGCCTGTCATACCTGCCTGAGCGGAAGCCCCTACCTCTGCCCCTGAAGGCAAAGTTGGTAGCATACGCCCTCTGTGCCGGTGCTTGGAATTTTCTGTATGGGGCTGAGAAGCCCCTGAAGCGAAAGGGCTGCTGTCTAAAGGAACCCCTTTTACTGGATAGTTGTTGGAGGGTCTTAGTCTTATCCTTGCTGGACGCCTCCTCCAAGACCTTCTCCAGGCACACACCAAACAATTTAGAGCCTTTGTATGGGGAGGCAGTAAGCAAGTTCTTTGCGGTGACATCCCCGTCCCATGAGCGTAGCCATAGCCTACGCCTAGCGGCCACATTGTTGGCTACAGATCTGGCTGACCAAGTTAAATTATCGGTGGTCGCGTCTGCTAAAAAGGCGGCCGCCATGTGGACTCTGGAATTTAACCTTTGAGCCTTACCCTCTGATATTTCTGGATCTTGGAGCTCTTGGAGCCAAGCGAGCATGGCTCTGGAAACATAAGAGGACGCTATTCCTATCTTTAGGGCCGCCGAAGTGGTTTCTGAGGCCTTCTTAAGAGCAGTATCCACCGCTCTATCCGTAGCGTCCCGGGGATGGCAATCCCCCTCAGTGGGGAATACCATGTGTCTAGCTAGGGAAGCAGCTCCTGCGTCCACTTTAGGTGAACGGAACAAGGGGGCCTTCCTCCTGGAGAACGAGTAAAGGGTATCCTGAGCCCTATTCATTTTAAAACTTTTATCAGGCTGCTTCCACTCTTGCAGTACCAGCCTCTCAAAAGCCTTGTCTAAGGGGAGGCCCTGGTCTCTGCCATGAACTGATGGAATGTATTGGCGGGTGTCCTCCTCCTGTGAGTCAGAGGAGTCCCGTTTAGGAGGTTTCTCCTGCAACTGCAGAGTTTTTATCACCTGAGAGATAAGTTCATTCCTGTACTGACCAGGAAATTGCCTCTCTCCATCGGTGGAATCCGAGGTTTGTTCGACCCATTCGCCCTCCTCTAAATCGGATTGAGTGTGCTCGGATCCCGAGGAATGGACAGACTCGGTCTGCCTATGCTCAGAAAGGGCCTGGTTCAAATCAACATGTTGGCCCTCTTGGTCACTTTCAGCTGAGGACTGAATGGAGTGACGAGTGTCACCTGAGGGGCGTCTAGGTCTCTTTTTGGGGTTACCAGAAGTCCCTGCCTTGGACTTAGCCAGAGGCTTAGGATGCCGCTTCCTGCTTGGTCTAGGTAATTTCCCCAGGGTAGCCAGGATCTCTCCAATAGATTTCTCTATGGAGGCTAGGCGTACTTGCGTGTCTTGCTCCTGCGAAGGGGCTGCCACTGGCGGGGGGGTGGCCCCGAGGGGGGGCTGTCCCGTGCTCATGGCCTGTTTAAGGAGAGATAAAAGTAAAAATCAGGCACGTAAGGGTTAACTTGCCACTGGAGGGAGCCCAGACGAGCTGTCTCCGCTCCGGAAGAGGAGGGGCCACGAGAGGCTGTTGCTGGGGAGAAGACAAGCAGCGCTGCCTCTGCCCTGTAGGGGGCCGGCACGTGCTGTTGCTAGGCAGTATGCCTCTGCTCTGTTGCAGTTACTAGGCAGAAAAAGTCCCTCGTGTAGGGGCCCTGCTTGAGAGATACTGGCCGGGGGAGACTCTGAGGCCCAGCCGCGCTGTCCCCGAGTTCCCTGCCTAGGGCTCATTTTTATTGCAGGCCATTTCGGCCCCATATGCTCTCGGGCGTGGCGCGCCACCCCGGAGCTATTTCTCGTTCATTTAGTGCCACTTTGCCCTCGGTTTTCGCGGGTGCGGCCATGCCGCCCAGGAGTTACCGCTTCTTATCTCTCCTGCTCCTTAGTATTAGAATTCTGAGATTAATTTGGCCCCAAAGCTCTCGGGCGCGGCCGCGCCGCCCCGGAGCTGAACCGTCGGCAGGCGGTGGGGCGGGGGGAAGAGAAGAGGCATGCTTTCACGCCGCTTCTCTAACTGCCTTTTTTCCCTCACCTGCCAAGCAGTAACACTGAGCTTTCTATTTCTTTTTCTTTTTCTTTTTCTTTTGCAGAGCCTTCGAGCTCCCGCGGAACGCGTCCTACCGGCCGAGGCAGATGAAAAGACTGAGGGACCGGGTAGCTCCTGGCGCGCATGTGCATAAAAGAAATGAGTCATCTGCCTCCTATCAGCCATCAGCAGAGCTACCCAGCGGAGGAGGAGAAGGAGGTAAGAGGAGAAGAGGCAGGAGACTGCCTGGCCCAATATCTTATGCAGGGGAGACCCCTGCCTCTCTCCTCTCCACACTTGGTCGGGGGATGGCTTTGGGACTGGAGGTGTTGGGAGCCTGGGGCAGCTCACGTAGAGGAGAGATTGCTGCTGCTGGGGAGAGGAGTTTGGAGGGCAATGGGCAGTTGGAGAGATGGCCCCCAACCCCCCTCCTCACCATCCTGGCTGTGTGATCCTTCCCCCCGCCACTCCATGTCCAGGCATCTAACCTCTCCTGCCCCCTTCAGTTCTCTTCTCCCACTCAAGGTGGCCAGGGGTCCAGATTTGTCCCAGACCACCCAGTTTTCCCAACAGCTCCAGCTGTCCGGAATGGGAGGGGAACTGGATCACTGCAGTGTCTGGAATTTTCCCTTCCATTCCGAGTCTCCCCGCTGGGTGGCCACAGCTGCACTCTCTGGACTTCTGCCCAGGGCGGAAGTGCAGAGAGCGAAGTTGTGGCCAGCCGGCAGGCTTTTTTTGTGCACGCAGCAGGTCGCGCATATGCAGTAGCGGTGCCACGCAGCACTCAAGTCAGTTGAGGCGCAGTCCGTGACTGAGGTGGCAGCAAATTGTGTCTGCTCTGTCTCTCTTTCCTGCCACCAGGACTACTGCTGATCATCAGATCATTACCAGTGATCCCACCACTGCAACCACAACATAATTTGGAATTGGAATTCAAAATCACAGTCTCAGTGTGAGTGATCTCTCCCCCCTCGGCCCGGGGGTAAAGGCCTAAAAAGCCTGGAGGGGCCCCCACATTCCCATTATGGCAACTGCCACAGCAAGACTGAGGGGCTAGGCAAGGAGGACCGTGGATTATGGTAAAAGAGGAAGAGGAGTGGTACAAACAAGGGAGGCTCAGGGTGGGCTCAGTAGTAGTAAGGGGAGATTGGCACGCCACAGACATGGGGCCAGAGGCAGGGGTGTTTGAGGGAAAGGACAGAAGACACTTCTTTTTCCTGCTACTCTTAGCTGTAGAGCCAATGTCCAAGGAGCAGTTAAAGGCTTTTCCATCTGGCAAGAGCGTGATGTTTTATACCGTGACTCTTTCAATAGAAGAGGTATATTTGTGTCACGGGGGTGGGGGAAATGATGGGAGCCCAACAAGGGATTGAGCACACTACCAGTCTTAAGGCCTGCAAGGAGATGCGTGGGGGAAAACTGCCCATCAGGATAGTATGTTGGCCCTTCAGACTCCACAGGAATCAGGTCACTATCATCATGGGGCACAGAGCCAAGTAAGACTGGGAGGCACCCCAAGCGTGTTCTCTCTCACTCTCTCAGGGGACATGGGATTTGGGGGAGATGGTGGACGGAAGGTGGGGGCCAAAGGGAGTAAGGGTCCCAACGGATGGAGGATCAGGAAGGGGAGAGGACACACGCACTGCTGAGGTGGGAGGAAGGGGCTGGAGGATCCAGGGAAAAGGACTGACACGCTCCCACACACTCTCCTTTCGTTCTCCACGCCACACACTCAGTAGGAAGGATCAGGGGGAACTGGAAGGTCCACACAGGGGTCACAAGGGATAGCTCAGGCCAAACAGATACAAATATACACTACTATCAAACACAGAAATCACACTTAGCTTTGCTCACAGGGGCCAGTCTCTCAGACACTCTGAGACACTTTTATTGTCTCCAGCACCACCTCCCTGCTTGGCCTGGAGCCGCACTGATCACCTAAGTGGCTCCAGGCTTGTTGCTGCATGCTCAAGACCCCGCCCCCGGGGGCAGTAGTGTTGTCAGGGGTTGCCCTGGCAACCTGCTCAGATTGCGCCGCTCTTCCGCTTGTCGGTGCAGTTTCTTGACGTCCTTGGGCATTCCCAGTCTCCTGGGAAGTGCTCGGCTCCCCTGCCATCTCCTGGAGGAAATTCCTTGATGTCCCCCTCTCCGCCTTGGCATGGGAGAGCAGCGGGAGCGGTCCCCGAGCACAGCGCCAGCGGAAGCGGCCCTGCCCCTGATCTCTGACAGTTTGTCATTCTTAGGACAGGATAGCTCCTATGGAGCGCAGCAAGTCTCCTAATTAACATCTGGATTTGTTTAGCGTAGAGTGGGTGGCAGGGAGAAGCAGCTAGGCCCACAGCAAGAATGGGGGATCCAATTTGCACAAAGCCCAGACAAAGCTTTCATTACTCCCTTTCTTAACCTCATTGTATCTTGAGGTATATTAAAATTACTCTCCCTGGCAGCCAGGATTGATTGATTGTCCCTTGGCATTCACAAGGCCTGATTAATGTAGAACTAACCAGTAGTCTTGAACTCTGGGGAATTAATCACTTAAATGTGGGGAATTATTCAAACCCCTTCCAACATGCAATAAACTGAGCCATTCAAAATTAATCGCTTGACATCCCTGCCATGTAAACACAGCTAATAAGATTCCCCCACAGATATAGAGGAGGAGGAGCCTGCCAGATGCCTGGAGAGGGTGCCAAAAGCAGGACAAGTTTACCAAAGACATAGTCCAAAAAAGGGCCTGGGGTCAGAGATCCTTTGTCAGTGACGTCCTCCAGTTTCATAAGTTCTTATCCCCCTGTGGCAGGGTTTCATGCAGCAGCAAGATGTTCACAGCGTTAACTAATGTAATCTCCCTCCAATGTTAATTCTGGGAACTCCTTGATGCTGGGTTAAGCCAGGCCATTACATTGGCTCCACCTACCGTTGGTTAGGCCACGCCCACTTCTGGCCCCACTTATCGTTGGTTTGACCACGCCCACTTCTGGCCCTGCCCTCTACAACACAATTTTGCATTCTGCCATGGATATTCTTGCATAGACCAGTGTTTTTTGCTGTTCCATCTTTTGCGGAAGTATACCTACTCAAAACAGCCAGTTTATGTAGCTTTCATTGACCTTCAGGGAGCCTATATTGGATAGGTCCAAATTTTGGCAGAAACTTGATCATATGGGAATGGATCCACCATTGTTGAAACTGGTTCGCAATTATTATTTTGATACCAGGACTTTGATCAGATACGGGGTACAGGGAGAGCTCACAGAATTTCCCCCCAGCGTTAGGGGAGTGAAGCAGGGTGTCGGGCAGGCCCCCTGGCTCGGCCAAGAACCCGAAGACGAGCAGTTACAGCGCACCCCAGGCCCATAACCCTGGTTCCAGCGGCACTGCAGACAACAGCGCAGCTATCCTGGACACCGGGGAATACCCCCCGACAGCGCAACACTCACCAGGACCAGGAAGTGCTACCCCGGCCCCACACAACATGGGGCCTGGACCTCCATTGCTGCGCCGCTCCCAGCACCTCAGAGCCGCCAGGGGGGTGTAAGGCGCAGGCTTACCCGGGCTCGAGGTTGGGGGCACGGGAGACTAGCTCCCCGACAGAGGCGAAGCAGGGATGGACAGAGTGCATCATTGCCACAGACACAGAAGCGGCGGCGGGGACAGCCCCCGCCGCCGCAAACATTAGACGGAGGAGACGGGTCAGCAGGGAGCGTAGGGGCGGGGCCAGTAGTAACGCCGCGCCGCTCGGCACGCCTTCAGGAGAAGGCGGGGCTCAGAGCATGTGGATATAGGGAGGCCCAGAGACAGGAGAGCGGCGCCGGTGAACAGCGTAGCTGCAGACTGGCCCCTTGCGATTGGAGTGTTGGAGAGAATTCAAGGCGTGAGAGCGGTGTGGAAGGATTGCGTGAGTGAGGAGAGTGAGAGTGGACGTGGCGAGTGTGAGAATCGAAGGTACTGTGGTGTTGTGGAAACAGGGTGTGTGTGTGTGTGTGGGAGGAGCGGGTGGTGGGCACTGCCCCCAGGGCCCCGCGTACCTCAAACCTTGTCTACCTGTCCCCGTGCATTGGGTGTGTGTTGTCCACCCCTTCCCTCCTGTCCCCGGGAGTGGCCCTGTGAACCTTCCCCCCTTCCACCACTGTCTGCGCACTACCCTCCCCGTGTGCGTGCGAGGACACTTGTGTGGGTGACGAATCCGTGGGGTTAGGGGGCTGCCCTTGCAGCCAGTACACTCGAGTGGGGGCATACTCAGGGCCTCGTTGTCTCCCCCCCTATGATGAGATAGGCCGCCGCTTCTTCGGGAGCCAGCGGCCCTATACTAACCTGAGGGGTGTTCTTCCTC
>QEPC01009702.1:5213594-5230078 GCA_003113815.1 Sphenodon punctatus
CCATCTATTTTGGTTTTATTGTATCCTAGTCCTGTTTTAATATTTTATAATATTTATGAGAATTTTAATGATTTTATTGTATTTTAATGTTTTGGAAGCCGCCCCGAGCTGCATGGCAGGAGGGGCGGGGTAAAAATCTATGAAATAAATAAATAAATAAATAAATATGGGACTTTTGTTCATAAGCAAGTACCAGACTGCCAACTGCTAAAAGGGCAGGGTCATGAGAAGGGGATTGGGCCATCAAGGGGTATTTTGTTTTTGCGTTGGGCCCCTGATCTCTATCTGTGCCTGTCAAACGGTTGGCTGGATAAAAGATCTTACATTGCCTCCACAAACTACTCAGACTTGGGCATTGACAAACCTCCAGGGGAAGCAGTTCCCTGCTAGTGGGGCAGCCACTGAGAACACCTCTCTGTGCGCCTTTTTAAAAGAGCAAGATTTCTCCCGCAGTTTAAAGCTGCGGCCTTGGGGAAACCCCCACGGGGGGGGGGGCGGCTTTAAATGCACCTCTGTAAACCAAAAGTCAGCCAGGCACCATTAGAAACAGCAGCGGCGTGCAACTTCCTGGTGTTTTGAGACGTGCCGTAGACAAGACCTCTATTATCCAGGTGCAGCACCGCTATTTCTAATGGTGCCTGGGTGACTACCAGTTTAGAAAGACGCATCTAAAGCCCCCCCTTCCTCTACGGGGGTTTCCCAGCACCCAGCTTTAAACTACGGGAGAAATCCGCTCATCTAAAAAGGGTCTGGGTGTTTTGAGACGTGAAGGGTCCCGCCACCGCCATGAACTGTTCCAGGCTGTGGTGGGAGCAGTCACTCTGGCTGGGACCCGGCCCGGCTACTAAACAAACGTTGTGGCGACTGGGCTGGAGAGAGTGAGGAGATGCACGGATCTGCATCCGCACAGCCCTGCCCCCATGCTGTGCAGAGCAGCCCATCCCCCGGTTGACAAGTGGCCATGACCGCAGTACGTAAAGCAGGCTTTCAGACATGAAAGCCCACCATGGTTGGGATCAGTGGCCAGATCCCAACCGTGGTGGGGACTAGCCTGGGCTATGACTCAGGGATTTCCCCGAGCCACAGGCAGGCTAGCCCCTCCTCCCCCGACAGTTGGGGGCCAGACCGGGCAAACATCTGGCAGCCGTGTTTCAACACGATGGCAAGCACCCGGTTTAACCTGCACTAAAGTGGGTTAAATCATGCCACTGTCATGTCTGAAAACACCTAAAAAAACCACAACGAAACCCACCTCTGAGTGTCTGTGTCATCTGAGCCTGCAGGTGGTACCTGCAAGAAGGCGCTCCCATCTGACCAGATGGATCACAATGGAGCGCAGGGGAAGAGGCCATCTTTCAGGTTACCTCTCTAAACATTCTTTCATATTTAGCTGTTTTGTTTTGTTCTTTTAAAGAAAATCCAAGGTTGGGCTTCACCTCACACTGGGATTCCCAATCTTTTGGGACCAAAATAACCTTTTTAGGAAAGGTTATTGAATGGGTTGTGGCTCATCAATTACAGGCCCATCTGGACCGCACTGGCTTTCTTGATCCCCCGCAGTTCGGCTTGCGTCCGGGTTACGACATGGAGACTGCACTTGTGGACTTAGTCAACAACCTCCTGACAGAGTTAGATAGGTGTCGTAAGACCCTGCTGGTTCTATTAGATATAGCTGCAGCTTTTGGTACAGTGAATCATGAGCAGTTGGTGATTCGCCTGCGGGACCTGGCGGGAGTGGACGGTACCATTTTACAGTGGTTCCGCTCCTACCTCGTAGATAGATCTTAACAGGTGGTACTAGGGGACTGTTCATCATCCCCTGTGGGGCCTCCCATGTGGAGTCCTGCAAGGCTCTATTTTGTCCCCACTCTTATTCACTGTATATATGCAGTCACTTAGGAGGTTGTGCACAGCTGGGGGGTCCACTGTCATCAGTACACTGATGACACGCAAACATACCTCTCTTTTTCAAGCAACTCAGGCCCTGCAGTCTTGTTGCTTTCCCGGTGCTTGGCTGCTGTGGGGGATTGGATGAGGTTAAACCAATTGAACCTCAATCCCGACAAGTTAGAGGTGATGTTAGTGGGTGGAGTCAGTGATCTGGGGGAGGAGGAAGCCCCCGTTATCGGGGAAGGGTCTGTTCTCCATTGGTTCCATCTGTGTGGAACTTGGGGCTATTCCTGGATTTGCAGCTGCACCTGGACCAGTAGGTTCTGGCTGTGGTCATGGGCGCCTTTCACCAATTACACCTGAAGAAGCTCTGCCCATATGTCTCAAACTCCGATCGCGCCACTGTCATCCATGCATTCGTCACCTCAGGGTTAAACTACTGCAACACGCTGTACATGGGGCTGTCTATGGTGACAGTCCGGAAGCTGCAACTGGTGCAAAACGCAGCAGCCCATCTCCTAACAGGGACGGATCGCAGGGAGCACATTCAACCAGTGCTTCAGGCATTGCACCGGTTGCCAACTGTCTTCTGGGCCCGATTCAAGGTTCTGGTTTTAACTATAAAGCCCTAACGCAGCCTGGGTCCCGCTTATCTGAAGGACTGCTTACCTCCCTGGGCCCCAGGGTGGCCCCTGCGGTCAGCTGGGGACACCGTCCTGAAGGTCCCATGTTCTCAGTGGATCTGAATCGACAGGATGACATTCTCAGTGGCCACCCCATCGCTGTGGAATACCCTCCCAGTGGAGCTCCGCCTCAGCCCGGATCTCCTTACTTTCTGCCGGCGCTGAAAGACCTGGCTCTTCCACCAGGTGCTTGGCGGGGGGCAGGGGAGGAGGGTTGGATGTGTTAAATGGTTTCGGGGGGTGGGTGGGATTATTTATATATAATTCAGACCAGGTTTGGAAATTGGATTTTATTATTATTATTATTATTATAGATAATAACTATTTAATTATAGTTAACGTTTAATGTTTTATTCTATTTAATGTTTTATCATCTCAGTAAACCACCCCGAGTGGTGAGAGGGGTGGGGTAAACATATAGAAATACATAAATAAAAGTCCACCCTCAAAAACCTTAGTGAGCTAGCATGCTCATGCTGGAGAAGACAATGGGCATTTTTACACACACCTTAAAGTACTGGTCTTTCAATCTTCTTGGTTTACAAGTCCACAGGTAATGCATTCTTCACACACACACTGCTCAGTCTGAGGCAGTTCCTGGATGCATTCTTCACACAAACACTGCCCTGAGGCAGCTTAAAGTAGCCGCAGCTGTAGATGTGACAGGCTGCCATGGTGACCACAGCTGCCTGGAGCAAAGCAGTTTGCCAAGAGAACTTTTTACACACAAAAGTTCTGGAAGAAGTTCTACGCAGAAGTTAAAAGAGCCAGATGTTTAAGATCTGGGTGAGTGATTTAGACACACAGAACGTTCAGGATGTAACAGCAAACATGCAGGAGAAATGTGTGTGTAAAAACACCCACTGACCGTAGTCCAGTCAAGTGCTTACTCTAGCCATACAGGCATGGCTGTGGAGCTTGCAGAAACCAAGGACAACTTTACTGTGGCCAATCACAGCTGGTTCTGCAGACTAACACCAGACCTTAATACCAGAGCCCTAGCACACTCTGGTGCAGGGATCAGGAATCGCCATCCCGGGGGCAAAATCCAGCCTGTGGCTATTTTGTATTTGGCCCCCTTTTCCAATTCCTGGACTCAATCCCTACCCTCAAACACTGAGAAATTCTCACAAGATGAAAAAAACCCAGCAGAACATGTTTTCCCCACCTTGTTTTTAAACCATGTGAATATATTAGTTTTCAGGATGCCTCGCTTCTGATTTGCAAATAAGTTGCAAGTATTAGGGTTTAAACCAAGGTTTAGCAAAGGTGCTAATGCCTTCCTGTGTGTTTCCTGCAAAACAGGAAAGGACACTTCTCACCTGAGGCTGCTTCATGCGCAAGTGTCCAAAAATGCACCATGCAAAAAACAGCCCTACAGCATTGTGGGGTTGCTAAAATGTTAGGGCGCAATAGGTATCTCCCGCAGGAAATTAAAAATGTGAAAGAAGAGACTCATGTGAATATGTCATAAAAGACTAAGCACAGGGGAAAGCAGCTGAGCTGAGGGCGTGGGTTCAGAGATAGGGGATGCATCCAGGAGCACAACCCTAAAACACTCCAGCCCCCACCACTTATCCCATCCACATCACTTGTACTAACTTTCAGTGTGACCCAAAAGAGGGAAATTGCTTCAGTGCAATAAAAACAAACATCAGCCACTGTCACTATTATTAACATCAACAATAGGATTTGGAAATTTTTCACGAAGAGTGTGTTCATTTCCTTGGGTGGATCTTGAATTGCTTTGCAATGATCTAGCTAGTTGTGAAAGGTACTGATGAATTCCAAAGGTAATCAGGTGCAAGATTCATCACAGGTAAAAAAAGAGGGGGGGTGAGAGAGAGAGAGTGTAAACACATTGGGGGAGGAGAGGAAAGAGTTCAAATGGTGGAATCAGCCTTTTGCAGACAGTTCCTCCATTGTCAGAATAGTTTGGGAAACAGAATTTTTATCCTATTGGAAATTCTAATCCTTCAGAACCCATCCAGGTTTGCTTTCATCCTGAGAAGTTGAAATCTTGAAAATGTTTGGGCAAGGCGAAGCACTGAAAAAATTTATTTGGAAATATCCCACCTAGAAATTGAATTATTTTCAGGTGACACAAAAAATGCTTCAACGTTTTAAAATTAAACTTTATTCTGAAGTACGAATTGACATTAAATATTTTTCACTTTGAAATGTTAACTCAACAGCATCTCAATCTTCCAATTAACATTTTAAAAGAAACAATTCATTTTACTTGAAAATATCAACTATTCCAGCTGAACATCAAAATATTTTGTCAAGAAACTGACTCTCCACAGAAAATTTTGATAAGATTATGCTTTCAATGGGAATTTGCTTTGTTTGAAAAGTTTCCACAAGCTCCGCTGGTTGCATCTATGCAATAGGCCAAGGGTGACACAAAGTCTGCAAATTAAAGAAGAGCCGTGTTCCAAGATAAATGTTCCTCTTTCTGAGAACCACAAGACACAGGCACTCGAGCCACTTTGAATCATCATCTGGGCTTTCAATTTTCCAGCGCTGCATCCTCCTCATGATCGGAGGCAAAGCTGCGTGACTTTGTTTTCCCAAGAGACACGGCACAAACTGTGTAGCATTTGCCTCCCAGAGTTTTTCCCGCCCCACCCGCAGCAGAGGGAACAGAACAAACATGTGGCTAGGTGGCCCCATCCTCAACGCTCCCCCAGCACCCTGCCCCTGCCATGACAGGCAGCTATGGTGGCCACAAACAGATGTGCTAGACCACTATGGTCCACGTTAGCCTGCCTGGGCAACCCTTGGTCTTGGCTGTGTGCCTTGGATCTTCCAGGGGACCAATTCCAGGCCAGCCGGTAACCCAGGCTGGGGCAGCATCTGGCGGCCTGGAAACTGATCTCCCAGTGAGTCCCCAGCCAGGCCAAAGCAGCCCATGTCACGTTTATTTTTACCCTTTGTGGAACTAATACATCAGACCCACAAAGGCAGAAGGCAGAGATAGAGCCAGCCTAGAATATAATCCAGCTGATGGTCCAGAATGCACTTTCTGGAAGAGGTGAGTAATGAAGTAGGATGACTGCAAGAAGAATACCACATCCAGAGGAGGAAGAAGGTATTCAGCTTTACTTGCCCACATTGCTCAACATGAAAAGCAAGATGGCAGTTTCTGTTTAGCGGCTACATAGGAAACAATTGCCAACGGCCAGCATAGCGAAAGTTTAAGCTACCATAAGTGTAACGTAGGTATAAATCCAATGCCTCTTACATTTTCATAGGAATTAATTTTACATAGCGTCTGTGGTCCCAGTGATGCTTGCAGAATTAAATTCAGAGGGCACGAGGGGTGAGAGAGTCCCTTTGTCTCGTCTCTTTCCCAGCATTGTGAAGTTGCAATGCTCAAAAAAGGGGCATAGTCAACAGGGTCTATGGGTTGGGCTCTGGGACTCCTCACTGCTCTGGAGACTAATTCCCTGAGTTGCTCAGTTGGCGCTAATGCTTCTCTGGAGTCTAAGTCCTCAGGCATGCTCACTGGAAACTGATGGTGCTGCAGAAGACTAAGTCCATGAGCATGCTCACTGAGAAGGCTGCAACTGGGCATGAGCTCCCGTCTTAGCACCCATGAGCAGTAGTCCATTTATACTCTTCTTTGTATTTGAGAAGTTTACCTAATGCTTAGGTCACACTTAGCATTTACTGATTCTTAAGTTTATAAGAGAACAATGTTTTCCATTTACCCCCATGCAATCCCTTAGTTCTTCTTTAGCGCTGGCTATTAACAACAGAACCTGCCTTGGTACAAAGGGTTAGTGTCAGTGCTGGACAGCTTAAGGATCACACTGCCCAGTTTGGAGTAATTGCTGCCTGTGTTCAATGGGGATATATACAGACATTGTGGCAGAGCAGAAACTTGCTTGGGTACTGGCCCCTTTGAGAGGTCAGCATTGGGCTCAGAGGCACACCTGGACAGGGCATGATGTTAAAAGCCTCTGACTTATATCACTGGTCATCATCCTTGCGAGGTATTAAAATATGGCATCACAACAATAATGTCCCAAACTGGTTAGAGTTGGAAAAAGATTATTGTAAGACCCAGAACTTCAAAAAGCAGCTTACAGATGCTTCAAATATTAATTTATGCCCTGGGGAGGAACACCTATTTATACATATGGCTCTGCAAACCTGGGAACTCTGCCTAAAGAAGACTGAAATAATAAAGGAAAAAACCCCTGTTACACCAATATCTGGACCGTGGATAAAAAAGGCGGAGATTTCAGAAAAAGTTTAAAAGTTATGTGGGAAAAAGGAGTTAAAGTTGGCCTCTCACCTGTTCGTTGGAGAAAAGATGCTGACTCCAGAGACAGTGAAACAAAAAAATTGGAGTTGATCCTGATTTTTTCACCTATGCAAAAATTAAAATTAAATTTAATAAAAGACAAGATAAACCACTATACACAAGAAAAATAACAGACTTAGAAAAGGCCTTATATGGCGATCCCTTACAAAGACACATTTTGTCCAGACTCTATAGAGTACTGCAAAAGCTGTTCAACTTACCGGACGCTGGTTATGTGGCTGCATGGGCAGAGGACCTGCAAATGGAAATGGATAATAATAAAATATGTTTAATGTGGGAAGCCATGCAGTCAGCATCAAGATCACTAGCGGCGAAGGAACCACAAATTAAGACAACGTACTGAATGTATTTAACCCCACAAAGACTACACACCATGAATAAAGACTACCCCAAAGACTGCTGGCAAGGATGTAATGAGACTGGAACGATGAAGCACTGTTGGTGGCAATGCCCATACATTAAAGATTCTTGGGGAAAAATTTGGCCACACATGAATGAAATAGCTCAAATTGAAATTCCATTTGAGCCATCAATCGCGTTATTGGGAATCCTCCCGGACATACAGATTACAAAAGAAAGAAGGTTGGCATGTCAACAATTAAGACTAGCGGCAATATATACCACAGTTTGTAACTGGAAATCTGTACAAAAACCATCATTGACCAGATGGTTTCAAAGATACATACTAACAATGGAACGTATACAAGCTGAAATTCATCATGACTTAGAGGGTTTCTATGCTGTATGGAGCAATATATGGGAATTAATACAAAAGCACTTAAAGTCTTATGCAGTAAAAGCTACAATATGTTTAACTAAAATATAATGTATTAGGTAGTGGAGTGAAGCTAATAAAGTTAAAGCAAAGGACCAACGCTGTAATGGGTATATCCTGATCTGGTCCATATGAAAGGACATGTATGTGTAAATATGTTTCAATATAATAAAAAAAACTTATAAATTAATAATTTATAAAAAGCCTCTGACCTGCACAGCTGGGAGGAAGCTTGAGAGTCGAGAAGTCTGGGAGACTGGGAACAGGCCGAGGGAGCCTGGGAAGGCTCTGGAGAACTGCTTGAGAAGCAGGCAGAGAGAAGGACTTTGTGTGGAGAAGCTAAGAGGGCAAGAGAGTGGGGAGCTCTTTATGAACTGATGTACAAAGAATTATTAATTTATATTTATGGTGGAGGATTACTGCAATGTAAATAAATGGACACATGAGCTGATTCCCAGAGTGGCTGTGTCTGCTTCGGGGTTCGGATCTTGAAGAGAACTACCCAGATAACAGGGACACTGTCACAGTGGTGGAGAATGCGGGTAGTGATCACCCTTTATAACGGGGGGTTATACCACTAACCAAAGGAGGATTGTACTCAAAGTGAGAGAATAGCAGCTGGAGCAGGCAACATGGAGGCGAGCTCTGATAAGGTCTTTATGGGAGAGTTTCAGAGGTTCCAGAGACACTTGGAGAAATTCCTGAGACAGAAACTGCACCAGTTCCATGCTCAGGTTTGGCAGCAAGAGGCCAGACATCAAGGCCAGCTCGGGAGACCTACGGAGGAGTAGCAGTGATCCGAAGCTCAGGCTCCAGCATCACAACAATGCACCACAAGGTACTGGAGGAACCAGGGAAGGATTTCCACTTGCAGAGCCTGTTTTACATGTGGACTTTGGGGACATTTTGCAAGGGACTGTAAACCCCAAGATAGGGAGGGTGCCTGGACTCTTGCGGGGAAAAGATGGGAAAAACCTGGGTGCTCTGGGAGAGCTTTGTTTGATTGGGGAACCAAGATAAAATCTTGGGGCTGTGGGAAGCGTGGTCACAGCCGGAGCAGCTGTGTTGAACTCAGGGATATAGTAGGGTAAAAGGTGTTGGTGAGAGGCTGCAAAGGAAAACTCCTCTACTTAACAAGCAGACTGTAAGAGAGACAGCTGTTGCCCCAGAAACAGTGCCCCTTGAATCAATAGAAGGAACCAGAAAGAGGAAACCCCTGAGAAAAATTTCAAGCCAGCAACAGACATATATCCTGACCTGAGTCACGTAGAGGTGAAGTGGAGTGCAGGGCTAATGCTTTGCTGGCACTGTAACAAACCAGGACACCTTCATTGCAACTGTCCTATATGGTTAGCCAAGGCAAGGGGGAAACTAGAACAAACCTTAAGGGCTACAGACAGTGCTGAGAGGGGGAAATCCTCCAGCAGTAGCCAGAAAACCAAACAGAGCAACTAGCTACAACTATCTCAGTTGAGCAAGGCATACAGACAGAAACCCAAGGAGTTGATCAGGAAGCTCAAATGGAACAACTAGCTGCACCTGTTATGACTGGGCAGGGATCCCAAACAGAAAGGCAGATGCAAGGACAAGAAACACAAATTATGTGGGCAGGAATGCAGCCAGACTCCTCTTGCAGAGGTGTGAGGGCAGATTTTAGCTGCCAGATGGCTGTGTGCAGGTGGCTCTTTCATCTAGAAGAGAGTTTCAAGAGAACCAAGTACAGGCTACAAGGGTGGTCTCAGAGAGACTGGGTCTCAGTGGCAGCACAGATGGGATGTTGTCCACATAGAAACTCAGACATCTGAGATTTTTCTTGCTTCACTTAGTGGCAGCTGGTGGGTTTTAAAGCTGGTGGGGTGATGGGTGGGGCCAATGGCAGGCAGGGCCAAGCAAAATTTTGAAATTAATATCGAATTTTACAGTCTTGGTTCCCCATCTGTAAAAACTCGGAATATGTGTGTGTGTGTCTCTTCCTGTGTTCCCCTCACCCTTGCCCTCCTTAGATCATAAGCCCACTGGGGAGGGACCTGGGTCTTGTTTCTACTTTGGGGAGGAAGTATTTTCTAGTGAACTGAGCGTGGGACTGTGAGACAAAACCTCTGGATTCTCTTCCTGACTTTGCCACTGACTTGCTGTACATGCTTGGACCATTCCTTTCCCTACCTTGCTTTCCCAGCAAGGAGGCATCACTAGGGGTGGGCTGACCAGGCTGGAGCCCCGGATCTTTTCCCTGGAGCCCTGGATTACAGGCAGGCTGTGCAGGATTGAAACTGACTGGGCTAGTCAATTTCAATAGTTACTACGCATGTCTCAGGCTCCCTCCATGGCCACTGCATGCCTCTCTAGCTGCCCAGCATGTGTGCATGACTCCCCCAGCTGATCCCTGCTCCAGCAGCACCACATGGTGAGCTGGTGCTGCTTAAGCCTGCGCTTTACGGTGAGAAAAGGTGCATGCAAGGGTGAGTGAGGCAGCCTCAGCTGTGTGACTGGCTGCAGCACACGAGGAGCAGAGTCTCTGCAGAGTCACAGAGAGCAGCTACTGGGTCTGAGAGTGGCTGGACACTCACTCCCCACGGCGCTGGTTGACCCGGTGAGGCGGTGACCAGCCTCGTTGAGCAGGCAGGCAGCCTGCCTGTAGCAGCAGAAAAAGAAAAAGCAGCTGGCTCCAGATTGATCCCTCCTGCAGCCCTGCATATTTCCAGGACTGAGGAGTCAGTGAAAGGATCCTCCAGAGGAACAGAACCTAACTACTCTGAATCCTGGACCAGGCAGGTAGGTGCTTTGGGAAGGGGGGGCAGGCACTTCCCTCCTCTCTCCCCAGGCACATCCAGAGGCCTGGGCTTCCCCTCTTTCCTGCCACCATTGTGATCCAGTGGGGAGGGGGAAGGGAGAGCAGCAGGGGAGGGAGAGAGACCCCAGAAGAGCCAGATCCACTCCAGGGCATGTGCCACATGTGCGGCTGCACATGGCCCCGCGGCTAGCTGGGACCCCGTGCTTGCCTGGCTGGGAGGCAGGCTGCAGCCAGCTTCTCCCTCAATAAGTTCTTTTGCCCCCCCCCCTCGGCTCTGGTCCCCATCCCTCACCAGCCTCAGCCTCCTAATAGCACTGCAGCAGCAGCGGACACCAAACAACTCCTCCCCATGCAAGTGATCAGAAGGTTGTTACTTTGTAAAGGAGATTCTTCGAGATAGCTCAGAACATTCTCACAACTGGGTTGTGCATGCTCACCCTATTCAAATAAAAGACCACGTGATGGTCTCGAGATCCTCTAGTATAAAAAGCACTCTCCCCCTCAGAATGACAATTCCTTCCAACCCTTTCTAGGAATATAAGGGAAAAAATCCATGTGGGGCTGGAAGGGTAGGTGTTGTGAGAATGTTAGGAGCTATCTCAAAGAACCTTGTTTACAAGGTAGTAACCACCTGTTCTTCCTCGAGTGGCTCCTCGGCCATTTTTACATGGCTCCGTCAGGTGGGGGCCCCGTGGGCACGCTGGTGCGTGGGCAGGGCATTCAAACGGTCTCACACGCATCCCCACTCACCCCCCACTCCTCCACACCCACGGACTAACCGCCATTTCTCCCAGTTGCTCCATGCGTTGGGATGAGTGGGGGGGTGAGTGGGGATGTGTGTTAGGGGCAGGCGCACATGCACCCCCACTCACCTTGGGCGCATTGTTCACATGGGGCTCCCCCACCCATGAACACAGAAATCTGCGTGTTCATGGATGGGGCATGCACACAGCTGCACACACATNCCATGTAAGAAGGGCCACATTCTCACAACTCTCTTACTTATATTACCTTAGGTAGGAATTTAGGATGTAAAGCAATATCTATTCTATCTTGGAAAATCTGCAAATATGGTTCTGAGATTATTATGGCTGCTCTTTCACTAACTCTTCTTAATGAAGTTATTGCTAACAGGAATACTGTCTTTAAACCCACACCCAGTTCATTTGCGCCCCCACCCCCTATAATCAATTCCCACTGCCCTTGGGGCACAAATGAACTGGTTATATATCTAGAATAATGTCTCTTTGCATGGCATAATGTGCTTAATAGGCTGCCTCTTGGGGTGTCTTGTGTGTTTGATTGTGGCGTGACCATTTGGAATTTAGTGCTCTGCACTTGCTTTATTACTTGCTTTCTGCTTGTGGAATGCTTGTAGTTGGAATTGTGGGAAACACCCAGTTGTAAACCATCATTGAGGGTGCAGTGAGCACAGACAACCTCCATTTTGAAGGGCAAAAGCACCTTTAAAGTTAATTCACATGCATAAGAGTCAGGCAGCACCCCCCAGGCAGTGCCCCTAGGCCCACGGGAGTACTTTAAGTAGCTTGGGCACAAGCCTTTTTAGGACCTAAAACACCCCAATGCTGCTTCTTCCCCCTGCTAGAGGGCCATGAGCATTGATATTTGCATATCAAATGGGGGAATGGGAGACAAAATATTGAAGCTTCTATAATGCCATTGTGTAAATACAAGGTACATTGTCATCTGGAATATTATGCTCGGTATCCGGCTACCCTATTCCAAAGACACAGCCAAAATAACAGGAATTCAGAAACAGATGGCAAAAGTCATTAGAAACATGGAAATGAGTCAAACGTATGACTAGAAAAACCACCAACTAGGGTTCCTTAGAAAAGAAACCATTGGGGGAACATGGCAGAGGTATATAAAATAATATAGATTGAGCATACTTATTTGTAGGGATGGGACGCTGGACAAAATTTCGGTTTCGGTTCTCATGTATTTCGGTACTATCGACTCTTTTGAATTGATTTTTGTACCAGATTTTTAACATTGCGGTTTTCCAATGCGGGACAAACCGCAATGTTAAAAATCCAGTACAAAAATCAATGCAAAAGATCCAATAGTACCGAAACCGAAAAAGAACCGAAATTTCTGATTAATCTGAAATGGCCATTTTCGGGTACTTTCGGTTTTATCCGAAACCGAAATTCCCATCCCTACTTATTTGCTCCATTGTCACAAGGCAGCAATGAAGATGAAATGCCAGGTTTTTTTATTATTAATATAGCACCAGCAATGTACCTGGTGCTGTACAATCAGTAGTTCGAGAGATAGGTCCTTACCCTGTGGTGCTTACAATATGAAGACAGAAACAAGGGAGAGAGGAACACAGGGAGAGACAAGGATACATTCATGATGTTGAGAAGTTGCAGGTGCACATGCATAACTTAGTGACAGGAAAGAGGAGGTTTAGAATACATAGAGTGAAAACCTACACTCGGAAGAGGAAGGGCATTATTACATCATTTTGACGCTCCTGATTTTTTCTCCTCCTGTTCCCAATTTGTTTTTGTATATGGTTTTAATGTTGTATTTAAGTGTATTTATATACTTGTATTTTTACAGTTGTTCAGGACTAGAAGTGCTTTGGCAAGGGGGACACTTTATAAATAAAATTATTGTTATTGCGTTGGGTGCTAGCCTAGGGATGAGGTGTAATTCCCTGCGCCACCATAGACTTCCCATGTGAACATAGGGTAAGGTTCCCTAGTTTTCCTGTGGCTACCTGTATAATAATTACTTCCCTAGAGGACAGAGGTTTTAGGAGGATAAATGCATTAAAGGCCATGTGACCTTGAGCCAGTCACTTTCTGTCAGCCTCAGTTCCCTATCTGCAAAATGGGAATGTATGTATCTTTGTCTCTCCCCATGTTCCTCTCTCCTCCCTTGTGTATCTAGCCTGTAAGTAAGTAAGTATTTATTGGTTTGGCTTTCGCCGTGCACCATACACAATACAAAACAAATAATACAACACATTTTAAAATGGGCATCATACAAATGCAATATTCTGACCTTCCCCAAAATACACAATTATTAAGCCAATCTTCTTCCCCCCTGTAAAAACCTAAACTTATTGGGCTTCCATAGCACGCAACCAATACTTGGCCCCTGAACAATAAATGCCTCGCCCCTCGCTGAGCCCACACATGGCAAATACTCAGCCCCCAAATGATAAATACCTCACCCTTCACGGGGCTCGCATATGGCAAATGCCTGACCCCTGGATGGAAAATGCTTTACCCTTCACGGGGTTTACATGCAGCTATTGCTTGGCCCCTGAGTGAGAAAATGCCAAATGATGAATGATAGACCTGGTCCGCCAGGTCAGTATCAATGGAAAGACCCACGCAGAGTTACGACATGGTAGTTCTCCGAAGTCATTTGTTCATGCCAACAAATGCACCCTGCTGTATAGGCAGCATATCTGCATTTGGGCTCGTTTACTATCATGGGCTGCTGGAGATTATGGCCAGGGGAGATATTACAGGATTAGGATCCAAAGTTCCAGGAGTTCAGGGAAGACTGGGGACTAACAAATGGACCATGGGACTGTGCACATCCAGGAAAACTCCTTGCCTAATAGATTGTTCCCACCTGCTTTCTTAAGCAGGTAAGTACATATAGCGAATGACGCTCTCGGTCCAGTGTGTTATTGAAGAATTACCCATTCTGGGTTTAGGCTGTACCCATGGGTTAGGTATTTGGGGTTACTCCTAAGTAAACTAGGTTTTTCCCTCCTATATTTCCAGGGGAAAATCCAGCCAGGAGATTAAAAAGGTCTTAACTATAAGGGCATGGGAAATGGAGGCGCAACAGGAGTTAGCTTCCATTAAGGAATGGAAAGTTTCCCCCGAATATGGGCTAATTAAAACTAGTGTTTGTTTGGAACCTTACCTGGACATGCTGGTCAATAAAACACTGAGGAGGAATTATACGCTCCTTCGCTTGGGCTTGATTGATACGGCAGTTTCGGAAGGGTGGTACAAGAAAATACCATATAATCATAGATATTGTACCTGTTCCCTTCACGAAATTGAAACAGTGGAGCATTTGGTCTTAAGGTGTCCACACTATGCCAGGTTGAGGGACACATGGGTTTTACCCTTATTGGAGTATAAGAGGGGAATGGAGGAGGTAGATCAACTCTCCTTTTTGAAAAAATTATCATTGGGGACTAACTTGATGTCTATGGCTACATTTATTGGGCTGGCCTCAAAGGACGGGGAAATGATTGGGGTACAGCTGGGAAGTTAGTGCCCAATTCGATGCGATAAGTTGCTCATGTCCCTGGAGGCCAAATCTCCCTACTGGCAATTCAAAGGGTCAATGGATGGAAATCTACCCTGATTTAGTAAATGTTGGGTAATCCAATGGTTCTTGAATATAGGGCTGGTGCCCGGGTATAGGTTTTGGATTGTATTGTTTGTGGAAAGTTAGGGCTACGGCGAAGGTAAGATGCCTTAATAAAACCATCAATTACTCCTGTATCTCAGGGGACAAGCTCTGCCGCGGTAACCCCCGTTGAAGAGTAATGTATTCCCCAATTGTAGGATCGATTTTATATTGTTATATAGACACTATCACTACTATTATTAGTAATAGATTTTGCTTGCTGTCAAGGGCCAAGCTTAGCCGTAGTAACCCCCGTGGAAGAGCAAGGCACCCTTAGGCAGGCATTTGCCCTATATTAGGACGGTTGCCCTATATTAGGGAAGGCTCCGGTAACTCCTGTCATATTTATATTCGCATTGAATTATAATGCTTACCATAAATTTTGAGAACCGCGGCTGTAGCAAAGCTGGTCTGACAATTAATATAATTAATTAGCTATGAAACAACAGACCTCAAGGTACTATTATTTGGTTTGAAGGATATTGGTTACCAGTTGGCATGGCCTTGTACTTTGGATTGGTACCAAAATGGTCTTGCCAGTTGCTGTGTGGGTATGCTTATTAAGTAACTTGTTATTTTAGTAAAGAAACCTAGACGGTGTATTTGTATATGTATAGGCCATGGGTTATTGTTGCTGTTTTATTTGTTTGTTTGTTTATTTGGGCCATGGCGAGAGCCAGTGCCGTCAATAAAATTGAACTGAATTGACATATAGCGGATAGTTTCAGTTTCAAATAGCTCCAATCCATTGTCTACAAGCTTTCACCATCAACCTGTCAGTGGGAGGGGGTCTAGAAGGGAGAAGCGCCACCCACTCACGCCACTTGCACACGAGGAGGCGGTAGAAAGGAAGCCCGTCAGGATAGTATTTGGGTCTGTTCGTGTGCTTACGCACTCTGAACATCGACCCCTATCATCATAGGGCGCAGAGCTGGGGGGTAAGGGGGGGTTCTCAGACTCTCGACTTACACTCGACCAGGTAAGGATGAGGGGGATACGTGAGGGACGTGCCAGGGCCACAGGGGAGGGGGTCCCGGGTTCACAGGCAGGGTTCACGGGGCTCACTCTCGTGTCCAAGGAAGGGAAAGATGGACCCAGGACAGAAGGGGGGGGGAGCCCAACCGGGCGAGCCCGCAGGCTCTCAACCACTCTCCTTGCACTCTAGGTCAGGGGGTAAGGGAAACACTCACACGCAGCTATACTAGGACAGACAGAGACACACACAGCTATGCACAGTGGGAGGGGAGCAGGTTAAGGGAACAACACACAAGACTCTAGGCACAAGCAGGTAAGCACTCTTGCTACTTAGCTCAGGGGGCCAGTCTCTCCAGGGCCTGCAGCTCTGTTCACCGGCACTGTTACTCTGACAGTGCCGGCTCTTGTAGTGTTGGCTCCGCCCCCCGTGCGTGCCTGGAGGCGCGCGGAGCGCCGCAACGGGGGGCGGGGCTCTTCTGCGTCCCGCACGGGACTGAAGCTTTCCCTGTTGCCGTCGCCGCCATTGGGGCCCCCGGCTGGGGGCGTCAGGAATGGAGGCGGCGGGCTGAGACTGCGGGTAAGGGGGGCGGGGGTCTTGGTCTCCGAGGGGGGGGG
>QEPC01009702.1:5267241-5279022 GCA_003113815.1 Sphenodon punctatus
AAATAAATAAATAAATAAATATGGGGACCGAGGCAACAGAGCTTGCATGCTGCGATCAGGTGAGCAAAACACTGATTTGCCCAAAGATGGCCTGTGTGTCTAAGCAGCGCCACATGGTGAACCCAGGGCCAAACCGGTGTTCATATCAGAAAACACACATTCAGACACCTGTTGATGTTATGTTTTAAAGACACCCACAATCTCTCACACATACTCACCTCTCTGACACACATGCACAAACTCACAGACACCCACACGCAAACTCAGACATCACCTCTTACACACACACATAACACGTGTCTGCCACATATCTACTTACTTAGGTATCAGTTCAGGAATTGATACTGGCGTAACCTGGAACCTAAGCCGTTTTTAGATGATCGCGGCCTTGAAAAGCATGCACGTCCCCCTTCCGGGCGCGTGATTGCCGGGAGAATATCGTCTGATCCCAGCTCCTGGCATTTTTTCAAAACAAGCGCGGGCAAGGCCGTGATCGTCTGAAAACGGCCCTAGAGCTTCAACATAGCCTGGAAGACCCAGCCCAGCTAAATATGAAACAAGATTTCCCAAAGCAGCAACTACCATAGTTAAAATTCCCAGGACAATTCCAATTGATAGCTCTATTTGTGTTCCCTCAGTTAACAAATACCACTGTAAAAAAACCAGCAACAGCCCAAACGCATATCAATAACATGCAGCAATCATAATCCCATTATGCAAAAATCCAACCCTACCAAAGGGTAATGCATTGTGGATGAAGGTGTCTCAGCTGATCTGGAGATGGTGTAACTTCCAATTTCTCTTGGGTGATGTATGGACTCGAAGTGGTGTAGCTCCTGCAGAAGGCAACTTCTCTCGGTGGAGTGGAGGCTGTAGATGAAATTGTGGGCTCCCTGCGCCATGTTGAGCACTTCCATCAGCTCCTTCTTGGGGTGGGTGCCCAGCGCTCTCGGGCAGCCTGGAGGTGGCAGCCCTGTCAAGGACAGGGAGAATGATGATGAGAGCAGTAGCCCGCTGTCCTGCTGCAGAAGGTCCTCAGGGGGCGGGGGTGGTGGTGGCATCAGCAGCAGTGCGGGAGCACCAGGCAGGGGAAGGTGGTGGCGGGGGCCCCCGGCCGCCCCAGCAGCAGCACTGCATGGCTCAACTACGCTGACATGAGGAAATAGACAATGAGGAGTGGCGCTAAGGAGTCCTGTTCTGCGGAGGGCCGCTGCCAGGCACCATCCACTTGGCCCTGCCGACCATGACAGAGCCTGGGGACCGGGAAGCAGAAGTGGCTAGTGGGACTGGGAAAGGGGGGGCATGCTGCTCATGGGCTTCTGGCAGAGAGGGGCAAAGCACAGCGGGAATCCCTCCTCCTCAGCCGGTTCTTGCGGCCAGCCGGGTTAGTCACAGTTCAGTCCCCACGCCACCACAAGGAGGCTCCTCTTGAGCAGCGGCAGCAGCACCATCTTCCTCCTCCAGTCCCCACCGCACACTTCAGTGAGAAACCCGCATCGCTCCTTGGGACCCACCAGGCTCAGCAACAAGGAGCAAATCCCAGTGGCAGCTGAGAGAGGTGCTCCCTCCTCCCCCCAAAGTCACGTCTCTCACATACACCAACACACAGACACACTCACACTCTCATTTCTTTCTCTCATGCACACTCTCACTCAGACACTCTTGCGCCTCTTTCTCACACGCTCATCTGGGGTTGGGAAGGAATGGTCCAGTCGGCCGCGCATCCACCACACAATTGTATTTCAAAGGCCCCATACTGCTGCTGCGTGTGCCCATGCTTTGGACTAGATGGCCATTTCCCTAGTTTAGCATGCTTGAAAATGTAGTCTCAACATGCTAGACTAGGAAGAGAGTCCCAAGGTAAAAGGCGCAGCGGTGGCCCAGGCTGCACAGATCCCCCACCCCACAGCTCTCTGCACAGTACAAGCAAGCAAGGAATCAAGCGAGCGGGCATGCAAGTGTTATCAGTTCCTCCCCCCCTCCCCTTCTGCTACCGTGGTGCTGACCAGGCAAGCTATTGTTAATAAAAAGGAGGGCAGGCGGTATCAGTTCCTCCCCGCCTCCCCTTCTGCTACTGCAGCGCCTGGTGGACTAGCTAGTGGTTATGCTGCAACCTTGTCACCATCATCACCTCGAGGCTTGACTACTGTAACGCACTCTACGTGGGACTACCGAAGGCGACGGTCCGGAGGCTGCAGCTAGTGCAGAATGTGGCGACCCATCTCCTGATGGGTGCGGGCAGCCGAGAGCACATAACACTGGTGATCCTTTGTCTGCACTGGTTGCCGGTTGCTTACCGGGCCCGAATCAAGGTGTTGGTGTTGACCTTTAAAGCCTTATGCGGCCTGGGCCCCACTTACCTGCAGGACTGCCTCACTCCCCAGGTTCTGGAACAGCCAGGGGCACCCTTTTGAAGGTCCCCCATGCTCGGCAAGGGGCCACGCTGGAGTTGGGCGTTCTTGGTTGCTGTGCCTCAGTTGTGGAACTCCCTCCCGACAGAGGTTTGCTTGCCCCGGGGTCTTTCCTCCTTCACGCATCAGTGTAAGACTTGGCTGTTCCATCAGGCGTTTGGTGAGAGAGACGGGTAGGGATGGGACTGGGGGGGGGGGAGAATTAATGGTTTTATTGTTTGTTTTAAGTTATAAGTATATTTTGTGCTTTTATATTGTACGCCACCCTGAGCTGCCTTTGGCAGGAGGGAGCAGGAAAAGAAAATGTTTATAATAATAAAAATAATAAATAAATAAATAATAATAATAAAGGCACTGTATATTTGACACTTGAATGTACCACACTGGCACGGCGTCTACCCCCTCCCCATATACCCACCGCCACAGCTCACCCTGGGGGCTGCTGCCCCTGGAATTCACCCATGCAGTCCAGCTCATTTCAGCAAGATGGGGAAGGAAATTCATGGTGGTGGCTCCAGTCAGCAGCTTCAGCCAGATGTTTACAATGTTAGTAATTGAATTTTATTTAGTTTATTTAAGGCCATAGGTTTAAAAAAAAAAAAAAAAACTAGAGAAAACATATCTCCATATATGACCATGCCAACACTCCATGCAAAATAGTTCTATAATTCATTAATACAAAACTTCATTATAGCTATGTTCCATATAATCAGCAAATACCTTATTGTTTCCTTCACAGAGGGCTAGCCGTAACAGAATCTAAACCTTAGCCTCATTTTATTAAAATAATGCCTTGCTCTTTTCGGGGATTACTTTGACAGAGCTTGACCCCTGATTGTACTTAATCAGATTTGCTTACGGCTTTTGCCCAAATAAAAAAAGCAAGCACCTTAGCTGGTAAACATAAATCAACCTAGAACAGTAATAAACTACAAGAGATATTACAAAATATACCACTCAAAGATAAATTCCTACAGCAAACTCTTAATAAATAAAGTTCTTTAAGGGTAACACATCCAAGCTGACAGGAGCTCGTAATGGGACTACAACCATCCTATAAACATGGGAGACACACACTCTGCTTTTCAATATAATCTGCATTTGAGGGACTTTACTTTAGATGTTTATGCTAGAGCTCTAGGTCCAGCTCTTTTCTGATTTTACCAGCAAGGATCAAAAAATTTTCCCAAACTGTTCAGTATCTCAGCAGATCCCATTTTGCAAGATCCATATCGTTTTCTGCTGATAAGGCCAGCCTATTAAGTGGTCCACCTTGGCTGCTATTAGTTTTGCTCTTTCAGTGGCACAGAGAGGACATTGCTATAATAAATGATTGATGTCCTCAATCAAATTAGGAGCACATGAACAAACTTTCTTATATGGAGTTTTCTCTCATATGCCTTTTATTACAGCCAACTTTAATTTACAACGTTAGTAGATGAAATGCACATGCGCGACTTAAGGATTTCTCCCATTAATTTTAATATGCTGGTTTTTTTCTATCTAACTTTTTCTTTACAGGAGGACCATTATATCCCAAAATTCACCAGCGAATACCTGAAAATACACTTTAATGTTCTATTCCATTCACTTTTACCAAAGATCCACAATAAGAAAATAAATTGTCTGCAACAATTTTCGGTTGCAACCCAGAAGTGCAGTGAAAAAATACTCCCATGTTAGAGATAGGTGAAGATTGCATAGAAACTGCATCTCGTCTTAACTAATTAGAGGCACAATTTTGCAGAATACTGCAATTTGAACCAGCTGCTTATAAACTATGGAAAGACAAAGGTGGTAGTATTATCTAGACGTAGACGCAAGTACCGTTGGGGGATTGAGGGTAAAGAGCTAGAACAGGTCAAGCACTATAAATATTGGGGTATCGTGTTCCAAGTGTCAGGGGCCCGGGCGGTGCAATATCAAACAGCTATTGACAAAGCAAACCAATCGGCATTAGCCGGAGTCAAAATTTTTAGGTCTAGAGGTGGTTACCTCATGTCTCCGGCACCGAGAGTGATTGAGGCAAAAAGCATTTCACAGTTTCTTTAGGGGGCCCCAATGCGGGCTCTTGATAAACTCTTGAACTTTGAAATAGTCCAGTCTAAATTTCTCAGGAAGTTGCTTGCAGTGCCATGTTGTGTATCGAATAGCATGAGGGTTGAATGCGAATTACCCACGCTAGGCTAGCATAATAGCATTGTAATTATATCTTATTGGTTGAATGTTTATTCCAAATAGCCCCGCCTCTGGTTCAACTAACATTCTCAGAGGGAATTTCTAGTCCTTGGAGAGGGAAAATAGAGCTTAAAGTACAGATGTTGAGTTTTTCTATGGAGTCTATTCATCCCCTGGGGTATAAGGCAGCTAAGCATCTACTAAAGCAAAGGATTCTGGACGTTGAGCGTCAGGTAGATATAGCCAATATTAGTTTATCCCACTATCTATCTCTTATAAACCAGATGGTTAGACCTATGCCTGATCTAGTAAATCTAGATTGCATGGAGGAAAGGAGGGCACTGACCTGTGCTAGATTGAATGTTCTTCCTTCAGCGATTCTGACAGGACAATTTAAGAAGGTTCCCCTTGTCCATAGCTTATGTATTTGCTCTGAGAACGAAGTTGAGACAGTGTCCCATGTATTAATGAAGTGTAAATTGTATAAGGGGGCTCAGATACCGTGGATCTACCCTATTACCTGTAACTACCGGGGAAGGTCCAGAGCATTTTATATGGGTTTGCTGTTAGTTGATAACTCCCCTAAAATAACTAAACCTGTTGTTAAATTTCTACAAAATAGCATCCAAAAAAGGTGAGCCTGTGAGCAGGCGTTGGAATGAAGAGAGAGGCTAGGGGGGTGCTATACAAATGTTTGCATTATACAGTAATCAGGTGGTTATTTATTAGCAGAATGTATTATTTAACAAATGAGTAGTATATATATATGGACAAAATGTGTACTTTTTGACATAGGAGTATGGGAAAATATGTTTGGTGCTGGGGTGCAATTGGGCCAGGCCTAGCTTGGAGAGGAGGATTGCTAACACCTGCCCCCTTCTTGTACAGATATAACTTGATGGGGACGGCCATTTGTGGCCAGTATGACCAGGGAGCCTTGTTGAACATCGAGACTTAGGTTGAAACTGGTTATATGGCTGTCTGGCAGGAGGGTTGGCGTTTTGCTGGTTTTATTCTTGTGTTTTGTTTAGGGAATGGGGGAATTTTGTTCGGGAAGGGTAGGGATTGGGGGTAGTTTTATTGCCCCCCACCTGGTGACAAGGTGGGACTCGGGGGGCATGGTTATGGTCTGGGAGATAGAAAGGTTTGGGGTAGGGAGGGAAGTGTGTCACAACCTGCTGGTGAGGGGGTGGGATGGGCAGGAGTGGGAGAATGGGGGGGTTGCCTCGCCCCCTTGGTGAGAGGNCAGCAAACTCTTAATAAATAAAGTTCTTTAAGGGTAACACATCCAAGCTGACAGGAGCTCGTAATGGGACTACAACCATCCTATAAACATGGGAGACACACACTCTGCTTTTCAATATAATCTGCATTTGAGGGACTTGACTTTAGATGTTTATGCTAGAGCTCTAGGTCCAGCTCTTTTCTGATTTTACCAGCAAGGATCAAAAAATTTTCCCAAACTGTTCAGTATCTCAGCAGATCCCATTTTGCAAGATCCATATCGTTTTCTGCTGATAAGGCCAGCC
Source organism: Sphenodon punctatus (assembly GCA_003113815.1). NCBI lineage: Eukaryota > Metazoa > Chordata > Lepidosauria > Sphenodontia > Sphenodontidae > Sphenodon > Sphenodon punctatus. Next base: position 5,273,360 of record QEPC01009702.1, read on the forward strand.
TATTAAGTGGTCCACCTTGGCTGCTATTAGTTTTGCTCTTTCAGTGGCACAGAGAGGACATTGCTATAATAAATGATTGATGTCCTCAATCAAATTAGGAGCACATGAACAAACTTTCTTATATGGAGTTTTCTCTCATATGCCTTTTATTACAGCCAACTTTAATTTACAACGTTAGTAGATGAAATGCACATGCGCGACTTAAGGATTTCTCCCATTAATTTTAATATGCTGGTTTTTTTCTATCTAACTTTTTCTTTACAGGAGGACCATTATATCCCAAAATTCACCAGCGAATACCTGAAAATACACTTTAATGTTCTATTCCATTCACTTTTACCAAAGATCCACAATAAGAAAATAAATTGTCTGCAACAATTTTCGGTTGCAACCCAGAAGTGCAGTGAAAAAATACTCCCATGTTAGAGATAGGTGAAGATTGCATAGAAACTGCATCTCGTCTTAACTAATTAGAGGCACAATTTTGCAGAATACTGCAATTTGAACCAGCTGCTTATAAACTATGGAAAGACAAAGGTGGTAGTATTATCTAGACGTAGACGCAAGTACCGTTGGGGGATTGAGGGTAAAGAGCTAGAACAGGTCAAGCACTATAAATATTGGGGTATCGTGTTCCAAGTGTCAGGGGCCCGGGCGGTGCAATATCAGACAGCTATTGACAAAGCAAACCAATCGGCATTAGCCGGAGTCAAATTTTTTAGGTCTAGAGGTGGTTACCTCATGTCTCCGGCACCGAGAGTGCTTGAGGCAAAAAGCATTTCACAGTTTCTTTAGGGGGCCCCAATGCGGGCTCTTGATAAACTCTTGAACTTTGAAATAGTCCAGTCTAAATTTCTCAGGAAGTTGCTTGCAGTGCCATGTTGTGTATCGAATAGCATGAGGGTTGAATGCGAATTACCCACGCTAGGCTAGCATAATAGCATTGTAATTATATCTTATTGGTTGAATGTTTATTCCAAATAGCCCCGCCTCTGGTTCAACTAACATTCTCAGAGGGAATTTCTAGTCCTTGGAGAGGGAAAATAGAGCTTAAAGTACAGATGTTGGGTTTTTCTATGGAGTCTATTCATCCCCTGGGGTATAAGGCAGCTAAGCATCTACTAAAGCAAAGGATTCTGGACGTTGAGCGTCAGGTAGATATAGCCAATATTAGTTCATCCCACTATCTATCTCTTATAAACCAGATGGTTAGACCTATGCCTGATCTAGTAAATCTAGATTGCATGGAGGAAAGGAGGGCACTGACCTGTGCTAGATTGAATGTTCTTCCTTCAGCGATTCTGACAGGACAATTTAAGAAGGTTCCCCTTGTCCATAGCTTATGTATTTGCTCTGAGAACGAAGTTGAGACAGTGTCCCATGTATTAATGAAATGTAAATTGTATAAGGGGGCTCAGATACCGTGGATCTACCCTATTACCTGTAACTACCGGGGAAGGTCCAGAGCGTTTTATATGGGTTTGTTGTTAGTTGATAACTCCCCTAAAATAACTAAACCTGTTGTTAAATTTCTACAAAATAGCATCCAAAAAAGGTGAGCCTGTGAGCAGGCGTTGGAATGAAGAGAGAGGCTAGGGGGGTGCTATACAAATGTTTGCATTATACAGTAATCAGGTGGTTATTTATTAGCAGAATGTATTATTTAACAAATGAGTAGTATATATATATGGACAAAATGTGTACTTTTTGACATAGGAGTATGGGAAAATGTGTTTGGTGCTGGGGTGCAATTGGGCCAGGCCTAGCTTGGAGAGGAGGATTGCTAACACCTGCCCCCTTCTTGTAAAGATATAACTTGATGGGGACGGCCATTTGTGGCCAGTATGACCAGGGATCCTTGTTGAACATCGAGACTTAGGTTGAAACTGGTTATATGGCTGTCTGGCAGGAGGGTTGGCGTTTTGCTGGTTTTATTCTTGTGTTTTGTTTAGGGAATGGGGGAATTTTGTTCGGGAAGGGTAGGGATTGGGGGTAGTTTTATTGCCCCCCACCTGGTGACAAGGTGGGACTCGGGGGGCATGGTTATGGTCTGGGAGATAGAAAGGTTTGGGGTAGGGAGGGAAGTGTGTCACAACCTGCTGGTGAGGGGGTGGGATGGGCAGGAGTGGGAGAATGGGGGGGTTGCCTCGCCCCCTTGGTGAGAGGAGGCGGCTTGGTGGGGTAGGGATGGGAGGATGGGCTAGGTCTTGACCGCTAGGTGAGAGAGGGGTGTTTGAATGGGGGGGGGGTGAGCTGTGCCTCAACCCCTCAGTGAAAGAGGTGGGGGGTTGGAGGGATGGGGCGGGTGGATTATGCTTAGACCCCTCAGTGAGGGGGGGGGAGGTTTGGGGTAGGTGAGAATGAGTAAAAAGAAAAGGGTGGGTTGGTGAGGTTTTTTGTTTGTTTTTTGTATTTTAATGTTTCTGTCTTTTATATGTTTTTATGTTATATTTATATTTTATTTTGTAAGTCACCCTGAACCTTTGAGGGAATGGCAGGATAAAAGCATACATTAATCAATTGTTCTGGACACTGCAGCTCCATGGAACATAATGAACATCATCCCTTATTTTGGAAGCTTTCCGCTTTGTAGCATCCCTTATTTTTTGGAAATTTGATCTGACAACCTAGGAGGGAGGGAATGAATAAATAAATAAATAAATAAATAGGGTATTGGCATTTAATTGGTCTCGCGGTGCTTAAGAATATCCCTTGATGTTCTAAATTACCGAGAGCATCTCGGGCCAAAACCTCCAACTCATTGTTGAACTAAGGAATTGCTTTATTAGTTCTTTATTGAAGGTGTAACCAAAGTCCTATGCCAGCATGTTCTGGCCCAATGGGAAGCCCAAGGCAGCCTCATCTTAGTATTTCTTTAAGTCTTGATCACAGCATTTTCCAAGAACTTAAAATCCTCACCCTGCCCTGGAAATTTGAGGGTGTAATCTGAATGACTAATCGTTGCACAAGCAGTTTATAGCAGCCCTGATAACGGACACCACTAAAAATAGAACAAGCAAACCTTTCAAATTACCCATCGCTAAAGGAGAGAAGGAGCTAGAACTCTGATTAACGTGGTGGGATACAAACATGCAGAGCCCAAGGGTTGAATAATAAAGTGCTCTAAGTAAAGCACTAATTATACTTATAAAGACACCTGACTGGAAGTCTGTGGATTACAAGAGTAACCAGCCCTACCAGCTACTGTTGAAAGAGCTCCGTCAAAGCCCTGCAAATACCTTGAATCAAGTCAAGAGAATTCATTTATACGCCAAGATCAGGCCAGGACTTTTAAACACACATCTAGGAGTAGAAGATACAAGATTTGTTTGTGAGTTAATTCTCTGTAGAAAAGATAAGTTCTTCCATCTTTGCTGCTGATTTCCCTGGATAGTGAAATCAAATCTGATGGCTTTGCATGGGAGGATCTATTTTACCTAAGTCGTGTTGGTCCAAGATGATGTTTTGGACTGAGTATTGTATAATTCAACAACACTGAGTTTTGTTGTCTCTGCAAGCACAGGAATGGTGGATCAGAAATGATTTTAGCTGCCTGGTAAGGAGGGCTTTCCTCCCTTTATATGAACAGTGGAACTTGCTGCAGAGATAAGTATGACAAACTTTCAGCATGCGTGGACATGAGTTTATTGTTAGTCCACAAGCATCTCTTCTGACTGGACAGTTTTAAAAAAATTGGTTGTGCTTAAACCAAACAGGAAGAATTTTTTAAATGGTCATTTTAACCTCCCATGTATCAAAGTGCTATTCTTACCTATCCTGGTAAGCAGCCCCCAGTCTCACCCAATTAAAATAATCCTAGTGAATCCACAGTCCCATTGAAGAAACTGGAGTTATATTGTTGATGAAGGGTATTTTAAATGTAATTCTTTTCTTAGAGCCATCAGCGTGGTTTTGTTCATGTGAACACACCAGCAACATGCTAAACAAAGGGGTTCAGCACCCTGAAATGCCTCTGCCAAAAGCCCCGTGTGTTGCACCTGCCTAGCCAATGTATCATCATGACAACATCTCAAGAAGGCGCCCTCCCACTTCCGTTCGGCTGAGCATCCAGGGAGACAGGGTGGGAGGGCCCTTCCATGCTCTCTATGGCCCTCAGCCTGAAGGGTGAGTAGCAACATTTTTGTTAATTTTTTATATGTTAATTTTTAAACCCATCTGTCTACGTATTAAATGCTGAGTTTTATTCTCAGGGTAAGAAGTGCCACACAGAGCCTTGATAAATGAATAAATAATCAGATGGTTAAAATTAGCAATGACAAAGGGCAGGGCATGCCTGGTAAGAATTATGTAAAAGGGTCTAAAAACACATGGGCAGAAGCAGAGCTCTCTTGCTTGCTCCTTGTCCTTTGGTCCACCACAAAAGACAGTGCTATATACATAGAAAATAAATTAAACTTTAAAAGGGGACATGTGAAGTTCATTAAGCTGCCATTAACCACTTAGGACATGTTCTCCCAATCACTTTTTGGAATGTAAATAAGTTCCTTTTAAATCGCTTTGACCAGCCTTTGATTACCATGAGCAGGGAACGAAGGGTGTTATAACAAACGAGATGGTAGCCCACACTGGGTGGGTGTGCAATTGCCCAGTTATTAGGTGTTCGCCCCCACCCCACTAGTTGGAGTTCATTAACCGTGTTCTGGAAATGGGGCAAAAGTGTGCATTCCGAATAAACAGGACACAGGGCAAGACAGAGGTGAGTTATGACGACAATAGTGGAACCACCATATGAATGAATGGGCCTAAACATGACATGGGTTCTTAGAGTGGAAGCAAGGAAGTTGAATTCTGAGGGCAGCTAAAGCCATAGAGGAGGCTAGCATCCTCCTGGGCTACCAAACTCCTTTTCATGTTTTTCATCAACAGGCCACTTGTGGATGGAGACAGGAGGAAGGGGAGGAGGAGGTATTAAAGTGAACAAAGTGGAAAATCATTGGGGAAGAATTGGACCACACAGAATTTTAAAACATACAGACTTGTAGTCCTGCCATATGAGCCAAACATCCGTGGACAACCTCTAGTCTTGCTCACTGGGTTAGATCCCATACCAACCAACCTGTTAACTTGCCTAGCTTTCAGAATCACTGTGGCAGGGCACTGTGGGTGAGTCCTTGCAGGACTATGCCCATGGCTCACCCACACCCTGCTCCTTGTCCACCTGCGACCCTCTGGGAAGGGTGATTGGCCTAACAGGGACTTGGGAGGCAAATAACTCCAGGCTGACCAATGGGGGGGGCTGATGCCTCTTCAGCCACTCCGGTCAATTCGCCCCTGCTAACCTAAGCCCCTTCCCTCACATTCATACTTCGTTGACATAGGGTGAAACCCTCCACTTATTGAAGACAATGGCACAACTCTCATTGGATTTCAAGGTGGAAGATTGCACTCCGAGTTACAAAAAGAACAACTACCTAACAAAAGTCAGTTAGGCAAAGAGACATTGAAATGAGTTATAACAAAACCAACAAGCCCTTCCACTCTGGAAATAGAAAAGCAGATGTCAATCGCCATTCTGATCACTTTGGAACCAGTCCTGTAAACACTTGCACAGGTAATTTTGCTAACATGATTAATCTTCATTGAAGGAAAATGGATTAGTCATCTGAGTAAAGTTACTCCCCTGCTGGACCCGGGGGGGGGGG